>OX578134.1:21608549-22208549 GCA_951213105.1 Amaurobius ferox | reverse complement strand
TTCTCAGCGCAGGTTCCTTTTGTCTCCCTAGACGGGAGAGGAACCCTGTATCATTCCTGTGATGATATATATATTCGTATGGATATGTTTATGAGTGTTTTTAAAGTGCCTAAACTACTCGTTCTGCAAATTTTTTCGATGTGTGTGCCCTAGCTCTTTTGAATTGCTCATTGTTTGCCTCTTTGCAACTCTCAGATTTTATTGCGCATACTTTTCTAACTGTTCTGTTTTGGCCTGATGAAGAGGGCTTATGATGCCCTCAAAACAATTGTAGTTGCCTTATTGACATATGGCAGCTTTATTCAAAAAAGTTTTGCAAGCTTTAATCTTACAAGTAGCACTTTGATTTAATGTAATCCAATTCTTATTTCGCCAAATCCAAAATTAACACAATTTTAAAGCTTGGCAAAAAGTTCTGTATATATATCTTCATATTCTAACAAAAAATTCATTTTTGATTCATCTATAATATCATTTTCTGTGATATTTTAAGAGAGCGAACCTGTAAGATTTTTAATGCCGTGTACTTTTTGCCTTCGTTTTGGCATCTGCACCTGAGCTTGCTTCACAGAGGGATTTTCCTTTTAAATATTTTATCATGTTTATTTATTTATTTTTTGCTTAGTCGCACATGATAATTTGGAGATGTGGGCATATCGCGTCCGTTGCGTGCAATGTGAACTGTTATGTGTATACACTTTATCCGTGTTTTAACTTCCGAGCAACAAGTACATTTTCTAATACACACAAATTATATATACAGGGCTATTCATAAGTCCCTCCGGGGTTTCAAAACACTCCAATATTAAAAAGACGAATATAGCAAAAATGAACCTTGCACTAAATACAGAAACAATTTAAGTTTTTTATAATAGCAGTTGGCAGTAGATGGTAGCACACATACGACTGAAATCAATAAGTGAATCAAAATAGCATTCACGGGCGAACAAAAAGCTTTTTGTGTGTTAGAATTTGCAAAATCAGAATCAGTGGTGTTGGTGCATCGGGCATTTCGTACGAAATATCAAACACAGGGATCTACTGACAATTCATGTGTGGTACAACAAGTTCAAAGAAACAGGAAGCTTGTGTGATAAACAATGAAGTGGTCAGCCGGGTCCATCTGCAGAAACCGTACGTGATGTATGGGAAACGTTTGGTGATTTTCCGTCATGCCGTTCGTGCAAGCCGAGAATTGGGGATTTCACAACCAACAGTGTGGCGAGTTGTACACAAAACTCTGCATATGAAGCCATACCGATTGCAAATGGTGCAAGCGCTGACTTCGGGAGATTGCATTTGTCATAGGAACTTTTGCATCAATGTCCAAGCCAATGATTCACTGCTGCAGAAAATGACTTTTAGTGACGAATTCACCTTTCACTTGTCCGGAAAGGTAAACCGCCACAACTTACACATTTGGGGCTCCCAAAAGCTTCATGCAGTAGTGGAACACTGTCGTGATTCCCCAAAAGTTAATGTGTTCTGTGCTGTCTTCACCTCACATGTGTACGGGCCATTTTTTTTTACGGAGCAGACTGTTACCGGTGTAGTGTACCTGAATATGCTACAATTGTGGTTAATGCCGCAATTACAGGAATATGAGGATGATGACTTCGTTTTTCAACAAGATGGAGATCCACCCCATTTTCTACGGGATGTGCGTGCATACCTTAACACACAATTACCTCATCGTTGGATTGGGCGAGCTTCCCAAGATGATGTACCTCTTTTGCCATGGCCCCCACGCTCACTGGATTTAACACCGTGTGACTTTTTCTTGTGGGGCTATGTAAAGACCTTGTTTTCTTACCCCCTTTGCCATGTGATTTAGCAGAACTGAGTGAAAGGATCACAAATGCTGTCAATACCGTTGATAGTACCATGTTGAATAGAGTCTGGCAGGAACTGAACTATCGCATTGATGTATGCCGTGTAACCCAGGGTTCACACATAGAACACCTGTAAGGGCTGTAAATAAAACTTGAATTCTTTCTGTATTTAGTGCAAGGTTTGTTTTTGCTGTATTCATCTTAATGTTTTTACTATAGTGTTTTGAAGCTCCGTAGGGACTTATGAATAGCCCTATTTATATATATATATATATATATATATATATATATATTAAAAATCTTGTACCCACAGTGCAAAATGACTTCTGACACCTCTGCCATGTAATAAAGAGTACACAGTGTAATGGTAATGTATAATAGCTAAGTAAAATCATATATGTGAAACTTGTGTAAAACAAGGCAGTATAATAGAGATAACAGTTTAATAATTACCTGTTTGAATGTTTTCTCGGCTACAGATAATAAGAAGAAGAATGCAAAGCTTAAAGCAAATTTCTCCAACATAATAATGGAAACAATGATCTTAATTCTGAAAAAAAAAAAAAATAACTTGATTTAAGCATGCTATAAGATCTTAGGAATAAAGCTGCATATACAAATATTGAAAAAAAAAATTTGAAAAAAGATGTAACATACAAACAGTTTTTTTATTTTAAAAGTGATACTGTAAAAACTTTTATAATTGTTTTGTATCTGTGCAAAAGGGATTTTAAACTTTTTTCATTTTCTTGCACACTGAGTAAAAGAAAAGAAAATTATGCAGCACTGCTTGTCATAATTAAATTGCAATTATTTTTCATTTAATTACAGTAGCACAATAATTATTCCAAAAACCAATTAAACAAAATTCGATAATTCAAAATCAGATTATATATATTGCTCAGATCTTAAAATTAGTAATGTGCTCAAAAAAAGAATTAAATATGTAAAATATTGCTATAGAAAATACATCCCTAATTGCATAATATACAAAGAGAAGCTTATATTCACTGAACTGGTTTACAGTTCAGAAATTTTTATATTTTACAGAAATACAACCCTTTTATTCCACAAAACTCACTGTTTTGACATATATAGAAGACAGCTCTAACTTGAAAGTCAAGAAGTAAAAATCATACATCTTATGAATTTAAAATTTATTAGACATTTAGCAGCAATTAATTGAAAATTATATCTTGTATAGACTAATATGTTAGTTTAAAGTTTAGAATGAGTGATTAGTGAAAATTGTTTTTATCCAATGGGAAATATTCATAAATTCTAAAAAAAAATTAAAAATCAGAAGATTTCAGTTTTGGTTTTCAGGACTGAAAGTAAGGGAAGGTAATTTTTGACAAGGACCAGGCATGGATGGCTTTGCAATCAAAAGAATACATTTATAGAAAAATTTCTAATAAAAAATGTACCATTTTTATACTAACATAAAATCCTACTGTTAATGTCTGAGAGATAGCTTGACACTGGGTGATTCAAAGATCAGCATTCAGATATTTCAGCTGTGGTTGCTCGAAACTAAAAGGTTACAGCAAAATTAATAACAGAGACTTATTTCATTTTAACAATGATATTTCAAGGCTCTCCCCCACCTCCAATACTAGAGCACTTGATAATTTTATCAATCCCCTATGGGCCAAACCCTCTATAGCCAAAAAATGGAAACAATTTTATGATGAAAAATGTTGTCCTAATATATCATAGGAGATAATTCCATTACCTTAATTAGAGGAACACAAGAAATGTAGAGAAAAGCCAAGGAGAATTTTCTATAGGTAGCTAGTCCTGTGTGGGGGGGAACCACTAACATGTTCATGTAGATAATCTCATAACACTCTGAAAAGATCAGAATACAAAATCTCAATCATCTTTCATCCAGCATTATAAACTAGTTATCTCCAAAAGTTTGAATGGAGATGATAAAGTATTGCCCAAATAAATAGCTATGTGTAATACCACTATTAGTCTTGAGCCCTTGGGTCACTGCACATTTTTAAAGTTTTATGATTGACCACATATGTAAAAAAGTGAGGAAAAAATATTGTAGTTTTTAAAAAAGAAAGTGACAAATTAATGATAAAAATAAATAAATAATGCTATTTTTGTGTTTTGCAGAGTACAGTTAACATACCATTACACTTATCTACACCAAATGTATAATTTTTATTTATTTATTATTATGGTGTAGATAAGTGTAATGGTATGTTAACTGTACTCTGCAAAACACAAAAATAGCATTATGTTCTTTCTACTGGAATAATAATGTTACTGCTTGATCCCATAAAAAATGTCATAAAACTAAAACAGAACATTTCTGCATAAAAGAGCGAAAGTCTATAATTGATTTAAAACACAAATGCTGACAACAAAACTACTTCATGTCAGATACTAAGGATACTGGTATATTAACTGTACTCTGCAAAACACAAAAAATAGCATTGTGCTCTTATTACTGGAATAATCATATGCAGTTACTGCTTAATTCCATAGAGAATTTCACAAAACAGAAAAGGAACATTCCTGCAGGAAAGAACAAAAGTTTATAATTGATTTAAAACACATGCTAACAAGAAAACTATTCTATGTCAGATGCTAAGCACAATCACCTCAATCCTTTTCCCCACATAAGTTCTATAAGCCCATCAGTGATTCGGACTACTTCTTCTGAGCTCGGTACAGTTAATGTGAAAACATCAGTAGTGACATCATGAATGTCACAACCAGAAGCTCCATTTTTTAACCGGAACATTAATGGTAAAAAGGAGACAGCTATGGCAAAGAAAACTCCAATATAAAGATATTCTGTACTATGGTGTGTGGCGTCAACCTTCTGAATGATTGTTGAACTGATATCCAGTGCTGTTAGATCTGCTTTCTTGCATTCACTGCCTTCCCATATAGTGCAACTGACTAGAAAGAGAACAATCAAAATTAATACTTGCTCATCTAGTATATATTGTCATAAGCATAAAAATCTGATGTAGGCAGTACATCAATTTTCCCTATGGACACATTTATTTTTTATTTTATTTTTATTAGTTAGAATGAGTTATATTTGTTGTATCACAAAACAACACTTAGAATGTATACTTATTTAAACTAATATAGAATTTGCTATTTTTTATTAATTTAATTTTTGATGTGGAAACTTAGTGCACATTTAAACTATACCAACTTTATAGATTAGGAGCATAAAAAAAAGCATACGCGATCAGAAAAATTTTATGCATATATTGCAAGCATATATATTTTACTTGACTACAAGCCACAAAAGATCCAGAACTCAGAGATCCAAGCTAGAGATGTGGATTTTCCGAAAAATTTTGAAAAGGACTTTTCCAGAAAATTTCGAAATTATTCTCGATATTACAATTCAGCTGAAATAATATGTTCAGTGACTTTTTAAAGTATTTATTCTTATATTACAATAACAGTCAAACATATATTATATAAAAAGGTATAAATATAGAAATATATAAAAAATTCTATGCATAAATTTTCTTCTATCTGTATACTGCAGTTAGCAGCTACAATTTATTATTTTTCTTAACCCTTTCGTGACGGTTGGCACGCCCGCGTGCCTGCTGCGAACTCGCATTCAAGGACATACGGCACGTACTCGTGCCGGAGAGAACTTTACCCTAAACGGCGAGTGGCACGTATCGGTGTTTTTAAGTGAAACGTTTTCATTTGAATTTATTTGTCTACTAGATGGCGTTAAATGCTCGTGGAAGCAACTTGAATGTATTTTATAGATGTTTGACCTTGGCACAAGGAGAATCCAATGAATTATTCCTCCATTTGGAGCGGTGAAACATGGTTCTGTAAACAGAGCACTTGTCGCAGCATCAATAATTTTATAATTGAGTTTTCCGGGTCTCCTTTTGATTTTAGCTTTTAATGATTTCATTGGGGAATTACAGGAATATAAGAGAGTATTTTTTGGGGGGGTGGGGGGTAAAGGAATGTGCGACAGTGAAATAATTAGGCTATTTCGGATAAAAGTATGGCTGGTTTGAGACTTTTTCTTTCTGTGGAAGAATATACGCGTATGGTAAATGAACCAGACAGTAATGAAAGCAAAGCAGATAGTGAAGATTTGTGGAACAGTTTTATTTATGATGATGAATCTGAAAATGCAATTAATTCTTCAGATTCTGAGCGTACTATTATTACAACGCTGTCAGCTTCAGTTGCTGTTTATTCGAATGATGTTTGGTTTTTTTTTAATGATGTTTGTGATTTGAAAGATCTGAATTCTTTGGAGTTTTTGAACATACATGGAATAAATCACAATATCATGCCGCCTAATTTAGATAAGGAACTTGATTTTTTTAGCATATTTTTTTATGAACTAGTAGAATTTATCGTAAAAGCAACTAATGAGTTTGCAAAGAAAAAATGGGAGAAATATCTCCACTCTCCTTCCACATCGAAGACTCCACCTGTTTCAAATGTATTTACACCTGTGACAGGAAACGAATTTCGTGTGTGTTTCTCACACTAGTAATTTTCCGACCATTCAAATTGATTCTCTAAGTCTTCGGACGAGACGGATGGTCTGGGTTTTCGACACTAGTAATTTTGACAAGCATTGTCAGAAAACCAAATCTTAAAATGTATTTTTCTAAGAATCCAATTATCAGTACTCCTTTTTTTAATTCAGTTATGAGTCGCGATCGATTTATAGGAATATTACCTTACCTTCATTTTACTCTTGATAGTAATGCCCAAAAACTAGATAAATTGAAACCCATGTTAGATGCATTAGTTTCAAAATTTAAATCTATATACACTCCTAGAAGAAATGTGTTCATTGATGAATCTTTGTTCTCATGGAAAGGAAGGCTGGGATTTCGTCAATATATCCCCTCGAAAAGGTCCAGATATGGAATAAAAATATATAAATCGTCAGAATCGGAATCAGGCTATAAATGGAATTTCCTTGTGTATACTGGAAAGGACACGGAATTATCAAGCTCTGATGGTGGGTATGGAGAACGCGTTATGAAAACATTTCTAAGTGAACTTTTAGGAAAAGAATATACTTTGTATTTGGATAAATTTTTTACTCTCCTGTACTTGCAAAGTATTTGTTGTCTAAGAATACGCATATATGTGGTACAGTTTAAAAAAATCGGAAGGACATGTCAAATTATCCATCTGTACCTAAAACATATACACTAAAATTTTTAATATTTTGATAAAAGAAAATTTGTATAAAATATATACATCAAATAGAAAATAAGTATTTCCTTCCTTCCTGAAAAAAGTAGAATGCTGTGTTGAACGGGTGATTTTTAGTGAATTTTTTTCGAGAGTTAGGCTTAGCGCAAAAAATTAGCCGTCTTTTGGGAACAGTTCGGAAACGAAACGCTCCGTCCTTTGGGCCACAGCGGTCTCGGAATGCCGCCGTCCCGAAAGGGTTAAATACACCTGCTTTTAAAAATATAAAAATATTCTATTTCATCTATAATAATGTTTTTTTTATCTTCAAAATTCCAATTTTAAAGCAATGCACAAAAGGCATACAAAACACATGAGAAATAATTTAAAATTGTTAAACCTTATTAGAATCATAAATAATTTACTGTTTATTATAGATATAAAAAGTAAATTATAAAATATAATATCCTAAAAAAACAAAAACTGATTATAATTAAAAAAATTCATTAAATATTATATTGCATTTTTTTTTCAATATCTACTGATAATTCAAGGGAAACGTTTTGCCATCTTCTTAAAAAATAAAAAATAAATTACTAGTTTATTATATGTATAAAAATTAATTATTTAATATATAAACATAGAATTCATTTATTTATTTTTAATATATAAATATAAAATTTATTTACAACAAAAATAAATTAAAACTGCTTGTAATTAAGCACTTTTAAAATAAATTATTCTATATAATATTAAAAATTGTTTAAAAAATACCTGTTTGTAATTGAACGAGCTAGTGTCATGAGAAAGAAGAGACAATATGCATGATGAGTTAAGCATATATTTAGTGCTATTAAAGCATTTCCCCTCTTCAGAACTTGCGAAAACATTCCATTTTTTAAACATTTTTATAAAGTTTGGAGAACTTAATACTGAAAGAATAGGCATCTTAAAACTTTATTTGCTTTTTTTCTAAAAGTGAGTAAAATATCACTTGTACCCTTTTGGTTGCCATCCATTCTTTTTCTTTAAAATAAAGTGCATATACACACTTGCGCCCTGCCCTACTTCATTTTCCTTTCCAAAATTAGAAAACTCAATGATCAAAAGCTTCTTGTAAAACTATTTGCTTTTTAGAAAAACAGTTTAGAAAGAGTATTACATTTTATTTTCAAATTAATGAAAAATAAAAATAAAAGTGAAAATTTTTCTGGAAAAACATAGTGGACAATTTCCCGTAAATTTTCCCATTTCCAAAAAATTTTCCGACCCACATCTCTAATCAAAACCAATTTAATCCCGAACATATAACACAGACATATTTGGAAATTAAAGTGCATTTTGTTCTGCCTTGAGCAAACTACTGACCCTAGATTTTTCTTTTTACAATTTTTATAATCAGCACATTGAGATTTTTTCATTTCTTGCATTATGCCATTCACAGTCAAGTTTTACACCACAAACAAAACAAGTATTAAAATAATATTTGATATTAGGTAATTATTTGATAGTTAAATATACTTAATTTTATCTTTTACTTTCAATAAAATTAAATATAATATTTATAATTAATACTCATAATCAAATTAAAATACTTTTATTAGTAATAGCATAAACAGTTGATTAAAAGTACAAAATACTTTCAGAGGCAAAAAAGAGACTTCTTCCGGACAAAAAGACAGAACAACCACATCAGCATACGCATGAAGTCATCTGTCTATGTTAGTGCAATTACTGTATTTTGACCCTGACAAAAAAGCTCTTTTTCACCACCAAAATTGGTTGATACTTATAACTAGCTGTTTATGATGATACTAACAAAGTGTTTTAATTTCAGATTAATTTAGACTGCAGTTTGGATGAATTTTTATAATATTGGTATTTGAAAACATATACCTTTACAGAAAGAAATAAAATTCCTAAATGCTATTCAGCAAGACAATGATTTTCTATCACCCCCCCCACACACACACACACACACACACACACATACACACACACACACACACACACACACACACACACACACACACACACACACACACACACACACTTGTTGACGATCTTATTTAGCAGACTTACTGGAAGAACCTTTTTGCTGAAAAAGTTATGCATAAGAGAAATAAATATTAAATGAGAAATAAAAATTTGTCTATAATTAAATGTGTCCCAATTTTATTGATTTTACTACAAAAATATGAATTATTTCATATTATAATAAGAAACATTCAATCCCCAAATTTGAATTGGTCTTTTGAGACTTTAATGATCTTTGAATGCTTATTATTCAAAGACCAGGCTCAAGCAATAACAGCTGCAGCATTAACAATTTTGGATTTTCACTTTTATTAAAAAAAAATCTACTTTAAAAAAAAAAAAAAAATTCTAAAATAAGCCCTTCCACTTTCTTGACCTGTTTGGTTATTTACATACATCAGATGCTCTCTTAATATAATATTCTAGAAGATATATGGATATCTACACAGATAAAAAGTACTGACATATTTTAATTTAATGATAAAATAGTACACAACATATATTTTCATATTTACATCATTATTTTATATATTTATTAATATTTAAGAGGATTAAAATATTTAAAATAAGTAATAAAGATATTAAAGGCTTACTTTTGCCAGAGCCAGCAGAATCTTTATTGGTCAATTTCTTAGAACGCTACAAGAATTCCAGACATTAAATTAAAAGATTGACGAGTAATATTTTCACAAATACAAAATATTCTGCAGATTATTTACTTTACTTAAAGTTTTCACATCTGTGAGATACAACATATGTATATGTAGCATGAACTATACTGAACAAACAATGGACAATGCAAATGAAAAATAGATATTTTTCACTATCACATTACATTTACCTCTTCCTACAGTATTTTTACAACAAATACTGGTATAAAAATGTTTCACAGCACATAACATTCTCCACATTTTAGTACCAACTTTATTAATCTTATCAATGAACCGAAAAAATATCCATTTGTATTCGCAGTCAAAATATCATTAACACTGAGTAAATAGTATGATAACAGATTAAAATTTCAGACTTGGCAACTTTTGACTATACTATACAGCATTTGGATTTCATCAATCCCAACATGATATCACCCGACATGATAAGACTTGTTTAATTTATGTTGTTGTTGTTGAAACCCAGACCGTCCGACCTACCAGAAAGGTGTAAGGTAACTGTTTGGACGGTCGGGAAGTGCCACCCAATTTAGACCGGAACCCAGTGGGGGAGGCATCCACAGGGACCGTACCCTCCTTCCCCTACCACCAACCTCTCGGAAGGACTTTCGGACCCACATGTTTAACGTGATCGTACTCCGCATGAACACGGCGGCAGTTTTGGCAGTGGCTGGAATCGAACCCGGGCCTACCGAGTGCAACTCCAGCGCGCTAACCAATGGGCTACCGCGCCCTGTTTAATTTATGTATATTTCTGTATATTTATGTATATTTATGTTTAATTTATGTATATTTCTGCATAAGTTTATTAATAGATGCAAACCAGTATGTCCAACATGTGTCTACTAAACATTCTAGGTGCATAATAGGTCAATTATGCACCTAGAATGGAAAGTCATTTATGTCCTGTACTTTAATAAAAAGTTCCAATCTTGTACTGGCATTCATTAATTTTTGAACATGATAAAAAATTTTAGCTAACAAATTAGTATCTTTTATACTGTGTACTAAACATTAATTTAGATGATGAGTATAATAGTGGACATAGGAAGCATGAGGTACAACATATCTAAATTTTTCTATACACCTGAAAACTATCCACTTATTACAGATGCTCCATCATAGCATTAAACAATGCATTTTGGTAGGTCTAACTGGTGGTATATAAAAAATTGAAGTGATGTAATGTTTTCTCCTGACAGGAAATCGATTACAATCTGATAAATAGCAACACATGTTAGAGACTTTTTCTATGTCTAGAGTTAAGAAAAAAAGTTTCCAAAGCTTGGGGGTAAGGGGACAATGACCCTACCCATATTCTTCCATCCCATATGCTTCCTTTAAGCATAACCTGGTGGTTTCTTAAATTTTGATTTAAGAATAAGGGAGAAGGGTGGGGGCACCTTAAATTTTAAAATTTGAGATTAAAATCTCGTAATTTTATGTACTATTAGATGGCCCTCCTGTACATTTACCACTGTGTTTGGAAAGCTCTACTACAATTAGGTAATAACTCATCATACTGTTTTAGTTTTCATAACAGTAAAAAAATATAACCAAAAATTTGTCTCAGAAAAATTGATAAATTAATAATGTTTTATCAATTGAAGAGGCCCGTCCTAAGGTGCCCTACCTAGTGGGGAACCTTGGGACACTGAAAGGGTTCTGAAAACAAAATTATTTTTAAATATATAGAAGCCATTTGAAGTGAATTATACTTTATTGTATGTATAAGAGTTTTATGTATGTAAGGTAAGTGTTTGGTTAAGACAGAATTCAAAAAATAGTATTTATAAAAACCAATAACTGGAAGGGTCCCAAGGTGCAACACTTTCCCCTACTACTGAAAATAGGTGTATTTTGAAGAAAGTTTCTGCCAGACATAAAAGTTTGCTAACATACATTTTAAAAAATTTTAAAGATAATTCATTAGACATTCTGAATTAATCTGATAATTTGTCTCAGAAATATTTACATGTAATTTATACAGGCTTTTTAGTAGCTGAAAGTACCTATGGGTATATTTTTAGAACACATTTAACAAATTCAACATTGTAGTGAAACATTACAACAGCAACAATTAACATTACATTAGTTCTTTGAAATGCTTTCATTCATAAAACTTACATCTAAAATTTCCCAGGCAAAAGGATTCTCTGCTGGAGTTACATCACTTAACTTTTTGGAACTTTCTGTTGAACAACCAGTACTATCACTATTGCAGTCAGTATTTGTGATGATTGGCCATTCTAAATCAGATGTTTGATTCTGAAAATCAAAAAGAAAAAATATATTTTTAAAACTAGTTCCCACAATTACCTTATTAATGAAACCATGAGTCACTGCAACAACAGAAAGCAATTGGTTCTTTATAAAGACAAGATAATCCATATATCCAAGATAAGATTCCCACACACTTCCCTCAATTAAGGACTTTTTGGGAAGTATATTACATTTTTCAGAGTCTTTACTGCACTTATCCTATATACACATCCCCAAACAACAAACCTAGCAACAAAATCTATTTAAGACAATACACAAATTATGTTCAAACATCCCAACTATCTACGATTGTTACAATGGATTTTGGAAAAGAAGATTAAGATGAAATGAAAATATGTTATATGAAAATTAAGAATTTTTTATAGGATTCAATGCAAAAATTCAATATTTTAAGGGGTCTCAATTCAGATTTGTAAAATTAAAGAATTTTAAGAATTATGTGAATATTGCAAATGTTCAAATAAACTTCAAAACTGTTTAAATAAATTATTTCAGCATTATGGTAAGAAATGAAATATTTTACTACAAATTTTGCATGCATTAAATATAAAACAAAAAACTCCAGCTCCAGCAAAAGAACAATATCTAGCATCAGTGTTCTGTTCTGCTTTTAATTTAATTAATCAGCAATGATGTTCATTTAATCAGAAATGGTAAGCATTTATAAGAAAAATGAATACATGTTGCAATTTTGCAAGTCTCTGTGGTAGTAGTAACTGAACAAGTTTATCATTCCACACTACTAGCATCAGATTTATAAAAGATCCAGCATGAATATAGCAAAAGAAAGATTTTCAACCCATTTTAACATAGGTGGTGTCATGAAAACTGCTTTGTAGCAGATTTCATTGAATAAATAACCTCGATATAAATAAATATTTTGAAAAAAAGAAAAGCAACTTGCTTCCTTCAATGAGCATAAAACTTCTGTGATTAAATTTTATATTTTATTACAAGTTCTTCAAATGAAATATCGATCTATACTTTCAACTTAAATTACAGATTTTCAATTAATATTTTTGGCAGGAAAGCAATATTTAGAAAAATTGACCTTTAACAGAAAATAGCAAATGGCATGTTGTATTGGTATTATATGTGTTGAATGAATGACATGAAGGTGGGTGGCTCCAGAAGAGCCCAGCACATCGACCAGAGGTCTATTGTACTACCTCAACAGGCGAAGGTCCTTAAGAAAAGAGACCAGTAGCCGAAGCAAAAATAAGCAGGCACTTGACAGGAATGTCATACAACTCCCAGGGTTCAATCACATGTCGACCCATATGTTCGAACCTGTGGGCGGAGATTATATGTGTTGGTATCATAGCTCATATGTTGCGTGACAAATTTGAATTTAGATATCACCACACTGATAATTTTTGCATTCTTACATTTTATCTGGTGCGGAGAGACCCAAAATGAGCACATATCTTTTTGCCACTAATTTTAGTATCAGAAGTCAAAAGATCAATCCTAAGCATGCTCGACAAGTGGCTCAATGTAAGATTGTGCTCGAGTTATAGATGAAAGGGACACAAGGTCGTTATTCAGAAGACATAACAGAGTTACATTCGAGAGTGACAAATGAGAGAAAGGCAGATTTTTCATGAACTTCTACAATGCGAGGGCAATCTTGAATGAATCATACAGCAAGCAATATTCCCCAAAATAGGTGTTCTCTTGATATGTCATTTTTACACCACAGCTCATCTGGAGCAAATCTAAGTCAATATTCAAAATGTTAATTGAGAAATAGAGAAAAGAAAAATTAATTTTAGGATTTTAGCAAAAATTGATATGAATAAGAAATAATTTTACTGTAGGTAGTAATACAATTATATGTTTTAATACACCTTTAGTTATTTTTAAATTAATTTTTTTAATTAATGATACTGCTTTCATTATGATATGTGCTCCTTGGTTTAGCTTTAATTGCCCGAATGGCTTATTTAAAATTATTCTAGAGCACTCATTTCCTAGCATGTTGTGTTACAAACACTAAATCACTGGTTCCTAAAAATTTATTTAGAAATTTTCACCAACATGTATGTTATGCTTTATAATTAAATAAAATTGTTTAACTATTTCTTTTATTTGAGCATGAATTTAGAAATAATTTTTTTTTTTTAACCTGACCACTTTATACTCGGAATTACAAAAATAGGCTACAGAAGGAAAATATTTCAAGACTGAAACTCTCAATATTTAGTAAACATCTTATGAATTGCAATGCTTTTTCCTCAAATTAGTGACATACAAGCATACCTTCAGTCTTTTCCTATATCAGTAAAATGTATTCTGTAAATATAAAATAAATGCACTAAGACTGTGCTGATTAATCAGTTAATCGATTAAGCCTTAGTCATGATTAAAAAATTTTAGTCAAATAATCAAATCAATTAATCCGACTAAAATTTGATTAAAATTTTTAACCCATGATTATGTCTCTGTTGCATAACAGAACAAAGAAAAAAAACTGTTTGAAAATAAATAAAAAATGCTATACTCAACTTGAAAAAAAAAAAAAGGGGGGGGGGGGGATAAGCAAAATAAGCATATAAAGCTGTGTTTCGATTGTGTGCAATGATACTTTTGCTAAAAGTTCCAAAAATTCATATACTCCTTTCAAATTGAACTTAATATGTACATATAAAGAACTGGCTGAGTTGGATGATAATATTTTCCATCCTCTTACTTGGTGCAAAC
The DNA here is from genome assembly GCA_951213105.1 of Amaurobius ferox. Lineage (NCBI taxonomy): Eukaryota > Metazoa > Arthropoda > Arachnida > Araneae > Amaurobiidae > Amaurobius > Amaurobius ferox. The sequence continues at coordinate 22,193,842 of OX578134.1, read as the reverse complement.
TGCATAAACATACATATTTGACCATTGCTCAACTGGTAAAACAAATTCTATGTTTAACTGCTACTTTAACACCATTAGAGTGAGTATATAGTAGAGCAAGATTTATAGTCATTAAATTTATATCAAGTTTTGAACTAGAAATTATAAACTTGCTTGTTTACAAGTCCAGTTAAAGGAAAATATAAATTCCTAAGATTTGTAACATCAAAATAAAATGTATATTATAAGTACATAAGTTTCATTTTTATTTTTCACTAAAATGAATTACACGGTTTGTCTAAACTGAAGTATCACTATTTCAAATTTCATAACTGTGGGTCACTTAGATTTTCACTACATGATAGACATATAGACAGGTTTAGAACTAGAAAATATAAACTTGCTTGTTTACAAGTCCAGTTAAAGGAAAATATAAATTCCTAAGATTTGTAACATCAAAATAAAATATATAAGTACATAAGTTTCATTTTTATTTTTCACTAAAATGAATTGCCCGGTTTGTCTAAACTGAAGTATCACTATTTCAAATTTCATAACTGTGGGTCACTTAGATTTTCACTACATGATAGACAGATAGACAGGCAGACATCTTCCTTTATTATTATAGATTAATTTTTAAATATTTTGTTAATTAAATTTTGGTTCCTTAAACTTTACTCCAAGATATATATAATATAAAATTTATTTATTTTTTTAAACTATGAATTTTTAAAGCATTTATATTTTATTATAAAAATATGAATTTTTTCACTTTAATAATATTTGAGTAATTTTAATGAAAATATATATGTGTTTAATCAAAAAGCCTCAGTTAATATTTTAAAATGATCAATTAAAAATCTGATTAATCAGTTAGTTAATCAATTAAAGTTTTTTAATTAACCAGTTAAAACTTTTAATCGATTCCTACCTCTAAAATACACACATGATGCTGAAGACTATTTTACAGAAAAGCATGCTTTTAGATTGAATGGTAATGGTGGAAATTTTTGTATGAAATTATAAATGCACCAAGTTATTTTAAAAATTATTTGCAATTTCTAGTTTTTATTTCAAAACATATTAATATTTCTTCTAGGAGACAAACTGAAAGGGAAAAGGCCATGAGATTTCCCCAAAATTGTTTGAAGAGGGAAAAAGATAGAAGCCTGGTATTAGTGATTAATCTACATATAAAAAAATCTGGTATGATCAATGCATGACTTTCTCAACAAACTAATAAATTTGATTTTGTGAGAAAACAATGGCTTCCTTTCATGACTTGGTCTCACCTAGTTTATAATTGATTGCTGTATTGGGACAAATTAACATTACATCGATATCTTTTGCTACTTATTCCAGTTGTTTCATTTTGATATATGAAGACTAAACTTCTGACACAATTGATCCTATTATCTATCCTATTAATTATCATATAAATGCCATTACAATATGTGTCAAATTCGATGCTTTTTCACTAGTATAGTTTTTATCAATATAATATCAATGAAACATATATGTGTATTCTTGTGAAGTATATAAATTTCAGTGAATTAAATAAAACCATAAATATTTAATTATTCATTCAAGCAAGATATATTATACAATAATACATTGAACCTTACCTTTGGTGAATTTGAATTTTCCCCAGAATCACAAGAACTAGAAAAACTTTTTATATTTAGAGGTAATTCAGTTAAAGGTTGTATATTCTTTAATCTTAATTTAGTTCTTTTCACATTATCTTGAACATATGCAGAACTCTGCACATTTTGCCCTAATGCACCAGATAAAGATGACTTTTGCTTATCCTTCACATCAAATATATTATCAGCTGAATGGCTATATTCTGCATCAGCTGAACATAATTGCTTCATTTTTTTATGAATGGGTCCAAGATCTGAATACCTCCTACCTGATAGCGAGCTACGAGGCTTTATATATTGCTTTTTAGAATAGCCATTCTTTGGAACACTATAAATATTTTTCATTTCAATCACATAATTCTTCCACTGTTCATTTGTAAAAGAAGGTCTTTTTGCCACAAAATAATCCTCCCCAGAACTAGCATCTTCTTTATCTTTTTCTATTGATGACCAGAACACAGAATCTTTAGAACTCTGCCTCAGTTTTCTATTTGTTTCAGAGGTTAATTCAGTAAACGTACAAGGTGGATTGGATGTATTTAGCTCTAAGGACTCCAAACTAGGACAATTGTATTCTACATAAGCAGAGTCTCTTGATATTTGGCTGACATAACTTTCTTCACTAAAGTTCCGCCTTTTAATCAGATCTGAGCTGTCTACAAAAGCAGTTTCAGAGTTTTTATTATCACCCGTATTGAATTTTTCTAAAGCTCCAATAGAATCTGGATATATGAATCCATTTTCACTCTTTGGATCTGACTGGTTCAAAGAAAAGCGTAACTGCTGTCCTAAAATAAAAGAGCAAAAACATAATCTACAGTAAAAACATAAATTAAACTCTCATAGAATTCTGATAACATTGATACCATTTAACATTTTGTTATGATATTTTAAGAATAAGTATGTTTTAAAAAATAGGGGAAAAGAAGCCAATAAATATCCAGTCCTTGAAAGTGTTACTAATATGCTCAATTATACATTGCCAGGCACAAATTAGCTTTTAAATTCATATTATTCAGACAGACAACTTTTCAGCAGATGTCCCAACAGTGAAGCAGGTGTTCTGCAAATGGTATCTAGACAGGAACTTTGTTAAATTTATCAGTTTTCTAAATTTGAAAAATTTAAAAATATGATTTAGATTTTTTTAATGAATTATTATTTTATCAATATAAGCATTTTGTGCAAATTTGACTGGAATTGGACAAATTGAAAATAGCATTTAAAATTTTGCACAAAATTTGTTTTTCTTTTTTAATGTTTCTTTCTAATGTGGATCCCACTGCACCACACTGGCTGCATTGGGGTCCACATTATATCGATATAATACTCCACCTACTTCAGATACATTTATATAAGTGGATATGTGTATAAATGTTCTATTTTAGAACCACTAACAAAATTAATCCTAACGGGAACAGAGAGAAGGAATAAAGAAATTGAAATGTGCGGAATTCAGACTCAGTAGATCTCCTGACAAAGCCCAATATCTTATAAAAATTTATGATAGTACACTTGCTGAAGGGTAATAAAGACAAAAATGTACAAATTAATATATTTACCTGACTTCAAAGTTCTTTTGCAAATGCAGGACGCGTTTTTATCCCCATTCTCATATTTAACATGCAAACAAGGATCATCACATGTTGGCTGGGATATCTGACTAGATTCAACATGGTCTAAGTGATATGATTTGTAATCAGATGCAGAATCAGGCGATGATTTATCTTGTTCATAATCAAAGGATTTTTTCAAAGCTTTGCACTTAATTCTTCTCCTAGCAAAATAAATAGATAAATTAGAATAAATAGCATTTTTAAGCATATTTAAGCTAGTGAATATATAAACAAAACATTCACAATAATTGCTGCAAAAAAAATTACTCATGAAAAATTTTTTGTTAATAAAGCAGCATATACCAAAATTAATGATATCAGAAGCAATGCAAGCCTTTCCTAGTCAGGATAAGAAAAATTAAGTAACGTAACTTACACCAATAAAGCAATGAAAACCGTCTGCAACAGACTCACTAAATACAACAGAAAAGTTATCAAAGACAGCTGTCAAAACATAAATTAAATATCAGATGAAAAATTCTAAGAGGAAAGAAAATAGAGAGAGTACAACACAAGGGAGCAAAACATTCACTTAAACAGCTTTAAGAATACCAGTGAATAAAAGGCAAAAAAATCAAGTTTTAAATTTCCTTACGCTAAGATAATTTTTACATCTGATTCCATTAAAGGTTTTTCTATTTTTCCTTCATAAAGCTCACTTGCTAACAATAGTTCCCTCACCATTTCATTTGCCTGGACATCTTTTGTTTAATTCTTACCTGCACCCCCCTTTATCTATTTTAATTAATTTTTATTAACAAAAACTTTTATAATTTAATTGTATATTTCATCCATTTAAATAATTTTATGAAGTTTTTAATTAATTCCATCCTTGAATTAGTCAACACCACTGTTTACATTATCATCATACCTGTTTGTTCAAATTCCATTCCCTTAAGTTTGTTTTTGTTACTTCCAGTTTTGACAGCACACTTACTGCCCGGGTAACATTTGAAAAAAAAAAACTCTTATTTTCAACATTTGTTTCTATCTTTACTATCTACTTCAATTTCTTATACTGCTGATGTTAGCTCATTTGGCTTCCAAAACTTTTACTTTTATTACTTTTGTGTTAGATGCTATGTATTGATGCAGTCTTTCATTAACAGATATTTTTACAGGCATTTAATTAAATATTATGTATGTTAATGCTGTTCACACTCTGTTTCTCTTTCCTCCTGAGTTTATTTATAGCATTTCCAAATTCTATTTTGACAACATTCTTAATTCCAGTGCGATATTCAAATGAGTCTATTACGAATAGTTTTCAGCACTTGGTCTAGCTGCTGCTGTTTATTTTCATCACTTACATTATATGCTGCTTTCAGGGTTGCCTATGTAAATTGTGGGCTTCTCGCCCCCCCTCCCTCCTAAAAAAAACTGAGTGGTTGCTGCTTTCTCTATTTTAGTGATGTCTGTTCACCCCTATGGGCAGCTTTACTGCTTTATGACAGAGCTTTTTCAAGAAAATCTTATGAACATAGTTATGACTCTAGCTTAAACTGAGTACCCTCTTCTCATTTGCTGAGCTTTCAAAATTTTTTATTGCCTTTTCATATTCTCCAGATAAAGTTCAAACTCCCCCCCCCCCAATTTACCTTTACATATCAAACATAATTTTATGGAATTTTAACAAACCTGCAATGTACAAATTATAAAAAGTTTACTAAATAACTTCAAGTCACTTCCAACATAGAATCAATATTGTCTTCAATCATACATGAATTTTCTATTTAACAAACCTTTTTCTCTACTGTCCAATTAGTTTAAACAATCATATACCACAATTCGTATAATAGCAGTATAAAATAGTTTTCATTCGTGCAACATAAATTTAAGCTAATGAGATTTGTCACACTTCATATTACTGGATAAAGGTAAGATAATTTACATTTAAAGAGGAAAGTGATATGCATATATTTAGTGAAATGGTGATGAAGAAAAACAACCCTTATTTATATTATTGGATGTTTGATTGAAACAAAATAAGGTTTTTAACAAAAATAGCAATAAATAATTCTAAAAATAATGAAAACCTTTTTGTTCTTGCTATATGTTTCCTTCGAGACTTCTGGCTTGTAAATGTAGCAACAATTTGAGAATGCACAACACCCAATATTAACATCATCACAACAGGCATTATGACTTCAAAAACAGGAACATCCTAAAAAAAAATTTTTTTGACCGTCACAGATATGCATATGGAATATTATAAAAATCTTACATGTAAAATATCGGTACTTATCGGTTAAAGGGACCATGGGTTAGTTTCCAAGAAATTGTTGAACACATTGAGGATGGCTCAATCATATTTTCATATTGCTAGCATGGCTACAAAACTGAAGAATTAGAAGAAGCCGGCTTTCAACATTTGAAAGTAAACCATCGGTATAACTTCGTGGATCCTGAAACCAGAGCTCATATGCAGACCATAGAGACTCTGGGGATCCGCGAAATGGCATAACAAAAAGCATAGAGACACTGCGAGATAGCACTTGGACTCATATCTTACAGAATTTATGTGGCAAAGCGTTATCGGTAGTGATAAATTTAATGAAATTTTATCGGCAATAGCTGAGTTTAGGCCACCACAAATTTCAATGTAATACAATATTTTTTTGTTAAGTAAAGTTGATCAAACCTCATTATATATTAAATTTTAATCATTGTGTTTGTAGTGACTTTCCCGTATCAGATTATATCGCCAATGTTCGTGTTGGTAACAACTCGGAAAAGCAGTTGCTAACCCATGGTCCCTATAACTGATAAGTACCAAAATATCTTAACAAGAAGTATACAAGGAAAAAAAATCAATAATGAAATTAATTAATTAATTAATAAAATAGCTAACAATATAAACATATAAAAGAATTATTAACTTAATTATTATTAGTAGTAGTATTAACTTAATTATCAGTATTATTAGTAGGTAATTAAAATTCACCTATACTTAAAAATCTGTAGCAAAAATAGATCAGAAACTAGTGAAATTCACAACATACGCATTTCAGGCAATGGGGAGAAATATGCAAGAAAAAATAATTCAAAATTTCACCACCAAAGGAATTTTATATTCTATTGTTGTGAATGTGTAATTATCCTTCACTAGCATCTCCCATCTTGTCTCTCGTCCTTTTCGCAGACAAATCGGCTCCATCACCTTGTTTTCTTCAGAAGACAGCAGTATGAGCATCCTTTCCCATGACGTCATTCTAGGGTGGCCACTTACGGAACTTAGGAGAAGGGTTGCCACATTTGGCAATTTATCACTAATTTGGCGACTTCCCCAAACCTTCGAGAAAAACCTCAGAACGATTAGTCTAGGAGATACAGAGAGATTCCCAGAAGTTTCTATTGAGAGACTATAAAATAACTCATCATTCCGTTGGAGTTCAGTTGACGAGTTGATAATATACGAGTTACATTGGACTGTGATTTTTGTCAATGTTTTGAATATATATATTTTCGAAAATTCAATAGCTGCTGTTTTGTGAAATTACTTTTGTTAATGTTTTGAGATTAATATCGCTTATTTTGTGAAATTAGTGGAGCATTTAAGTGCTGTTTGATTGTATATTGTTCCTGTTTACTTAGTGCTTGTGAATAAACATAAGTTATCTAGAGATTTGGACTCATTCTCGTATCTAGCATGTACACTTACGATTCCTGAGAATATGTTCATAACAGTATATTACAGATTTTGAGGTCAAATTTAAGTACATTACCACATTCCGGCTGATATTCAGAGTTTTACATAATTCGTGACAGTGAAGAACAAAATTTAACGGCTGCATATAACTGGCTCGATTTTAAGTTTCTAATATCTTATAATGCTGTCTTTTAAATCTACCAAAGTATGACTGTTTCTTTGATAAACATTTGATTTTAAGTAGCCACAGCGCCAATTGTTACAAAGATTTAAATCAGGAGATTATAGAGATCATCTGGGGGTACTTAAAACCGAATGTTTATTTATATTTAGACAGATTTAAGAAACAGAATTTCATAACAAGACAAAAACATAATATTTGAGCAATTGCATATTGCCTTTCAAAATTGCTCCTCTCCTGTACTTATGCTTTATAAAGCTCTAGAGTGGAACAAAGACGATGATAATTCATTCCCCAGTTAAAATCTATAATATACAAAATATATTCTTGGTGGTAAAATTTTAAACTATTTTCTCTTGCGGATATTTTCTGCATAACCTAAAATGTTCAAGTTCCAAATTTTATTATTCTGAAATCTTCCATTTGTTTGTTCTACAGACCCTCCCAAGTATAGGTAAACTTTAATTACATCCATCCAGTATATATTTGCAAACTAAAAAGTTGCAAATATAATAAAAAAAAAATGTTGCATTATATGATAGCTTGCAGAAAGTTTGTAACAATGAAAAATCCTATACTTTATCACTTTCGATATCAATATTCCATGATGAAATGTTTAAGTAACAAACAATCTTTCAATGATTAAATACTTGCAAGATTAGCCAACAGATTCAATAAAAGTTTCTAAGTTTAGAGGATAATGATAAAGTTTAGATACTATCACACTTTTGTTTAAAAAGTGATGTAAGTTAAAAAAAAAATCCGAAAATAAGAAAAGCTATTTTAATAAAGAATTACAATTTGTTACATGACAAAATTCTCAAACTTAATGAAACTTATTGATAATTTATGTTTGCTACAACAAACTGCTAGACACATTTCAAAATTACCAATTTGGCCAACTTTTACAACCTTTATAAAAGTATTTTGATTATCTGTATTTTGATTTGTGATGCCTTTGATATTGTGTTCGTATGCAAAAGACAACTCCAAATTGATTTGGAATACTTTTGATGCTTTATTCGTATACAAATCAGAATTGCTTTGAGTTGTGACACTTTTGGTGTTTTATTGGTATACAAAAGCGGACTTGTTTTTGAGTTATGACACTTTCAACTAAACATTTCCTGGCTGTCCAAATAGTTGCTCCAGTCCTTGGATGAGTCGGACAGTCTGGGTCTTCAACTTTCAACTAAACATACTGCTCATGCCTCTGGGCGAGTCAAGTGGTCTGGGTTTTCGACTTTCAACTAAACAGTGTCATTTTAAAAGATCATACTTGATCACTTTCTAGAAATATTAATAATACATCAGCTGTCTGAGGGTTCCCATTAGGAAGACAAATTTGTGTACATTTGCGGATTGATAGGGTAATGCTCCTCAACTTCAACCATAGTGTTAATTCAAACATTGCATATTTTAAGTTGTGCTCTTTTTGAAGTATGAATGCAATGTCTAGGTTCTTTTTCAGGAGATTTCACATAATTTTAATGTAAAAAGTGATTTCTTCACAAAATTATAAAATGTGAAAAAAAGATCCATCATCACAAAACTTCACATACGAAAATGAGATTATCTCTCACAAAATTCTTTATTATTTATAACCACTCTATATTTTCTTAATACAATTAACACATATAATTCCTGAAACTGGTAATTTTGCCTAATTAGTGATTGGTTTTCCTTTTATGATGATGCTAGCTCATTTAATTTCCAAACTGGATGTTCCTTTATTTATATCTTCTACATTATTTTCTTCTCAGATGAAGATAGCTAATTCAGTTTCCAAAACAATTTATTTCTTTTATTTATATCTGCTATATTGTTCTTTTCTGGATGTCCACTCATTTAATTTCCAAATCTTGATTGTTTTACTTTTAATTGCAACTGACCTGTTTTTCTTTTTTGAAAGAAATTAGCTTATTTAGTTTCTAAACCCTGTAATTCCCTTTACATGCAGTTAATCTTTATTTTTCTTTCCATTTTGCAGTCAGTCAATTTTGTTTATGAAACAGGTTATTTTTCATTCATTTTTTGTTAGATGCTGTTTAGTTTCATATTCTTTACACAATTTCACAACTTCACAATTTCATTTTATAATATTTTGAGCTTATTTTTTGCAATCTCCTGCTATTCATACTTTGTTTTTGTTTTTTGTTTGCTTAATAATTATTGCACAAAATAAGTAATTTTCTTTATTCCTAATTATAACTTCCTAAGTCATTTGGCCATTTTTCTGTCTTTGATGGAGTGACCTCTCTCCCATTTGTCCTGATAAAGTAGCTCCTATTTTGCCTTGAAAACTGTTTAATACCTTTAAGCATTTGTTTTATGCTGTTATTTCAGAATATGAGGTAGAGTTGATAAACACCTATCTTCCTTAAATAGCAAATGAGAATGACATTAAAATGAATACGGTTGGCTGAGACAATAGGGTAGTATGTGGCATATTTAAGAAGTTGAACCGTGTAAATAGTTTACCAAGTATACCAAGTTTGTATACCAAGTATACCAAGTATAGGAAACCCAGTTTGTGGGAGTGCATAAAAGAGTTTGTTCAATAAATCGCCTCATATAAATTGAAAGTTGTGCAGGCAGAACTTAAAAGGTCAATTTATTGATTCTTCTTGTATCATGTTCACAGGTCTTAACAGTTGGATATAATTATATAAAGAAACAAAAAATTGTTCAGATAGAATATAACAGAAGTGGCATTTGTTATATAAATATTAAATAAGCAAAACTTCGAATTGTATTAGGAAATATAAATTTACTCACAGAAATTTCTTTGTCATCAGCAAAGTACAAATATATTGCACAAATTTGTAGCACATAGAGACATACAAATAAACAAGTGATTTTAGCATTTGTCTGAAGTTGCCACCTAGAGAAAAAGTATGTTTAACACTCAATGCATCAACACATAACAAAAAATATTTTTTTTTAACAATTATCAATTTCAGAACTATGACACTCATACAAAATAACTATTTTGAAACATTTTTTACAACTAATAATATGTTATGGCAATAGCATGCACACAAATGTCTCTTAGAGAGATTTGTGACAAAAGTGTAGAGTTGAGGTTCACTTTTCATCCTATCCAAGCAAACTTACACTACCCAGCAAAAAATGTTACACTTCAAAAACAGCACAGTAGACATCAATCTATGCTTGTGATATAAATCTTAAAAGTGCACTATGTTGTTTTACATTACTCTTCAGGGAAGGGATAGCCCAGTGGTGTCGCAGTGATTGAACATGGAGGACCCAAGCTCGATTCCCTGAGCTTCCCCAAGCTACCCCCATGTCTATGCAAAGAATGTGAACGCTAAATCAATAGATCTGAAAGTCCTTTTGAAAGGTGATGAGCAGGAAAAATAGAGTACAATCCCTGATTTCTATCTCCACTAAGTTCGGTCTAAATTGGATGGCAATGTAAAAAGTTAGACAGCTACTGTGTGTGTTTCCGGGTTATATAACCAACAGCAAGCATCCCCCTCACCCTTCTGGGATGAGTAAGAGAAAATTTACTCTTTTAGGCCTGAGGAGTGTTAGAGGCAGATTATGGATAAATTTCAGCACAGGCATTTTTTAAACAATTACCTTGTGTTAACACATGCCAAGTGCTCAGTAGTGACACACTGGCCCATTTGAGACCAGCCTATCGGAGCTTGTACAAATGCCCATATGGTCAATCAGCCCTGTTGGGAAGTTATGATTCTCATATGCTCCTAGGTATGTCCTTACTGGCCATTTCATAAATTTTGACTTGCTCTTTTAATTGATAAAAAACAGTGGACAGTTTTAATTATTTCATCTGTTACATTCTTCACTTTCATAAACTATCAAAGAAAAGGTTTTGTTAATTTAATAAAATTTTGAAATCTAAATAACTATTGCTGCATAATATTGCATATGTTCTAAATATATACTGATTTACTGCCAAACATATTTTGCAGGAATGCAGATTTAAAGAGTATATTACCTGATACCAAGCTGCTTATTACAACTGGGACTTACAAAATTAACTGTCATTTTATTGTTATCTCAGTTTTCAATAAATTGTATTTCAACATTAAAAAATTATTAGATCACACTAGTTTGTGGAGACTCAATTTTTTTGATTTGGTCTCATTTGGTTGGAGATTTATATAATGATTAGGTCATACAAAAAGTGAGGAAACAAGTCAGAAGGACATGAAAACAGACAGAAGGACAGATTGAAGTGAGATCATATCAAGGCTATCTCACAAAATTTCATAAAATTTGATGAAGATGTCCTCCCGTGATGATGAGACAAACAGATCAATTTTCAATTTTATTTATATATATTTATCTTATTTGATAAAAATGTTTAATAAGAGATAAATTGCAAAATACACAAAATGTTCAATCAGTTAGGGGCAATACTTGTACATTTCACATTCACTTAATGCAAAATTCTTTATTGAACTTTATTATCATTCATGAAGAAAAGTAGCAACAGATACTTTCACAATGATTCAAGCATGCTAAAACTCACCATGAAAAGTAAAATGGTAAAAGAAGAATGCGCCTGATACCCGATGCAGTAGAGACCATCCAGCTATCTTGTGGCTTAGCTTTCGCAAATGCTGAACCTAATAATTAAGTGAAATATTTAATGTTCATATACTGAAAATCAATCTTAATACATTCAGCACTAAAATAAAATCTTACATGATAAAAGATTTCTGTCTGTGAGTGTGTCTTCTGTATAGGAAAATCTAAGCTTCAAACAGCCACAAAATTTGGCTTACAGTTATCTGAACTCAAGAGAAAACAGACCTCAAGTTGTTTTCTTAATTTAAATTCATTTTTCAGTTATTTTATGCTGAAAAACAATTTTGAGAGATTATCATACAAATGATTTCTTAACAACTTAAAATATTATCACAGAAATTTCCTCTTGACACCAATAGAAAGAAGTGCTTTTCAGTGATTTTTGAACTGAATCCATACGACAATTTCTTCATATTCATTTATTTGTTTTGAAATATATAAGTTTTAGGTTATTTGCTTTATATTTCCTCACATCCAAAAATGGAAGATTAGCAAAATTCTACCCTTTGGCATGAATATGGATTTATATTTTTACATACTAATAAAAAAATTGAATTACTCTTTTTTTAAATTTTCTATGAATTTTTAAAGAAAAGAAAAGTTTTACATATATTCTTGATTTTCGAAGAGATAGACCTTTTTCCCCTTCATACGTTACAATGATTCATAATGTCACAACCTAGCGTATCTGTTGCTATGGCAAGCAGTAACACATTTAGAGTGGGTAATGACTTTTTCGAAACAGGCATTTCCAGTATTATTTGTACACGATTATTAAGATTCTGGTAGATAAATTTCTTATTACAATATAATCACAGCTTTATTAATGGACTTATTTGCAACATTGAAGTATATTGTTTTGTTTTCTCAATGTGAGCTATTTTAAAAGCAACGCAATGTTACAATTTTCAAATAATCCCCACACCTCTCCTAATTTTATGCATATCAATAATTTGATCATATTTCAACTTCAAATTATACCAGAACTTGGTTTTAAAAACTACACATTTTAGGTTAAGCTAACAAAGACCATATACACCCTACATGTTTATTTAAGGTGTATTTTGCCATTGTAACAATTTATTGTTTTTTTATTCCAACTGGGTGTATTGTTAAAACATTAGTTGGTTTTTAAGAATTTACTGTATGTTCCAATGTAATTTTAATCCAAGGTTTATATTCTAAATCCTGAGTAATGCCAGGTACCTTTTCTAATATTTAATAAAATACTGTTACCAACAGGTGATATACTGGCTTTGTGGTAGAATGGGTTAATACAATAACTCATCATTATATTTCATTTTTTATGGTTACAAACAAAATTTAGGCATTTTATGAACTAATTAATTTGTATTAACTATTTAAACTAACTATTTAATTTGTAAACAACCAGACATATGAAAATGAATGAACTAAATCTGGAGATATAAATTGTATGTTAAATCAGTTCTGATTTTCAAAGAAGAGAACAGTGTATGTATCCAGATAATGAACTCAATCAAAAAACTTATCTTCTAGCTTAACAGGTTGCAAAGATTTTGCAACTGGAAGTGAATAATTAATTTTACAAAAAGCTTTCTTCATATAGAGTATTCTATAGGCAGCGGTGTAACTAGGAATTTTAGTCTCTAAAGCAAAATATGTAAAAGACCTCTCCAAAACCCTAGTTTTCCAAACTAGAACTTTAAAATTTATTGAAGAAAATATTTTTATTTTGGGAGGGGCTTAAATTTTAGGGGTCAAAACTTTAGTTTTGATCCCAAAATAAAAGCATTTAAGAAAATACTTTTGTTTTGAAGGGCCATTTTCATCAGTGGAAAATTTTGAATTATTTTATATTACCTTTCATTTCTCTTATTTTTCTTTTGTTGCTCTTCTTTTTAAAGTTCCACGTGTTTTACTTAAATTTTTATCAGTCATAGGTAATTGAATGAAAATTATTTTGAAATATGTTAAAATAGTTTGAAAAAGCATGCACTGCCTCAGCTTATATTAAAAAAAGGTTAGAACCTCAGACTATTTACACTTTGTGTGCTGTTCTCTGCTGTGAAGTAAAACAATTGCAAAGTGAAGCTATCGCTAAACACACATGCACATGTTCGACCTCATCCTGATTCCCACCTCACGCTTGATAGGTCCTCTCTATTTTGAAATTTTGAAAAGCATTTTTATTTATTTTTTACAAGTAATGAATATTTTATGTAAAATTGTTTTTGTATTTATCATAAACAGTTTAATAAGTTATAAATAACTTAATATGTATAACTGATATAATAACAGTAAAATATTTTTATTTTTCAATAAAATTTTTTGTTATGGTCACTGCAAATATCTCAGCTCGCTCAGAGTCATGTGTTTTTTTGGACCCTTAAGCATCATGTAACCATGCTTATTACTAGTAGTCACTATTTCACTGTCCTTAGGCACCAATTAAATGTTATAATTTTCAAACATATATCAAGCATATTCACCATATAATTTATAAGCATGTGACATAGCATAGCTAAACAAAGGCTGTTGTAAATATAGATGTACTAAAATCATGTAAACCTAGTAGATCCTGGGAAAATGCAAGGGACAGATAAATTCAATAAATGACCACAATTAAAATTTTAATGCAATCTTGAGTTAAGAAAAAACTACTAACAACTAATGACTAATCAACAGGTTGAGACCTTTTGCTTAAAAATAAATTAATAAAAATTGACCCAACTTGATTCTAAGAACAAACACAGTGGGGAACATATGTAGTAAATTCAATAAATGATCACAAATTCAATTTGAATGCATTCTTCAATGTGTTAAATTTAAATGTGTTTGAATTTAGGCAACAATTTTGGGTTAATCTGCTAGTTGAGGTCTTAACTTTAAAAAAAACAATCATGAAAATTGACAGAGTAAATTTTGAGAACACACACTGGAGACATATTTAATAAATGGTCACACATTAAATTTGAATGTTTTCCATTTAAGCAAAAATATTGGGCAAATTTACAAGTAAAAACATATTATCTAAAAAAAATCATGAAAATGAGCTGAAAGGTTTTCAAAAACATGCTGGAGACTACAACAAATTCATTAAGTGGACATAATTCAAATTTGAATGCATTCTCGATTAAGTCAAAAATATTTAAAAAAATTGTGAATATTAATTGAGTAGATTCTATGAATTTACCGAGAACAGAAACATCACCAGAATTTAAAATAAAGATAAAAAAATTCTGATGTGCACCACATGACTTTCACTACAGATTAATATACAGTCGTGCCCTAGTATCCACTAATTCAGTAAGCTGCCTTTTACCACGGCTCAAAAAATTGAAACATTTAAAAAGTAAATGCTTTATAATGAATAAATGGTTAATAAATAAATGGATTTAATTCAAAGAATTTTAAACTAAACTTGGTCTGCATTCTTTAAGCAGAATCGTGATTCGTAGTTTTTTTATAAATATTTTTTATGGAGTTATGTACAAGTATGTACGTTGGATATCTATTATACAAGATGTAATAATAACACATTATTTCATTGCTCATATTGTGCTTTGATGGAAATAAATAATTTTTATTAGTCTGTCATCCCTTGAAAATACTTACGATACTATACAGTACAAATGCACTGTATTTTTTCATTGATCTATCATCTCTAAGCTAAAACACCAGAATCCCTTACTTTCATATGTCTGAGCGAGAGAGAACATGTACATTGTAAATGCACAATGTAGTATACAAAATGTACATTTTATTATTACTTTATTTAGTATTAGTAATGTCTTACTGTGTTGTTGTTGCTGTTGAGACCCAGACCGTCCAACCTACCAGAAAGATGTATGGTAACTGTTTGGATGGCCGGGAAGTGCCACCCAATTTTGACCGGAACCCAGTAGGAGAGGCATCCACAGGTACCAGGGGCCGTACTCTCTTTTCCCTACCACCAACCTCTTGGAAGGACTTATGGGCCCACATGTTTAACATGATCGTACTCCACGTGAACACAGCGGCGGGAATCGAACCCGGGCCTACCAAGTGCAATTCCCACGCGCAAACCACTGGGCTACTGCACCCTAATGTCTTACTGTGTGTAATTTATCAATTAAGTATTACCATATATATATATATATTGCACGAATGTCATATTATATACAGTGTTTGATATTATCCATGATTTCACATAACTGTGGCATGCCATGGCACACATTATCTACAGTTACGGGAGCACTACTGTATTTGACTACTATGATAAAACAATTAAACAAATTAGATATTCATTTAATTAATTCTTGCTGAAAATTAATAGAATTTTTCTGTTATTGACATACTAAATTTCATAGAAACAGTTTGATTATTTCGAGAGACATCATACTCCCTGTAAAAAGGTAACATTTCTAATTTCAAAAGAACAGTTCTTGAAAACTTCTAAACAGTGATTTTAAGTTATTTCCAGTTAATAGTACTTACAAAGCATTCACTGCTTTGATAGTAGCAAACATATTTAATCTTAATGTTCATATTCTGTAAATGTCATTCTCTTTTAAATAAAAAAAAAATTACATATAAAATGACAATTTCTGTAATAAATTTAAACATAATTATATTTTTAGAACATTTCATTTTAAAAATGCTCGGAAATATGAGGGCCTTACACTAGCCTGAACTCCTAAAAAATGAATAAATCTCCAGCATATATCAAATGAAATAATTATACCATATTTCATTAGATTTTGCTCAATTTCTTCAAGTAATATTGTGTATACAGTCTCAGAAAGAAAAAATGGTTGATTTGTATTCAAGGGATGCACGAAACATGTGATTCCAACAAAATTAAAGATTGCATTTTTAACCACGAAACAATATTTCAGCTATCTATAAATAAAGGTAAAACCAATATAGACTTTTATTATTGCATGAAAAAAGTGCAATATAATATGGAATTGCTGTAATTACAAATGTATTAAAAATGTCATAATACCTTGCACAAGATCCACATCTATGAGCTCAGTTTTAAAACGTGCAGTTTTTCTTGGGATGGCACAAACACCCTAAAAATATTTTAACTATTTTAACACAGACAAACTCTATTGTAGCATCATACAATGAAATAAAAAAGTCTTCATACACATATGATTCATTTTTAGTTACACACAGACAATGCGAGAATATTTAATTTCTTTACATACAGATCGACTAAATATAAAAATTTAACATAGGCAGCACATTACATTAATTAGATTAAATTTATTTTTATTTTGCCATTTATGTTTATTGAAATAAGATATATATTCATTTTATCAAACAAAAATAACACACGAAAAAAATACTTATTTTAATTGACATTGCATATGCAGTTCTACAATATAATTTCCTATTTGGCAACTTTATGAGGTTTCTTTTAAATCACAACTCACCAAATTTACAAAAACAAATATCTTTATAATGGTTCATCTTAGCAAAGTACGAAAAGTTTCATTTGCTGAATTAGGATACATTATTTAAAAACAGTTTGCTTTATGTATATATAAGCTGTATATGTATTCTGATCTCTAAATTTTTGTAATCTTAGAGGGTAATTTAAAAAAAAACAATAAATATTTTTTCCAGTTTGTATCCAAATCTAATCAGCACCAGAACAACACATAAGTCATAAATTTCATGAAAATTAAATGGATAATTTTGAGCTAGAGTGGATACACATAGTGCACAAATAAATACACAGATGTTATGTTAAAAATAGTCAATTGATATTCTAAAGTGCGATAAACATATATACATCCATTGAAACTTGAATTCAAATTTTCAACACTATTACAAATTTTTCTTATACACACACTGCATATTCAAAGGAACATAAAAATGCTGACCAAGTTTTAAACTACTTTTCTAATACAGATTTGATAAAAGTAGTTTAATAAAATAAATTGTACAGCTTTTTTTTAATTGTTACTTTGGTATTGTTTTTTCTTTAAAAATAAGTAACACAATTTCAACTTTGGCGGTCTGCCAACCAAACTTTATTTTTGAAATTTCTTTATGAGCTGCAGTAGTATAAATCTTCATACATTAAATGTTAAGAAGTTTACATTTAAACTCCAAAAATATTTTAAATAGTTTCAAGATTCATAAATTACTTCAAAATACTAAATTATTCTTATATTTTCAAATTATTTTTATTTTATATGAGCCATTTTAAATGTTTAAGTGTTTAAAATAATTAAATATGCATCAGAGTTTCAGTTAGATTTTATGTTTTTGATTGGGGATATTACAATGGAACATATTTTAATACAGTAGACCCCGCAAACTTGACACTCTGTAAAATTTGTCATAAGGAATACCAAAAATGTAATGCGTCGGTCTTTCTTTTTATTATTATTTCCACTATGAACTGTATGGTTCACGGACGATTTCATTCTTGGAACATTATGTAGAGAAAAACTTTTTGCTGACATGGAAAATGTTTATAGATTTAAGGACAGTTTTAACAAATTGATTGAAAAGGGTCTCTCTAGAGATCAAATTTAAAGCTGCAATGACACTGATCTGAATTTATTAATGTTACCTTCAAGAACACATGCATCTAGGAATGAGAAATATGCCCTGGGCTATAAAGGATGTTACGAGAGGATTACGATCCTAGCATGAAGCAATGCAGCAGGTGAACACAAACTGAGACTGACACTTATAGGGAAGGCAAATAATCCCCATGCATTTATAAATATAAAAAGGTACACCAATAAGAGTGGCACTTACAATGACCTATCTGTTTGGTATAGAAGCCAGTCGAATGCATGGATGGGGCAACATTTAAGGTCAGGTTTTAGCAACAGTTTGTTCCTTCTATGGAAAAGTTCATGAAATCCAAAAATCTGCCACAGAAAGTAACTTTCATTAAAGTCAACCCTGATGCCGAACAATTGTAAGTCAGAGACATTAGAGCCATTTCTCTCTCTCCAAATGTAACTTCATTATGTCAGCCAATGGATCAGGGCATTTTCGCAGCATTGAAAAAAAATACAAGCATAAACTTCTTTCATCACTATTCTTAGCTATGGAGGAAGGGTGTAACATGATCGAAAAGTTAAAAAAAATTAACTTGTTGGAGACTGTGGGGTTGATTGGAGTTTTGGGATGAAACCCAGCCTATAAGCTTCATTCATTTCTGGTGAAAGTTGCTTATCCATTCAGAAAATTAATCTCAAGAGAACCAATAGGAGACAGAAAGTTTGGGTCTAGTGGACATAATGAAAAAGTTTCCAGGTTGCAAGGAACATTCAATTTGGATCTAGTGGACTCAATGAAGAAGTTTCCAGGCTGTGAGGAAACTACAGACAGTGACGTTGATGAGTGGATGAGGCAGAATGAAAACAATCATCTTCTAAGAAATGATGAAATTGTTGCACTGGTGAAAGAAGAAAAGATGAAGCATCAGAGGATGATCAAGTAGAAGACAATGAAAAAGTAAAAAAGATGCCGCACAGTGAAGGACTGAATTCTGTTGAGGAAACCCTGCATTATTTCAAGGAGCAAGGTGCTTCTACAATAGACATTTTATTCCATCTTCGCTTACTTGATAAAACAGTGCAAAGAAGGAACGAGTGAGAGAGACAATACACTTTCACCAGATTTTTCTCTAAAAGGGACTAGTTATTTTGTCTAGAGGTATATAATTTTTATATCTTTCTTTTGTAGCATAGTAATGATTTTTTATTAGATTACAGATTTTCTTTCATTCTATGTATTAAAGGAGTTTAATAAATTAATTTGTAGCAATGTTTTATGAGTTGTGCATAATCCATTGTAAAGTCCATAAAACACATCATTTTCTTTAACTCACTACCTACTCAGTCCACATTAAGTTAAGTTTACAGGGTTCTACTGTAATATATATTGCAGTTACTAGATCTTAAACTTGCAAAATGAACATTTTATTAAAAAAATCTATAAGTTTAAGCATTTTGTCAAACATAATATTCTAATTTATCTTTATTTCGAAATAAATAAATGTTTGATATTAATTAGATGCTCAAATAATTTAGGCATCATTTATTTGTGAAAGCAAACCCTCTACTTCCTCTGAAATTCAATGCTAAAACCATATCAGTCATCATCTAAACTTTATCTATAGCCAATGCTTAGAAAGTATAAATAGTTAAAAAATTAAGTATTTATTTGGCCTGTACATTTTTTCCTGTAGAAAACATTCTACCAATACAGGTAAAATAGGTAATAGGGAAGGGGGGGGGGGGGGGAATCAGTGATCAAATATGCAAAGAGTTGCAAAAATAGATTAAAATTTCTGCTTTTGTTCTCTCCATTTAAAAAAAAATTCGGATTAGTCTATATAAATAAATCAAGATCTGTTGGTTTTTATAAAGCTAAATGACTGTATAAATTTCAGAAATTTTAAATTAATTTAACATAAAATAAATAAACTTTGAATATTTTATGAAATATTCAAGGATCATGGGAGCCACAAAAATTCTACCATGAACACAGGTTGCCAATGTGTGACTAAACTATACTCAGAAAAAATAATGTTTTAAGAAATTTTAAAACAAAATTTAAATAGCAAAAACAAGAGAATCTGAGTGTTAAAAAAATGTGAACTACAGAAAAAAAAATTAATAAAGTAATTTTATTGATAAACCATAAAAGATAGCAATAAAAAAAATCTTCGTGAGAAAATTTGAAAGTTTAAGAAACAAATGGATCAACATAAATTACATTCATATATGTATAATTCATTTTCATAATCTTAAATATGACAGAGTTTAAATAGCTAGATATTTTGTTACTGAAATTCTAAAAATTGTAGTTTGTTTTAAAATTTTCACTCAATATTAATGCATATTGACATTTTCAAATTTATTATTTTTTTAAATATACAGATATAGATATAAAGCATCTGTGTAGAAATAAATTATCATAAGAAAAAGTACTGGTGTAATAAATTCAGAAAGCCAGTGTTTAATGTAAGTGTACAATTCAAGATAAGAAAAATAAATATATTAACTTTATACATTTTTAAATATGTAAATAGAAAGTATACAATTAAAAATCCTGAATTTACACTTATACTTTGTTCATTTAAATAGAGAGATGATAAATAACATAGTTTGTTTAAAAAGTATATAAAAGAAAATATCAAAGAATAAATTACAATTTAATAAATATTTTCAATTCACTCTGCTTACAACTTCAAATATATTATAACAAAATATTAAGCTTTCATAAATATAAAAGTATATAAGAAAAATTTACTAATTTATATATTTTGTAATAAATCAGAGAACAAATTCATAACATTACCCTTAAAATACGTTGATCAACTGATTTTTCCCATAGTTTTTTATCATAAGCACCTATCTAAAATAAAAATTATGAGTATAAATTTTCAAAAATATATAACAAAGTTTAAAGTTTGATATGAAATAAAATACAGTTCTCATGTCTAGGTATATACTTTTGAAAACTGTACTCAGGGGTATATATACCTATAGTCAAGATTAAGTAGTTATTTAAGAGCACTAACAGCTAAACAGGGTCTTACTGTCTTCTAAAATGTACATACTAGTATGTATACTCTTGTGGTTTTGTAGTCAAATTTAAGTTATTACAATAAAGCAATTTTTTGATATCAGGGTTCCCGCTAAAATGTAAAATTGAGTGAGAATTCAAAATTGTTTACTTCAATGAAACAATTTTAATCACTATTAAAAAAGCACAGTGTTAGAATGTCAGAGCCCCAATTGCAATTCTGAGGACTCAAAAAACTTATGTCGACCAAGCTGAATCCCAATCTGAAATCTGTTTTTCAAATAAGACCCTCAATCTGGAGAAATAGCCTGTCAAAGTTTGATTTTCTTTGCTATTTTTGTGAGAAAATGCTCTAGAAAAGTTGAGTTCTGGGTCATTTCACAAGCTGAAAAAACCCATGTTGGTCAATTCACTGATGCAAAAGAAAAATATATATAATCCTTTAAACTAAATTATTTTCCATAGAAGTTAATAATTTTTCACAAAATTCAACTGTGACTAAGTGAATGATCAACAGGAATTAATATCTGCAGATTACTGTTTCCATGCATAGCCATATTGTTCATCCTCCGTAACAAGAAATTTTTCATTTGATCAAATGTACATAAACTTAAATAGCAAATTTAAAAACTTTGATACATCGTTGAGAGCAAGTTTTCTTGAAAGAAATAAACCTGTTTAGTTTGATTTCATTTTTTAAAATTTGAGATAATTTTTACGCGCTGCCGAAGTTGTTATATTGTTTATCACAATTACAAATTTAAATAAATTTAATCCCAGTTTTACTGAGCTAAAACAAAAGCAAGCAGGGCATAGCAAGATGGCAGGCTCAGCTGGTTCACATATTTTTGTATAATGTAAAAAATGCAATTGTGTACACAACATACAAAATTACAACAAAACTTCAGCAAAAAGAATTTGCATTCAATGAATGACGGAAGTCTGATTTTTTTTTTTTAGCTAGAGTTTAGTATTTGAGGAAGTCAATCAGAAATTAGTCTTAAATCACATTTTTCATCAACTAATATTTTTTCTTGGATTTTTAGCAAAGGATAGCAGAAATAAATTTTGGGGACTGATTATAAAATGCCATTTTTGATGTTTGGTAGCAATATTTTAGTGGAACCTCTCACATACATATGGGAAATGCAATATTTTCTGCTCAGCATTTTAGTAAATGATAGCTAAAATAAATAAAATGTATTTGTGCTAAAAATATTCTTAAAATATGTTATTTTTTATTTTTGTTAACAAGATTTTAGTGTAGTGAATTTACCTTGTGTGTGTGGGGGGGGAGGGCACAATTTCTCAGGAAAACAAAACAATATGTTTAAAATAAAATAAATTTATAATTGATCATTAATTATATATTTTAAATATCACAATACATATAGAAATATACTAAATGGCAAAAATTGGAAAAGGCATGTTATTTTAAGAGATGACCTAAAAACATATAAAAAAAACCTTAACTTTGGTGTAGGGGACTTCTTATATATGTGATTCTCTATAAAAGTGTTAGATTCTCACGCTCTAATGGGAACCCTGGATATAAAAAATACATAAAAGGGGTAGCCAATCATAAGGTGTTATTCTCACAAAACATGATTTTAAAAATATTGTAGTACTTGAGCATAAAATTGTACAAATTTATATTTTATCTACTACTAGCAGCAAATTACCCGGCGTTGCTCGGGATTTACCATGCAAAACTGTGATAAAAATTACACCAAAACATATATTGCAGTGAATCTTATACATTGTTTTTTCACTGTGAAAGATGTAAATTCATTGCATTATGTAAGAAAAAAAAATCATTGCATTATATAAGTCATAGCTGCATAAGAAAGAATCTTCCTCATCAAATGCTGATAATTAAATAACCATTTTTAACACTTTACAACATAGTTGGAAAGTGTTTATGACTTTGTTCATTCTGTCTGTCTGCCCGTTCGAGCGATAACTGCCATAAAAATGACTTTATCAAAATGAAATTTTAGTATGTTGTTCAGACGGTTTGTGGGACCTATGGGAATATAAATGAATAATATCACCCAATTAGTTTTGGATTGAACCCGGGTTGAAAAAATGAAATAAATTGAATCCTATGGAACCTAATTTTTCAAACATTTTTAAGCGAATTTAAAATTCACAAATTGTTTCGAAAGTTTTAGGAAATATTCAAATTATCCCATAAATATATAAAAAAATGTATTCAGTAGTTTTTTGTATTCAGTAGCAAAATATATTCAGTAGTTTTTTTAAATAACAATTAAAATAATAATTAAACCCTTTATATGAAGAGATCATGTAACCATTATATGAAGAGATCACGTGACCCACTTCAAAATAAAATATGGCATCCATTTTGTGTCGAAATTGTGATTTTTAAAATTATTTTTAATTTAAATTTAGTGTTGCATCTGTCCTAATACCGCTGTATTTTTGCTTAATTTCTGTACATCTGTATTCTGAAACAACACAGTTATAATATATTTGAGTTTAAATGACCATCAAATTTTGATTATTTCTGCAATGAAACCTAATTTTTATTTATGGAGAATGTAAGCTGATTAGGCTGTAAGATGAGTTGTATAAGAATTGCTGAATGTCTTTAATGCAAAATTATTTTGCTCAAGAGACTGCAATATAGATGATATGAATGAAACATTCATTGATTTTACATAAAGAAGCAGACGATTTAATGGCAGACTTCTTCGATGAAGTTTTATGCATAGAGTTAAATTACTTTGGCCTCCATGGTTTTAAGTTTTTAAGTAGAATAAATTATTGTGGTACTGTGATGAATGAAATAAAGATGTATGAATGAAATATTTACTGCTTTTACACAAAGAGCCAGGCTGCCGGCCGTCCAAATGGTTGCTCAAGTCCTTGTTGACGAGCCGGACGGTCTGGGTCTTCAACAAAGAGCCAGGCCCGGCCACACATCAAACTGCCGTTAACCTCAGGGTTGGCTGTGTGGTCTGGGTCTTCAACAGAGAGCCAGGCGATTTATATTTCGATGACGTCATTTGAATAAAGTTCATTTTTTTCGATGAAGTTCTAAATTTCAAATATAATTAATTATTGCAGTATTGTGATATATTACAGCTAAATGTATCGCATTTTAGAGATGTCTAAATAAAATTAAAGTTGGAAAGTGTTTCATAATCAATACTTTATGTATGATTGCTATTTCTTGTGATTTCTTAATACTTTTCATTGTTAAGTAAGCCTGTGAGAAATAAACAATGGTGATAGTTTCCATTTAAATTCATATTCCAAACCTGCGATTTTCAAAAGTGACTAATAAGTTCAATAAACTCCCACAAAACTCAGAGATTTAATTGATTTTCACGTTTTAAACCAACTATTTCCAATCTTTTTCGTTGGGAATCATGGAGAGTAGAACTCCTAGGAAAAAGTTTCATTTTCCATTAATATCTCGACAACCCCTGATCTTAGAAACTCGAAACTTAGACTAAATTTATGGGTGGCTATTTTAAAGCTAGCCACCATATTTCATTAAATTCGGCTTAGCCGTTCTCCAGTGATGATGAGACAAACCAAAGTTTTGTTTTTCACTAATATCTCAAGAATCACTGGTCGTAGAAACCTGAAACGTACACTAAATTTTAAGTGGAGCTATTTCAAGACTACCCACCAAATTTCATCAAATTCGATTTAGCCGTTCACCCGTGATGTTGGATCATACATACATACATACTTTTCTTCTTTATATATATAGATGATATAAGAAAGAATCTTCCTCATAAATTGCTGATAATTAAATAACCATTTTGATTTCTTAATACTTTTCGTTGTTGAGCAAGCCTGTGGAAAATAAATCATGATGATAGAGTAATAAGATTTAAGTTCATATTTCAAACCTGTGATTTTCAAGAGTGACTAATACGTTCATTAAACTCCCACAAAACAGATTTAATTGACTTTCACATTAAAACCAACAATTTCCAACCTTTTTTGGTGGGAATTATGGAGTTAGAGAGTAGAACTCCTAGGAAAAAGTTTCATTTTCCATCAATATCTCGACAACCCCTGGTTTTAGAAACTCGAAACTTGGACAAAATTTATGGAGGGCTATTTCAAAGCCACCCACCAAATTTCCTTAAATTCAGTTCAGTCGTTCTCCCGTGATGATGAGAGAAACAAAAGTGTCATTTTTCACTAATATCTTGAGAACCACTGGTCGTAGAAACTCGAAACAATGCCTAAATTTTAAGTGGAGCTATTTCAAGACTACCCACCAAATTTCATCAAATTTGGCTTAGCTGTTCTCCCATGATGTTGGATCATACATACATACATACATACTTTTCTTCTTTATATATATAGATTTTACTGTGAATACTAATTTGGTATTATCAGGACTGGGCAGAAAATTCAACAAAAAGTTTTACATATTTTAATACAAAATTGTAATAAAAAAACTGTAATAAATTAATGCTTTTCTTCAGAATTTTAATTTTTCTAATCTCACAATGGTATGATTATACAATTCATTCATTTTATCCTGTATTATTTATTCTTTTATATTGTATGTATTGATTTCATTTATAAACAAAGAAAAATATTTCAATTACTTTTGTAACAACTATTTTTCAATAAATGTTTATTGTATAACTAGCAGAAAGATCCATTATTTCCTGGTATAATAGTACTAAATAAGTTGCGGTACAAAATCTTAAATATTTTAGCCATAAATGTGTTCTTTATTAACCCTACTAATACAATTGAAAACCTCAATACATCTTGTAGAATATTTATAGCTTGTTTGCTATAAAATAAGACAAAAATTTATTTCAATCAAAAATTAATTTTATTTGTGATTTTATTAGTTACATATAAAGTGTAATTTGTTTTTATCTTTGGACAGTGGCAGTAGGTAGGTATAATCATGGTATTAGCAACAAGGTCATATCTATGACCCCCCAATGAAACTTAATAAAATAAAAAATGTTGGTATTGGGAACAGGCAAGTTAAGCTTAAAAAACCAATCGAAAAAGTATGTAAATCAATTGAGTCACTTTTGAATTTTCAAAGCGGTCATTACAGGCTGACAAAATGGGTATTTTAATTCCTATTGTTCAGTGAAAGAAGGAGGGAGAGGTAGGAGGATAAAACATTCCCAGTCCTATTCAATGAACAAAAGGTTCACCAAATAAGATTGCATATTTTACGAAATATTTAGTTTGAAAATGAATTTTTGGAATTTTGACTTTTAAATATTAAAGACGCATAAAATCATAAATATTTTTTACAATAAATCTGCTCTTTATTAAGCTTCACATACCAGGGAAAAAGTACAAAAATATGTTGAATCATTTTGGAGTTATAAGTAGTTAGGACGAAAAGACAGAGGCAGGATTTTAACTCCTGTTATTCCACACTTTGTTATAGGGTGATAAAACTTCTATCAGAATATTCTCTGAACTCAACTTCATTGTCTGAAAAAAAAATCTATCAGAATCCATTGTGTAGTTCAGAAAATATTGAAATTAGAAGTGTGTATTAAAACTTTCCTTTTTATATATTAGATAAATTTATGAAACCTACATTATAGAATTCATTTCTAATAAATTGTTTAATCCAATTTAAATAATCCCAATTATTATATTAAATGATCTACGCCTATAAATAACCTCTAATCAGAGTTATACACTATTAGACACAATCTTCAAAAGGGCTACAAGCAAGATTAATGTATGAAAAGAGGTATGCCAATAAAATGCCTTAAAAGAGACCCAAAAATGTGTTGAAAAGCACTGCTTTACAGAATAGGAAAATGTATAATGGGAACCTTGCAAAATGAACACTCCATTTACATATCCTTAAAATATTCATGACTGTAAACATAAAATGATTAAAAATCTGAATATTAAAAGTATCAAAGTACATTAAAAAAGTAAACATCTAACTTTGAATGATATGGTCAAATAATGAAATAATTCATATATCTTACATAAACAAAATGAAAATACTACATTGAATAAAAATGACAAAAACATAACATACTTTTTTATGATACCAATTTAATGCAGCCGTAAGCGTCATCATAAAATATCACTGGATAAGATTAACTTCATTTGTTATATGTGGCTGCCACTCCACAATGAAGTCTGGGAAAAAATAAACAAATATAAGTAGAAAGATACATATGATATGCATATAACTTTCATCTGTAAAATATTAAGTGAACGATACTATAATGAAATAAGTATATAACAGGTTAATAACGCTAATGTAAACATACTGAAAACTTTAAATTGCTAGGGAAAATTAGATATTTTACATTAGGAACTTAATTTCCAAATTTTAATACAAATAAGTTTTTGTAATACAAATAAGCTATAAACATAAATATCAATTGAAAAATAATCATTATCTATTTCGAAATTATTAATTTTATTAGCATTAGTTTACTTATTAATTTGTTTCAAATAAACAAACATTTCCCATAAAAATGCACATATTAAAAATTAACAAAAAACAAAGACATTTATTTAAATATCCCGCTAAAACGATTATCTACCATTTATATACGGGCATAATTTTGTAAGCGTATATGCAAGTTTTTGTTTTAAATATGATGTAAACACACACATTTCACACAATTACAAAAATTGTTCATGGTTACCGCTCGACATATACTTGTCAAAATACTGATTTTCCACAAGAATAAAACAACAGGTAATCAAGATCGATGTAAAGGAGCTGTGTTTACACAATTCCAGCGAACAGGTGATTTTTAAAGACCAGGAGTATGTTTTCTACCCATTCACCTTACCAGTAGCCCGTGTCTCTTGACCGTGAAACTGAACTAGCGTCCATAAAAAGTAGAATGCAACCCGTCCGTTCATGAATAACATCTGTCATCTGCGCTTGCGTCAGTTGCGGAAGAAGATTAGGGTGGTTCTTCACCTTTGAAGAGAGCAAGCAGATAACATAAATGTTTAGAACTGAATTTCAACTTGATGATGCACTGAATTTGACACAGCGCCAGTCGACAAAAAAATCCGAAGATTTTGAGAGGGAAAAAATGAAGCAGAGAGTATTCGATAATTGCAAAGAAATAAGATTGATGTCCAGAATTTTGTTGAAATAATTTACAACTGCACAAATTGATCCAATATTCTCCTCCCGTCATGTAATGAGAGGGCCGTGATAAATGTTTGTAGGATAGGGTTGGATAATTTGTTTAGGCTCCACCAGAAAATGTCTGTAAAAAATATATAACTCCAAATATACCTCTCCCCCCCCCCCCCCCATTCAATAATGCTAGAGCCCCTCATTCCCTTTATACGTCTACTATCAGAAATTCCAGTCAGCAACCGTGGATTTCGCGTTCTTCAGCACGGGATAGTTACTGTAGAGTGCTTGCATAATATACATGCCTCGATTCTACAGGAACTCTAGGTGACTGCGATAGCAGCAAGAAATTTTTCATGTGCGAGTGAATAATTTTGTAAATCTCTTTGATAATCGAAGTCCATCAGATCCAGAAAAGCATTCTAGAACAGATTAAAAATAAATTACAACCTGTTAATATTAATTTTTAGACAAACCATAAAATTCCGTTAATACCCCCGCACTCGAATATACCCCCCCCCCCTCTGAAAATTAGAAGGCATTTCATATTCCATACATAATCTTTATAACCCTTATTTATGGAATTGACAAATATTTTTTTATGGATTTTTCGATGAGAAATAATTATGCACCTTATTACTTACTCGTACTGTAGATAAAGTATTGTTTCCCGAAATTTTTTCATTCCGAGATTTTGATACTAATATATGTTTTAAGACCACCTGAAACATGCAATGTATGTATCCACTTTAACTCAAAAACTAAGGGATCGAATTTCATAAAATTTGGTAGGTAAGTCACTTGGGTGTGACCCTGGTGCTGATTAGTTTTTGGTACGATTCGAAAAAGAAAACCCGCCTTTTTTTGCGAAATGACCCGTTAAAATATCATATATCCACTCTAGCTGAAATACTAATTGACCAAATTTCATAAAATTTGGTAAGATAAGTTACTTGGTGGATACTCTGGTGCTGATTAGATTTTAGTACGATTCGGAAAAGCCTGCCTTTTTTTACGAAATGGTCAGCAAAAATCGCCAAAATCTAAAAAAAGACTAAGTATGCTCAAATGTATCAATTAAATCCTTGTTTTATACTTCGTTTTTGACGAGAAACAGGATAAGAAAAATTCCGTTACTCTAGGATTAACCGTTCTTGAGATATTTGAGATTTTTCGCATTTTTGTTATGCCGCCTTTGGAAAAATGTCCAATCACCAAATAAACACAGAAATTGAATTAAAAATGCAAATTTAATGTTATTTTGTGTAATTAAACTCAATTTAATGAATTATGAAAGAAATAAAGAAAAAATGAATATGAGTCCGCAGGGAAGGTCATGTGCTGCTCAAATCAGATTTTTATTTTCCCTGCAATACATGGTAATGTATAGAGAAAATATTGGAATCATGCCGAAAATCGCAACTCGAGTTTTCGACGGATCTACATGTTTCGAGACCTCTAGAATACGAAAAAACTATTTTTAGCGTGACGTCTGTGCGTATGTCTGTCTGTCTTTGCAGATTTTGTATCCACTCTAACTCTAATAAAAGCTAATTGACCGAATTTTATAAAATTTGGTAGGCAAGTCACTTGTGGACGAATCTGATGCTGATTAGTTTTGGGTACTGTTTGGGATAAAAGAATCCGCCTTTTTTTGCGAACTGGCCCGCAATAATTGCCTGTATCCACTCTTACTGAAAAACTAATTGATCAAATTTTACAAAATTTGGAAGATAAGTCACTTGTGCGTCACCCTAGTGCTGATTAGATTTTGGTGAGATTCGGGTTAAAAGAAACCACCTTTTTTTGGTGAAATGACCAGCAAAAATTGTATGCATCCACTCTAACTGACAAACAAATTGATAAAATTACACAAAATTTGGTAGATAAGTCACTAGTAGGATACTGTGATGCTGATTAGATTTTGATACGATTCGGTAAAAGAGAATTTTTTTTTTTTTTTTTTTTTTTTGCGAAATGACCCGCAGATCTAATATAATCGATCTAAAATAAAATACTGCATGTGGAAGATAGTGAAACTCTGAAACAAATGAGTAAAATTGATTAAATATATTAATTACATACTTTTTCTACATGTAAATTGTAATAACTAAGCGAATAAATCTGACTCCATGACTGTAGAACAAACCGTTCTCGAGATATTGTAGATTTTGGAATTTTGAGAACCTGAAGAATTTAAAGTGAATTAAGTTGATAAAAGAAACGAAGATGCAATAAAAAAACGAATTGGATATAATATCAGAAAATTATCCGTATTGTTTTCTACAATTAAATTTAATTTAATGCATAATGAAATAGAAAATTACAAAATGAATTTGAATCTGCAGGGAAAGTTATGTGCTGCTCACATCAGATTTTTGAAATTCGAACGAAAATTTCGAAATTTGTTCGGAAAAAAAAACAGTATAGGACAAAATTTGACATAATCATGCAAAAAAAAAGGGGGGGGGGGGGTATTTATGTGACTTAATGATCAAGAAACTTCAGTTAGCTCAACTCACCTTTCTCATACCAGAATCCAGTTTTAGCAGCTTTTTTTTCAATTTATTTATTTATACAGTACTGTGGCAATTAATTGAGAAATGTCATTTTTTTCGTTTTATCACACGTAAGCTTAAGAAGAAGCACTCCAAATTAGCTCAGAGTTCAAATTGCAGTTATTATCAAAGTAGCAGGTGTTCGTATGCACCTGGTAAGTAGCAAGTGTTCAAATTACTCCACCAGGTGGCAGGTGTTTCGCAGTGGTAGTTTCTGAGTTGTTGCGGGGGTCATTAGCGTCATGGATATCAGCGCGGAAACACGTGCTAAAGTGATTGCGCTTAGAGAACACACTTCTAAGACGTTCGAGGAAATAGGTAAAATATGTGGAGTGAGTACAGCAAGTGTCGGGAGAATCTGGAAGCGGTTTCAGGAAACATCGAATGAGTGTTAAAAATCCTCGATTAACCAGTTTTGACCTGTCCATGGCGGCAGCTGGTGTTGATATTGCACCTTCAACAGTACGATACAGGCTGTTAGAACGCGGGCGGAGAGCACGTCAACCGTACAAGTAGCAGCTTCTGACGCTTCGCATGAAGAAAAAAAGGTTGGAATGGGCATGGAAATACAAAACATGGACTGAGAGAAGGTTCTCTTTTCTAACGAAACATATTTTGTGGTTCAGGGATTTAGATTCATATTCATGAGAAGGAGCCAAGGAGAACCTCTCAATCAGCACCACATCAATCAGCACCCAAGCATCCATCTAAAAAGATGTTTTGGGGTTGGTTTAGAGTTTTGGGGACAGAATCTCTTGTTACCGTAGAGGGAATGATGAACAGTGCCAGTTACGAAGTCATATTGACTCGAAAAGTGCTTCCAACCATGGCTAAACTGTGGCTGAACGGAGATTGCGTTTTCCAACAAGACAGCGCGCCATGTCACACTTCGAAGCGAATCAAAAATTTCTGCTCAAAAAAAAAAATATTACCGTACTGGATTGGCCCGGGAATTCACCAGACTTGAATCCCATAGAAATTTTGTGGGCTATTGTCAAAAAACGGCTTCACAAATTTGACTGTACGACGATGGACAAGCTAATTTCGGCCGTTATTGATATATGGTTCAGAGACGTTGAAATTAGAACTACATGTGCTAGTCTAGTACATTCCATGCCGAAACGTGTCTGTGATGTTATAAAGTCTCGGGGAGGTCATATCACTTATTGGTTTTAAATGTATCCATAGAAAATTTGAATAAAACTGAATTTTATAAAAACAACTGCATTTCTCAATTAATTGCCACAGTACTGTATATTTATTTTAGAGTTCCGTAATTAAACATCTGATGTGGGCAGCACATGACTTTCCCTGCAGATTCATATTCACGTTCACTTTATTTCTTCAATAATTCTTTATGTTGAGTTTAATTGCGCAAAATAACACCCATAATTATTTAAAATTGCACTGAATTTGCATTTTTAATTCAATTTTTGTTCTCATTCGGTAATTGAACTTATTTTCAAAAGTGGCGTCGCAGGAATGCAAAAAACTAAAATATCTCGAAAACGGCTAGTCCTAGTGTAATGGGGTTGGTCTTATTTTTATCATCGAACGTGTAAAACAAGCATTTAATTGATATATTTCAGAATACGTAGTTTTTTATTTTAGATTTTAACGATTTCTGCGGGCCATTTCGCAAACAAGAGCAGGTTATTTTTTTTTCCGAATCATAACAAAATCTAATCAGCACCAAGGTAACCCACAAATGACTTATCTACCAAATTCTGTAAAATTTGATCTATTAGTTTTTCAGCTAGAGTGGATACATGCAAATTTTGCGGGCCATTTCACAAAAAAAGGCGTGTTCTTTTATCCCGAAGCGTACCAAAAACTAATCAGCACCAGGGTCACACACAAATGACTTATCTACCAAATTTTATGAAATTTACTCCATTAGTTTTTGAGTTAGAGTGGATCCATACATTGCACAGACAGACACGCAGACAGACAGACACATACACTGACGTCACGTTAAAAATAATTTTTTCGTATTCCAGAGGTCCCAAAACGTGTAGATCCGTCGAAAACTCGAGTTGTGATTTTCGGCATGATTCCAATACTTTCCCTATACATTACCATGTATTGTAAGGAAAGTAAAAATGAACAACAAAATAAAAGTAAAAATGAACAACAAAATGAAAGTAAAAAGCATAAATCCTAAAACTGAAAGTAAAAAGCATAAAAATAAAAATGAAAGTGAAAAACATAAAAGTAAAAATGAAAGTAAAAAGCATAAGAGTAAAAAAGAAAGTGAGAAGCATAAATTCTATTTACAGATGCGTCCTATATACAGGGTGTCCAATGCTATCGGTGCCCAATGGCTATTTCCTCAACCGTTTGTCACAGAGATATACTTCCAATTGTAAAAATGTTTTAAATTTTAAAATCTACTATCTAGGAAACAGTTTAAATCAATAAATGCATTTCTGAAAGAAATACGAAATATAAATTTTTATACGGTCCCCCGGTCCTACCAGTTATATTTAGGAAATTCATCCTCATACAATTTCATGCAAAATTAAAAAAAGTCAACCTTTTACATCCAAAATTCACCGACTTATAGCTGCTTAAAGTTGGAACACATTTTGTGCTGAGAAATGGGGGTTATACACAAAATAATTGGAGAGAAAAATATTTCGCAGTAATTTCAATATTTTTTGCAACAATATACATTACACTAAATAATATTAAAGTTATAATTATTTACACATAAAAAAATATCAAAAATATTCGATAAAAAACTTTGCTTCATTCTCGACATTATGTTAGCAATCGA
Organism: Amaurobius ferox; assembly: GCA_951213105.1. NCBI lineage: Eukaryota > Metazoa > Arthropoda > Arachnida > Araneae > Amaurobiidae > Amaurobius > Amaurobius ferox. The sequence goes on along the minus strand of OX578134.1, from coordinate 22,160,205 downwards.
AAAAAATGCAGTCGAATGCAATATAAATGCAGTCGAAACATAGTACTTTGAATACGGAATTTAAATATTTATGCAGTCCCTTAAAAGTTGCTTGAAACGGGAGATTTTTATGCGCGGAAAAGAGACTTAAGTCATAAAGTTTAATGCTTCCTAACTCAGTGAATTTTGGTCGTAAAAGGATGATATTTTTTTATTTTGCATGAAATTGTAAGAGGATGATTTTCCTAAATATAACTGGTAGGACCGGGGACCGTATAAAAATTTATATTTCGTATTTCTTTCAAAAATGCATTTATTAATTTAAACTGTTTCTAAGATAATAGATTTTAAAATTTAAAACATTTTTACAATTGGAAGTATATCTCTGTGACTAACGGTTGAGGAAATAGCCATTGGGCACTGGATGCCCATAAATCCCATATACAGTATTCCTTTGTACAGTATCCCCCCCCCCCTTTCATATTTTGAAACTGACCTTTCCATTCAACAACGATGAAATTTAGCATGCAGATGCAGATTAGTAGTCAAATAACAACAGATCTTTAAAAATTCGAAAAATTTAAATTCTGAAGAGGGGGGGGTGGAAAAGTTAAGTCAGTCAAAAAAATAAAACACATTTAAACAAATGAAGTAGTATATCAAACAAAAGGGTGTATTAAAACATGGAGAAAAATACCATTTTGTCTTCTTTTTAAATGCGCTAGGGGCGAGGGGCGATAAAAAAATAAAATTTTCCTTTTCGCTTGATATGGGAAAAGTAAGAAACAAAGAGACCTAAAAAAATCTTTCATAAATACATCAGCCTAACCTAAATACAGAGAAAATAATAGGTACGATTAACATTGGCTAGCAGAAAGGAATAAGAAAACATATGTGGAGTATAAAAATAGAGGGGTAAAAATAAACCATTTTTTCTTCTTCTTTTTTTTTTTTTTTTTTTGAAAAACAGCAATAGACAAAAAATTAGAAAATTCATTATCTTCACCCAAACACAGGAAAATTAACACGGACGCTTCAGGTTAATTACAAAAAGAAGGGGTAATTAAAAGGGATGGCTGAAAATAAACAATAAAATATTCAAGTGAGTAATGTTGGGTGCATGAAGACTATAAGACACTTACCTACTATTATTAATATTATTATTACTGCTGTTATTGATTTCTCTGCAATGCATGGTAATGTATATGGAAAGTATTGGAATCGTACCGAAAATCACAATTCGAGTTTCGAAAGCTTCGACTGATTTACATGTTTTGGGACCTATAACCTATGAAGAAACTACTTTTAGCATGACGTCTGTGTGTATGTCTGTCTGTCTGTCTGCGCAATGTATGTACCCACTCTAACCAAAGAACTAATGGACCAAATTTCGCAAAATTTGGTTGGAACATCACTTATGTGTGACCCTGGTACTGATTAGTTTTTGGTACGATTTGGGATAAAAGAACCCGCCTTTTTTCCGAAATGGAAGGCGAAAATTGCCTGTATCCACTCTAGATGAAAAACTAAAAAATCAAATTTCCCAAAATTTGGAACATAAGTCACTTGTGCGTTACCCTAGTGCTGATTAGATTTTGGTACGATTCAGAAAAATATAACCTGAATTTTTTTGCGACATGGTCCGCAAAAATCTTCAAAATCTAAAATAAAAAATCTGCTGTGGGCAGCACATAACTTTCCTTATATAATGCAATGTATTTACTACTTTTACAGTAAAATCCAATTAGGTTATTCTTATAGTAGATACTTATATATTTTTTTTCCAAGATATTGAATTTTCGTTAAATAGTCGTTATTTTCATTGATTTAGCTTCATTTATATCCATTTGGCGAGATTTTCTTTGATTTGGTGACATTTAAAAAGTCGCCAAGTTGATGACATTCCACCAAATTCGTCGCCAAAATCTAGACAAGTGTTATGGACGGAGAAATTAGTTATTCGTATAGCAGATAAATGATTATTGGCGTTCAAATACAAGGGTATTATTACTCAAAGTACCTTTTCTCATGAATGGAACGAGCTAGATCTACGAGAATGAGGTCACCAAATTTATCGCATGATATTACATATGAAAAGTGAACATGTTTCTTAACAGTTAATACATTTTTTTAATTTATGGAATTTTTTGATAAATTTATTTGAAAAATGTGTAATAACTCGAGAACGGTTCATGCTAGCGTTCTAAAGTTTATGTAAATCATTTTCTAAAGAAAAATTACATAAGAAATGTCTACTTGCGTAACATTAGTAAAGGTTTCGATTTTTTGATGATTTTTTCAAAATTTCACTCGAAAATTTAGGGGAGTTCTGAACATTCGATTGTGTTTAAAAACAAAAGACTTCCAGTATTCACGGATTGTAATATTAGTACCAAATTCCATTCGAATCGCTCCATTCGTACGTGAGATATGATCTCCACAGGCTCTCTAACACACACGCACATACACGCTCAGACACACACACAGACATCGCTTCAAAAATGTTCGATTCGTGATCAGGGATGCTTGAAACGTACTCTCCCGTCGAAAACTCGAATTCGAAATGAAAATAGACATTTCGTATGAAAATAGACATTTCGTTATGAAAATAGACATTTCGTATGTAATTTTTCATTACAAAACGATTAGCATAAATTTTAGAACGCTAGCATGAACCGTTCTCGAGATATTGCCCATTTTTAAAAAAAAATTATCAAAAAATTATATAAAATAAAAAATTTTTTTTATTGAGAAACATGTTTACTTTTCATATATAGTATCATGCAATAAATTTTGTGACATCATTTTCATGGATCTAGCTCGTTCCATTCATGAAAAAGATACTTTGAGTAATACTTTTGCATTTGAACGCCAATAGTCATTTATCTGTTATAAGAATAAATTATTTCTCCGTCCATAATGCTTGGCGAGATTTTGGCGACGAATTTGGCGTAATGTCGCCAACTTGGCGACTTTTCGAATGTAACCAAATCAAAGAAAATTTCGCCAAATGGATAAAAATGACGCTAAATCAATGAAAATAACGACTATCTGACGAAAATTCAATATCTTGGAAAAAATATAAGTATCTACTATAAGAATAACCTATTTTGTTGTTTTTACTGTAAAAGTAGTAAATACATTGTATTACGTAAGGAAAGTCGTGTATTGCCCAATGCCCACATCAGATTTTTGAAGAAATAAAGTGAACGGGAATATGAAACTGCAGAAAAAGTCATGTGCTGCCCACATCAGATTTTGTTTTTTACTTTCACAATTTTGGGAAATGTAATGTAAAAATAATCTGAATCAATTTGCAAAGATACAGCAACTGAAATCAAATACTTATAAAAAAAGCATTCGTTTCAGGTTGCTTAGAAAAAGAAGAAGCAATAGAATGTAAGGAAAGTAAAAATTCAAAAATAAAATAAAAAAAAAAAATATTCGATTTTTTTTTTTTTTTTTTTCTTTGTCAAATATTTAGGCGCATTGAGATGGAAATGAAAATTTCAAATTTTTCTTTTCACAGTTATTAGAAAGGGAATGATAAAAATAAAATTTTTCCAGTAGTGGAAAAAGTAAAAGAAAATTTCAAAAATAGTTTTCAGATATACATCAGCCCAACATAAAAATAAATAAATAAATAAAAATAAAAAATAACAAAAGAGAGAGACTTCAAGTTGAATAGAAAAGGGAAGAGTTGAATAGGAAAGGGAAGAGTTGAATAGGAAAGGGAAGAATTGAATAGAAAAGGGATGAGAGTTAGAATTAAAAGCAATAAAAATTATTCGAGTGCCGTATCACAAGCCGCACTTGCAGTCAGATGCAAGCTGGTGCACTTGTACCATCTTTCATCTCGATATTTATGAAAAGAAGGTTAATTTATAGTGATTTACTAAATTGATTATTGATTTTGCAGTTCAAATGATTAAAGAAATAAAAATGAAACAATAGATTATAGAATGAAAAGGAAAACAAAAGCTATAAAAAGGAAATTCAGACATTTTACACTCCATGCTAGGAAACTGCCGCCGTGTTCACGCGGAGTACGATCACTCTAAACATGTGGGTCCGTAAGTCCTTCCGAGAGGTTGGTGGTAGGGGAAGGAGGGTACGGTCCCTGTGGATGCCTCCCCCACTGGGTTCCGGTCTGAATTGGGTGGCACTTCCCGGCCGTCCAAACAGTTACCTTACACCTTTCTGGTATAGGTGTCGGACGGTCTGGGTCTCAACAACAACAACTCCATGCTAGGAAATCCACGAAAACTAATACATGCAGCTTATGAATATCGTTTGAGCTGATGATCGAACCTTTTCTGAAGTTTATTTATTGTTACAATATATATAATGCTTGGAATTTATTTGTTTTTCTATTATCGATTCCATAACTTTGATATTTGTTGATTATCTTTAACTTGATGACTCTAAATTTGCATTTTTTTTATGATTTGTTATTTAATACTTCGTTTTAGTATGTAGGTTTTATTTAAAGTTAGGACTTTTGTGTTGCAACTTCTCTCTATTCTATCATTGGAATTTCAAACTATTATTTTATGTATACAGTCAAACCTGTCTATAACGATACTCTAGAGACCGAGAAAAAATATCGTTATTATAGACAATTTATCGTTATAGACAGGGCTGAACTTGCTACACTCTATAATGGAAGTTATTTAACATGGGTGTGACGTTATTATAATAATATATGTTGAACTTGCATGACTGAATAATACTACAGTATTATGTTGAACTTACATTTTTAATGAATGTATTACTGATTAGGAAAAAAATATGAAACATATGTAGTATTTTATGAACCTAAATCATAAGATTCAAATTGCAGTTCGAAAATGTAATACGGCGTATAGTTTGACTACATTTCTAATAAGCAATTAAAAAATAGATAATTATATTGATAAAAATAAAATTGGAGTTATATTTTTAATTCAAAAATCAAGAATACGTCGAAACGGAAATGAAATACGTACCGAACACAAACCGAATCCTTAAATGGGACGAAGGAAAATTTAACATGCGAAGTAATCCAATATTTTCGTTTGCTTGGATTTTGCAGAGAATGCAGCTGTCATACACATATTTTTTAAAGCTTCTAGCGAATTCAGATATACATCTGGAACATTTGGTAAAGTAGGAATAAAATTCTGTAATGTTTCGATCATTTTAACAGCATCTTCAGGCCTTCAGCTGTTGTGTTGGATGGTGGTTCCGTTCCACACTCCTCGTCTTCCACTTCACTGACATCATTTTCTTTCAGTTCTACAATTATGTCCTCTTCGGTGCTCCCACTGAACACTAATAAACCTTCATCCAAATTCAAATAGTCTTCTAGATTTATTGAAGAGTGCATATTCGTATAAACTTTGAATACATTCAAAGAATTACTTAGGTGCAGCACACAATTTTCTTCTTCAGAAAGATTTTGTTGAGAATTCTCATCGCTGTCAGACTGTTAAACAATTTCGTATGGTAGATGACTGCACAGAACTCCAACTGCCAGAGATCATGTCACATGCTTGTTTAACATTTATGCCAAAGGGTTTGGTAATCTTGGTACATAGTCGGTACATAGAACATTATTCCCCTTTAGGATGAACTTCAGCCTTTGTGTTAAGTCTGCCATTGTAAAAGTCTTGGTCCAAAGTTCAAAAAGTCTTGGACACAACACAGGGAAAAAAGTTTGAAATACTCAAAATTATCGTTATATACAGGTTCACTCAAAAGCAAATCATTGTTATAGAGAAGTTCGATATACACTAAAACTATAGGAAATCCGCGGGGACTGTGGAATATATATAAACAGGTTTATCGTTATAGACAATATCGTTATAGACAGGTTTCACTGTATATATATGTATAACAATAATAGTTTGAAAGTCAAATGAAAGAAAAGTGAGAAGCTGTAACACGGAATATATATATATATATATATATACCCGGCTGTATGTACCTAGACCTTCCGACATACTCTACTTTTTCGGGTGGGTCGGAAGGTCTAAGTAGAGAAAAAAAGACCTGTAGAGGTATAGACAGATACAAACCACGGAACGGAACCCTAAGAACGCTACCGAATCTCTAAACTACGGAACATTAAAATTTAATTGGATTCTGGCTCAACTCAACTTTCTCATTTTAGAATTAATCCTTAAGTAGCTTGTGATTAACATTATTGTTATTATTATTATTATTATTATTATTATTATTATTATTATTATTATTATTATTGCAAATTTTGCAAGAAAAAAATTGAATTAATTGGAGTATGGCTAAACTTGACTTTCGCATACCAGAATCCATTTTTTACAGCTTGTAATTTCCGTTTGAAAATTTTGCAAGGAAAATTTTGAAAAATCTGTACCGTTTGTCCAAATGATCATACATACAGCATGTGCCCTTCATTTGAAAGGTTTCAAAAAATATTTCAATTGATACCAAGTTTGACAATGTACCCCCTAGGTGGGTGTTTTGCTAATGACGTCAGGCACACAGAAAATGCATCGCGGCTATTTTTCACTGCAATGATTGAAACTGTTTAGTTTCGTGATAACTGAGCTATAAATAACCCCTATTATGAATGAATATGTCAATTTTCTCATATGCTGCCATGCAATAAAAATATAAAATTTCGAATAAATTTCGAAATTTTCACTCGAATTTCAGAAAATTCTATCTAGTTTTAGATTTTTGGGTAACAAAGCCAAATATAAAGTTTTGTGAAAATCCTTTAATATTTATGGCAGTTACGGTATACACAAGAAATCGACCACAGACAGACGGACATCACTCTAAAATAGTCAAAACGTGTTCAGGAGGTCCTTTGGCATCAAAATCTCGAAATCGAAAATTTTCGTGAAAATAATACTTTCTCTATACTTCGTATGAAAAAGTAAAAAAAGACAAAACGTGTTCAGGAGATCCTAAAACATGTATTGGCATCAAATTCTCGAATTCGAAAATCATAGTGAAAACAATGTTTTCTCTATACGATATACAATGGTATGAGAAATTAAAAATCTGTACCGTTGGTCCAAAAGATTATAACATGTTACCTTTCATTTTAAAGGGCTTAAAAAATCTTTCTATTGATGCCAAGTTTGACAATGTCTCCCCGGGAGGACTAATGACGTCACAAACACAAAAATTATATGGCGGCTATTTTTACTTTCTTAACTATAGAATGTAATGTAAACTAATAGAGAATGTATTGTTCACGAAAATTTTCGATTTCGAGATATTAGCGCTGTCCGACGATGACTCGGTAATGGACTATATACATTAACTTTTTTAATATGATTTATTACAGTATATACAAATTATATACACTATTTACAACTTATTTATAATTGATGCATATAATTAAAGATATCTGAGGTCCCATGATATTATTCTGGCTTCAGTGCTGGATGGTATGACCTCTCTTATCAATATCTAAATCATAACTGATTAATTCTTGGCGCGGTAGGCGCGAAAGAAACCCTCCAAGAGAGAGTTCGACGCCAAAGTTGTTTGCGCGCGGACAAACGCCATATGTTTTAGGACCTTCTGAACACGTTTTGACTAATTTTAGAGTGATTTTCCTCTCTTATCTGTCGGCAAGTTACCCTCCGCGGTATGGGTGCATTTATAGGGGGTATAAGCCATTCATTACAGAATATTTAAACGATATTACAAGCAAGTTTTCATAGAACGTTTGAGGTTTGAACACAATTTTGTCAGGATCACTTTAAACTTATGCCAAAATGTGAAATATGAAAGGATTACTGAATATATATAGCATGTTCATGAATACGTTATTTGCTATTTTGGTTGTATAAATTCAATAATTTTTTATACTAATTTTTAAAAGGTGGTACACACATATTTTTTAAAAGTGGTACGTAATAAATTTTAAAAGTGGTACACTCTACTATTTAAACGATACTGTTGAGTCACACACACACACACACACATATATATATATATATATATATATATAATAATCTAAAAATTACCAGCAATTTATATAAATATCCCTCTTATTTTGTAAATGGTACAGTTAAAAATTTAGATTAGCTGGATTTTCATGAATTCTGTTCATGGTGTTTTATATCTTAGCCTGACATATCCAAACTCTTGTTTTAATTATATTTTATTTTTACATCCTCTTACACATTAACCTTTCTATTATTGCCCCTCTTGATTGTATATTATCTCTTATACTTGTCTTTTCGCATTACCGTTATTTATTCCTTACGAATGGCAACGGTAGATCATATCTTTTTCCTTTGTGAATGGCAACACTGGTCTCTTCATTCTGGGTTCCCGAGTTCAATACGTTAGAGTATTTTTTGAGTTAGATTTCAGGTATCATTTTTCCTTTTATTTTTTTTATTTATGTATGTTGTCCAAGTATAAATAGTTTATAGATATAATCTATCTATTTCTTCAGAAACATACATTTTTGTGTTTGCTTCTACAGGATACTTGGACTTGAAAAAGAGTTTTGAAGCAAATCCTGATTCAGACCTAGACCTTGTCCACGTGTATAGCGTTTGTGCTTGGAATTCGTCTGTTTTTCTTTTATCGATTCCATACCATTGTTTTTTTATTCCTTTCTTTGACTTGATGATCCGAAATTTGTATCTTTTTCCATTTGCTTGAAGATTTGCTGATTTATACTTTTATTTTGTAAGCTTGTTTAAAAGTCACGTTTTTCGAGTTACAGCTTCTCACTTTTCTTTCATTGGGCCTTCAAACTTTTTATTATATATATATATATATATATATATATATATATGGTAGAAGAATGGTTCATGCCGCATGGTAATACAATTTTCTTAATGTATCCTTTTTTCAATTTTTGTTACCTGTAGTCTGAGTTTAAGTATTTATAGTAATGTACTATTGCTTAATCTGAAACAGGCATTTGTTTGTGTTAATTGGAATTAAATACTCAGACCTGACGATGAATTTAATTCTAATTAATCATCGAATTTGGGATGGTGCTGTTCTTTTCTCCTATCGGCATTATGGCCGTGAATTTGCTTCTATGGTGATGTTAATATTACTTGAATTGTATTTTTTTATTTTTACATAATTCTTATTATTACATTTCAAATATTTACCCATATACTTGTCTGCTGCATTATGCGCGTATTGTATATTGGTTTCTTATTTTCTGTCTAGTTGTTTACGAGTTTCTGTGGTAATATTCATTTTTAATTAGTTAGAACTGAATTACACTAAAGTTAGCTGCATTTGCGCTGAATTGGTGTCAAATTTTAACTTTTTTTTTTTTTTTATTTTTTTTTTTTATCTCATTATCCCTAATCTTATCACTTTAAAATGTCTTGTAATTGTATTCCTAGGTAATAACTCTATTCTTAGCCATTGTTTTTGTGATCGATCTTAGTTTTTCATATATTGAATATCTTATTGTTTTTTGTGATCGTACGTAGCCTTTCATACGTTGAATCTCTGATTTGTTGAACCATTAAATAAATGTATATTTATTGGAAGAATTTGAATCCTGTATTTACAGCAATGGTTGTATTATTCCTATATTATTCTTAGATTATATTAGTTCTGAAGTAAAAATTGTGTTTCATGTTGTATTGATGGATGTTAATTTGAATCAATTTATTCTGGAATGGTCAATGTGTATATGTATATTTTTCCACTATATATCCTAGTTTTGCTTATTCCTAAGCATTTATTTAATCCAGGTTTTAATGTGTCTACACATTAGTTTATATATTTTCAAAGTGTTTTAGATGATCCATTAGTTTGAAAAATAATGGTACCTTTCATATGTTGTAATTGTGTCTCCACCTTTGTAATTGAATTAAGGTGCATTCTTGGATAAAGAGTCACTTTTTTTAATGCAAGTGCCTTTATTTTGGGGAAATAAAGGTTACAATCTTTCCCTATTACATGATGTCTTATTATAAAAAATTAGCGACTGGCAACTGGATGCTCTCTAACATCCAAGCTCGGTATTCGAGAACTTGTTGGGGTTCTCCTAGATCTTTATCCAGCTACCAACAATATCCTTTATCCTCTATGACTATTCCATCTTCATTCGGTACTTCCAGCCAGTATTCTTTGTTCACTTCATATAACTTTCAATCGTACAGCCATGCATCACTAAATAACACACTTAAATTTAAATCTTGTAAATCTAATAGATGTAAAACTTGTCCGTTTGCTAATAGTAATCAGATCAATTGTAACAATAATCTTGTCTTCTGTAAAACATATAATTGTATCTACCAAATTGTATGTAAAAAATGTAATATGTCATATATAGGTCAAACCAGCAACCCTCTGCATCTCCGAATTAACGTACACAGGAATCACATAAAAAATTTTTCAAATAATGCAACTTCCTTTAATGAATCAAAATTTGAATACGAACATTTTTCTAAACATGGGTTCGACAACATTGAAATTAGTATTCTGTGTATTCAAAAAAATTACTATGACAGATTGTTTCTTGAAAATGAATTCATTTGTGCACATAAAACTATTTTTCCATATGGACTCAATCAAATATTTAATCATCATAATATAGTTAAAAAGTCCTTTAATTCTCCTAATGAAGACCATAATATTTATAATTCCTTCAACAATCATAAAAGTAAATCAAAAAGAACTAAAAAAGCAAGTAAATATAATAAAAAATTGCCATCATTATCTGAACTAAAAAATGCCATCCTTCAGCAACATGCAAATTTTAAAATTACTTTTGATTGGAAACAATGTAAAAACTGGATTTGCGCAATTAAAAAACAGCAATTAAATATGGTATATAACCTTTTTCTAAGTACTGTATTTGATAACGTTCATTTTAAACATTTATTCTATGATTTGCTCATTACCAGAAGTAAAAATCTTAATGGTTATTTATATGTCACAGACGTAAACTTTAATGACGAATCAAAACAAAATACTAAAATAAACGAATATTGTACCTTGAATTTTACTAATTCTGTCTTAAATAATCTGAAGATAAATAATTTTTTAAAATCGGTTTCCAATTACTTTCCAGTCAAACATGTAAATCCTAAAATTGCTTATAAATATGATAAACCGCTAGGACGTTATATTTTCAACTATAATCAAATTGCCAAATCAGTAGATATTAATCAAAACTATGAATTGGATAAAGAGTCATATTGCCACTGTCATTTAGAAAAATACAAGGACTTCGTAGATAAACACCATGGGCATGTTATAACGGGAAATCTAAATATTATTAATTATGATGCACTAAGATCACTGATGTTACTGGGTACTAAGTACCGTCTACCTACTAAATTTAAACATAAATTAATTTGTAAAGGTTTATTTCTTGACTTAAATAAATTTATCTATAAAATCAGTTATAAATATCAAATCCCTGTAGAAGCCTTTAAACCCTGGAGAGTCTTAATAGAGCAATACTTAAATCATTATATATATAATCAGAAAATTAATAATTCATATAAACTTAATTCAATTAAAAATGATATTAAAGAAATACAAAATGATTTTGTCATTACATATGTCGATAAAGCATGTGGAAACTACTCAATTATATGTAAATATTATTATAAAAATACCCTTCAGTCACACTTACTTAATAATCAAATCTATAATTTACATAAAACTAACCTTAAAATCTTATACAATAGAATATCAGCCAAATATAAGCAAATCCATCTAAAAAATAGTTGTAATAACATTCCATATATTGTTTTAGTACCCAAGTTTCATAAATCCCCTGTTGCTTTTCGAACCATTACCAGTGGGCATAATTCTTACATTACTAATGCTGGAAAATTATTATTAAAGATATTACATGAAATATCCTTGTCAGATGAAATCTCAAATAATTGTCATATTGTAAAAAACAGTTTTGAATTAGTTAAGAAATTGAAAACTCTTACAAATATTCGTAGTATTTATACCTTTGATTTCAAAGATTTGTTTAATAATATTAATATAGATGATCTGTATAAAGTTATTTTAGGAACTTTTGAAAAATATAATATCAACCTAAAATATTCAAATTTTCTATTTAAAAAATTACTTAACTTCACTCTTTATGAGAATTATATTCAAGATGGTGGTACTTTTTTTAAACAACAGGTTGGTATCCCACAAGGGGGGTGTGCCTCATCATTGTTAGCTAATCTGTATTTATTCTTCTATGAAAAAAACATTAATCCAAGCTTGCATAATATGCACATGTTTAGATATTTAGATGACATTTTATGTGTATCCCCAAATAATAATATCCCTATAGTATTAAACTTTTATCCAAAAAATTTACAATTAAATGCAAGTAATATTGACACAAATGTTGCAAACTTTTTAGATTTAAATTTAAATTTACAAAATTGTAATATGGTTATAAACTTGTATGATAAAAGACAGGATTTTAAATTTAATACATCAAAAATTCAACATTTTGACTCTTGTTTGCATATATCTGTATTTAGAAATATTATAATAAACCAGGCTCTTAGAATCAATAAAATTTGTGATGAATATTATAAATTAGCGCACTTTATGGAATTATTGAGTACAGCGACTAATAATGCATATCCCCCCAAGTTTGTTATAAAAATATCAACTCAGTGTATCAAATTTCACTCGATAACATCCTAGAAAACATTCCCAATTATAGTGACTAACATACAGTAGGGAAAAAAAATATATATATATATATATATATATTATATAAATAAAAATGAAAAATAATAAACTAAGTCAAAAACATTTAAAAAAATCAAAAAATCGGAAAATAAGATGCATTAACATTAATGTTTTGAATTTTATTTTCGCAAAAAAATGTAACTTTTGTCAGTATTGAAACTACGTTTTGAGCGCCCTTATAATGGTGTATAGTGGCATTCTCGATTATCCATTTTTCATATGAATTACTTGTTTAGTAGGAATTTTCATCTTTGATTCATATTCATATTCATGTTTGCATATTTGGGAAGTTGTATTCTGAATTGCTTGTCCAGTCTCCAGCTTAGACTCACTGGACGGGTTTGGGAGTAACTCCGTGAACGTTCGTACTGCCTCCCTGGTAGAATTTCGACTTGTTCATTCCGGTGCTTCTAGATTAAGCTGTTGAGGTTGATCGTGTATACACGTGGTAGAAGAATGGTTCATGCCGCATGTTAATACAATTTTCTTAATGTATCCTTTTTTCAATTTTTGTTGCCTGTAGTCTGAGTTTAAGTATTTATAGTAATGTACTATTGCTTAATCTGAAACAGGCATTTGTTTGGGTTAATTGGAATTAAATACTCAGACCTGACGATGAATTTAATTCTAATTAATCATCGAATTTGGGATGGTGCTGTTCTTTTCTCTTATCGGCATTATGGCCGTGAATTTGCTTCTATGGTGATGTTAATATTACTTGAATTGTATTTTTTTATTTTTACATAATTCTTATTATTACATTTCAAATATATATATATATATATATATATATATATATATATATATATATATATATATATATATATATAATTGTAGCAATAAATATATAATCCTCAGAAAAGATTCTATCATCAGCTCAAACGATATTCATAGGCTTTCTTTCATTGGACCTTCAAACTTTTTATTATATATATATATATATATATATATATATATATATATACACACACACACATATATATATATATATATACACACACACATATATATATATATATATATTTGTAGCAATAAATATATAATCCTCAGAAAAGATTCTATCATCAGCTCAAACGATATTCATAGGCTGCATGTGCTAGTTTTCGTGGATTTCTTAGCATGTAATGTAAAAAGTCTCAACTTCCTTTGTTAATTTTTGTTTTCGATTTTATTCTTTAACCTATTGTTTCATTTTTATTTCTTTAATCATATGATGAACTGCTAAATCATTAATCAAGTAAAATTATAATTTACTAAATCACTATGAATTAACCTTCTTTTCATAAATATAGAGATAAAAGATGGTACATGTGCACCAATTGCATCTAGCTGCCAGTACCCTTATCTGTGTCTCTTTTATCATGTTGCGCTGGAAAATACATGACCCTATTTCACCATAAGAAAATTAGGTAAATGCTCAGCAATTTTTCATGTGCCCATTTCCCTTGTACCACCAATATTTCGGATAACTTTTGAAATAACGTTTTTTCTCCTCTAACGGCTCTTTTGTATCTGGAAAAGGCATTTTCGTCTTGATGAGCAAAAATATTTAGCAAGTACAATTTTGGATAAATCTCAAATTTTTTACAAATTCTATATATAGAATACCTTACAATTCTGTCATTCCACCCAACTTCTTTTTTAACAATGAAGAATATCAGGACACATACAGAGAAATCTATACTGACTGTTTTGGAAAGAGGAAAACTAGTGAGACTTTACAAGGAGATTACAATTAATTTAAACTATATAATTAATTGACCAATTGCAATTAATTTAGTAACTATTAAATAAAAACAAAAAATTTTAAATTATGTATGAGCTCTGAGAAGCTCTATGACAAGAGGAGGGGGGGGATTTAAAACAAATTTCTTAACGGAAAATCTTCATATTTTTAGAAGGGCATATTTGATTAGGAGTATTACTGCAATTTTATAATAGTTTTATTGATTTTGTGATAGAAAATTTTTCTCAAAACCCAAGATGCGAAAAAAATTTTATTGATACAATATTTTTTAAATGAACCATTTTTAATAAACAGGGCTTAACTAACAGGGCTTAATAAACAGGACTTTTAATAAACAGAGCTAAGTTGTTTTTGATTTTAAAGAAGTTGACTATTCACCCCAAGTTAATAGGATTGATTCGATTGACTCTCTCCAATACTTCAACAAAAATAAGAATTCAAAACACATTATCAGAAGAATTCGATGTAAAAAAAAGGGTTGAGACAGGGAGATCCACTGTCAACTGGTCTGTTCAACTTGTGTTTGGAATATGTAATCCGAAAAACCAATATTCAACCCAGAGGGACAATTTTTAACAGAACTTGCCAAATTTTTGCATTTGCAGATGATCTGGTTTTGCTGTGCAGAAACCAAAGGGCACTCAGCGAGTGTTGTTCTGATCTGCTTTTGTTTTCAAGGGAAGTTGGTTTAAGCGTGAATGACTCAAAAACTAAGTATATGGTAAATACTAGAAATAGCGTAAGATTTCAAGGTATTAAACGTTTGTTTTGGGCGAAGTCGGGGATCGAACCCGGATCTATCGTGTGCGATCCATCGGCTTAACCACTACACTATATTGGGCATTTGGTCTTTTTTTTCTAACCCAGACCGTCCGACCAACCCGAAAGTAAGGTAACTGTTCAGATGATCAGGATGATGCCACTCAATTTAGACCAGAACCTAATGATCGCACTCAGATCGAACTTAATAATCTCACCCGGATTGAACCTAATAATTGCATCCAAATCGAACCTAATCACCGCACCCGGATCAAACCTAATAATCGCACCCTTGTGCGCTAAGGTTTGTATGACTAGACCAGTGTTCTTCAACCTGTGTTCCGCGGAACCCTAGGGTTCCACTCAAACGCTTTAGGGGTTCCGCGAGTCGATACTACAATTCTTTGTTTTTGTTTTGTTTTTCTTTGTTTTCAATTCCATATGACATATATATGTATAATACAAATACTTTATATGAAATATTTATCTTCTTGTTTGAATTAATGCAAATTTATATCTTATATAAAGTTTTTATAACAAAGGCAGATACGCACCTTGTTCATAACATGTAATACGTAATATGACACATCCCCCCTAAAATCAAATCTGGGTATGCTACTGAACGAAGGGTTCCATAAAAAAAATATCTCAAAAAAAGGGTTCCGCGAGATGACAAAGGTTGAAGAACACTGAACTAGACCAACCGCATGACTCGCCTTGAAGGCACCTTGCGGCCGGAGAAAAAATCATATGCCTCATTTTTGAAGTAACAAGAGAGATGAGTCTGTGAAAAGCATTGTTTTCGCTTTTTCTTAGTTGTGGAAAAGGTTATGAAAAGGCAATTATAAAAAAATTGTGAGATAGACAGCAACCGAAACTAAATATTAAAATGACATAAATACTGCAAGGTGAAATAAATGGGGAGGATGGGCGAAATGGTGGGGATTAAAATTAAAAAAGCAAAAAAAGAGGTATATGGAACACATGAATATTAAGAAAATTTCCAATTATTCCATTTTTTTCGATCACTGAGAGGTGGAGACGTGAAATTTTTTTTTGTAGAAAAAGTAATAAACAAACATATTTGAAACAATTTTCTGAGATACATAAACTCAGTGCAGATACAGGGGGAGATTTTTGATGTGGGCAGCACATGACTTCCGCTACATAATGCAGTACCTTATTTCTTTCAATGCGAAATAATAATGAACAAGATCCACTGCGCAATGTTTTAGACGTTGAAAAGTACACTGCATTGGGCGCTTTTCTGGATGACAATATGTAAAATTATTTTGAAGTACCAAATTAACTTATATTTCGCGCAAATATAACTTGACATTTAGAAATATTGCTAACACCTGCTAAACTTTACTTCATTATATTGAAATATGTTACTAATTATAATTTCATCAATTTGGAGCTATTTTCGTAACTTCGGCGTCGTCTTTGTCACTTTGGCGACATTTTCGTCAATTCGGCCCCACATTAAAAAAAGTCACCAAGTTGGCGACATTTCGCCAAATTAGTCACCAAATTTTTTGACAAGTGTTATATATTTGATTATACTGTTACGATTCCATAAAATACTTTTGCGGCATATTGACTGTCCAAAAGGAGAACGCGTATTTACAGGCAGCCTATATGAAAGTAGTGTTGCCAGACCTTGGATAGTTTTGGGGGGCATTTGTGCGATATTTGACGAAAGATCGCTAATTTGGCGACTTTTGGCAAATTTTTGAATGTACTAGAAATTTCGACCAGTTTCAATAATACTGCCCTCTTTCTAGAAATTTCTATGGAAACTATATAAGGAAATCATAGTTTGGTTGGAGAGAGATGATGTAATACGAGTTTTTTTTTTTTTTTTTTTTTTTTTTTGAGAACACACATTTCACAGGTAGACACACACAAGGATACTTCACACTAAAAATAGTTTTGTCGGGTTCTAGAGTGCTCGAAACAGGTAAATCCAGCACAGTCCTAATACTTTCCCCATATATATTACCTTATATTTTGTAGGGAAAACAATAACATGAAAGTTTCAGGTTGATTATGAGAAAAAAGGGGAAGAGGAGATTGATAAAATGCAGGGGGGGGGGGGGAGTAAATCAATGAAAGTGGTGGATTGGGATATCAAAATATAAGTCGCGTTATCACCAAAATATTTGTTTTTCTGCATTTACTGTGCAAATAAGGCGGTAAAACAGTCCAATATCATAATATTGTCGCGACGTATCTCTGGAATTGTTTGTGTGCATGCAGGATACAAGAAAAAGTCCAAATTTCTGGATAATTAACAAGTTTATTCCCAACAGCATTTAAATGCCCACTAATTTCACAAAATAACCGATATTATTCTCAAAACATAGACGAAAAGTCATTTCACAATACAGAAGCTACTATTTTCAAAACATTGACAAAAATCATGTAGCTCGTATCATGTCAGCTGCTCTCCGACTTAGTGATGATTCCTTTTATAGACTCACTACAGAAACTTCTGGAAATGTCTCATACCACGTAGAATAATCGTTATTTCGAGGTGTTTCTCAAAGATACCAGAAGTCACCAAATATCGCCAAATTGGCGATAAATTGCCAAATCTGGCAACCCTTCTTCGAACTTCGGAATTCTAGAAACCCTACATTCTAGTCATGGGAGAGCCTGTACGGGTGTTTTCTCCGTCTGGTTCTATAAAAACAATATTCCGGGGAGGGAATAGTACAAATTCTCAACACTGCCCCCTCCTTAAGACTGCACAATCTACTGTGGTCCAAAATATGGGGCCAATCTGTCGATATGGGCGACTTTTGACTTGGTTAAAGACGATTTCTGGATTCGATAAACGACATTGTTTATTTTTTTTTTCTTGATAACTTAGGGTCTATCCCAGTTGTGCAATGCTGCAGTTTTAGCGAAAATTCTGGTCGTCGCCAAAGGTTGAACAGCTACACTTAGTGGCATTTCTGGAATCTTACTTCATTAGCTTTGGTATCTTTCCGGATCTTCATTCTATCAGCAATGTTGATCCTCTCACGAGCGAAATGATGAACTTCCTCCAACCATACTTCAGATCTTGCACATATTCACCAGGCGATAAAGGAGCATCACACAGTATTTCAAACATTAGTGTCACATAGTGTTTTCCAAAAATATGTAACATTGCGAAATATTGGAGAGGAAGGCGACCTGCAAAGGACGGTCCCTAGCCCTGTTACAAATATGTATAAGGTTCCCCTCTGGCCACCTGCAAAGGAAACGGTCAGTGGATTCGGACGGCATGCCAACGGGAGGCGCATCCAAGATGGAGGAACGCTCTACGAGTGGTAAGGGGCGCACCCGGACCCAGATGTCACGCCGGAGCGTGGGATCTTGACCAGCTGCACCGATAATTCAGGGGCTTCTGACCAAGCCCCCTGCCATGGTCTAGCCACAGGTAAAACAGTAACATTACACCTTCCAATAATATTAAAGGGGTTTAATCCTTGAAGCGAATGAAAATTTAAGAGGGAGGAGAGATCGACTTAGTAGATTTTTCAAGAGAGATAATTTTTTAGTTGGAAAGGAGAGAGTGCCTTTTTACTAGCTGATAGAGTGAGGGTGTATAATCGTTCCCGGAGAGAGATGATGTTTCGCCGGTCTTCGTCATATCATTGCACTCGAGCCCTTGCTGGACTCAGAACAGAAGGTAGGCCTTTGGATTCATGCATTACTCTAAGTTGATTATCGCTTTCTCCTCTCTTTTAAATATCGCTACCTGAAGGGATTAATGATCTTGCATTGTGGCCCCAAGCCAATGCGTTGTTTTAAAAGCCACAAGTCAGACTCTCAAAATATATATTTTAGTGCTAAATAATACTCTGTAATTTGAAGGAAAGATAACCTTTTGAAGTGTGTGACTATTTTTAATACTTGAGAATTGTGAGTAAGAATATGGTAGAATTAGTGGTTAATGATTTACGATGTATTAATGATTTACGATGTGTTAATATTTTAAGGGAGCAACTTTTGAGCTCAAATCTTTTCATATTTTAATGTTAAATTGTGTAAATAAACTTGTTATTGTTATTTTAAATCTAATCGGTGTCCTCATTTCCAAACCTTTTAATTACTTCTTAATTTTCAGATTAAACCTATACGATCACGACAGCCTTTAACTTTATGTTTAATGAACATAATAAGTATTTATAGCGTCCTGACCGGACGTGTGGGGATTTACCACGCAGCAATTAGATCACATGGTAGTCGTAGATCCCGGCCAAACAGCATTTTTGGTGGAGAATGACCGGTCGATTCATGGACAGCACTTCTGTAGGCCAACAGGGACAAAGTTAGATGACGGCTCCAGTCTTGCTGGTTTCTGGATTGATGATTAAGTATCATTGAATCTTTTTACCATGCCGTCCGATTGTTCGAGTTTTGTCCATTCCGAGTAATTTGCACAGTCTCGTAAATATGCCAAAGATAAAATTCATTCCCTGGTCAGAATGGATGAGTAAATGAACCCCGTAACAACATATCCAGTTCCGAGTTAGAACTTCACTGACGGCTGTTGACTCTTGGTCAGGGATTACGTAAGTTTCTGGCCACTTTGTGAAGTAATCCATTAGTAATAGGATATATTTGTTATTGCCTAAATTTCATGGTTGTGGCTCCAAAACGACGAATGCAATTCTCTCGAAGGGAGCTCCGATATTGCAATACTGAAGAGGCCCGCGTGCTTTCTTCTTTTGTCCCTTCGAGCGCCGCATTCCGTGCATTCTTTGCACCAGAGCTCAACACCGGATCTCGTATTGCACCAAAAGAAACGTTCAATAACTTTGTTCAGCATCTTTCTGATGCCAAAATGTCCTCCAATGGGGCTATCATGTATCTGCTTTAGTACGCTTGACATTCTGGAACGAGAGAACATCAGTTGCCTTTGCCATCTGATGCCCTTTCCATCATCGCTCTCCCATTTGAGGTATGCTACCAGGTTCCTCAAGTGCAGAGAATTCTACAGTGCCCAGTACCGTTTTGTTTCAGGTGAGAAGCAGGAAATTTCTTACCAAGTTGACTTCTCATTAGCTCTTTCTTTGGGGATTAGGATTGACGATATCTCTGTCCTCTCTATGAGCTTGAGAAAATTCATCAGTCCAAGGATCTGGTGGTGAATTTGAATTAAGATCGATTATAACTTGCCGGATGGTCACAGAAATATGGCTTCCAAATCTTATTTCAGCACGAGAGCAATGTGCACTGTTGAAAGGACAGGGTCATCTCGAGAGTGCATCAGCGTTTTCATGAGACGATCTCTATAGATGACGAATCTCCATGTCGTACCTCGAAGTTGCTGAATCCATCTTGCGACCTGTCCTACAGGGTTTTTAAAACTCCTTCCCAGCCGTTCATTCAACTGCTCAATACTCTCGAGTGAACTGGACGGTCTGAGTTCTCAGGGTTCTTAAAAGTGAGGAGCCTGCTTAGAGCAGCGAGATCAGACCGTAACAGGAATTTCTTTTCGTATAGGTATTGATGAAATGGTCTATGGATTTAACAATCGTCTTTCCTTGTTACGCAGTAATTTTTTCGGGCTTTGACAAGGCATTGCTGAAGTATGCGATGACACGTTCCCTACTCTCCTATTTTCTGAGGAGAAACTGCCCATTCTTCAAGCAAGAGAATAAAGGAACGTCCCATTCTGAAAATGCGCCATCTAAGACCTTTCAAAAATCACAGTTCAATGTAGTTCGTATCAAGTGAACTGCTCTCCGACTGAATATAATACAGAATATAGAAACTTCTGAAAATCTCTACGCTATAGAAAAAAAATATATAAATCTACGCTATAGAAACTATAAGACATAAAGATATAAACCTACGCTATAGAAACTTCTGGAAATCTCTCATACCAGGTAGAATAATCGTTATTTCAAGGCGCTTCTCGAAAATTCGGGAAGTCGTCATATTGGCAATAAATCATCAAATATGGCAACCCTTCTTCGAAATTTCGAATTCTGGAAACCTTACGTTCACGTCATGGGAAAGCTCGTACGGGTGTTTTCTCCGTTTAATTCTCAAAAGAAAAGATTATGGTGAGAGAATGTTACACGTTTGCAGCAATATTATTTCGGTTTTAGAAAAAGCATTGAATAAAACTGAGAAGCAAAAGAATATTCGACTCGGGCAATTTGATCCGAAAAGGAAGGGTGTTGTTGATAAAACCGAGGTCGTCCGACCTACCAAAAAGATGTAAGGTAACTGTTTGGACGGCCGGGAAGTGCCACACAATTTAGACCGGAACCCAGTGGGGGAGGCATCCACAGGGACCGTACCCTCCTTCCCCTACCACCAACCTCTCAGAAGGACTTACGAACCCATATGTTTAACGTGACCGTACTCTGCGTGAACACGGTGGCAGTTTTGACAGTGGCGGGAATCGATTCCGGGCCTACCGAGTGCAATTCCCGTGCGCTAACCACCGGGCTACCGCGTAGAATCAAACAAATTTTTAATATTTCAAGTTGGATGTCAAATGAAAGTTGCAGACAGGACTGAAAGGGAAATACAAATGTAAAATTCCGGGGAGGTGGGAAGACGAAAGGGGGATAGTAAAAAAAAACATTTATGCAAATAGACTACGTCAAACCAAAGCGCAAAGTCAGTACAGACTAGGAAAGAAATACCACATTTTTTGTTTTTACACTCATTAGAAGAAGACGCAGTTAGTTTTGCGTCGTTAGATGCTAACGTGCTTAAATACAATTCAATACTGTTAAGTAAAATTTGCATATCATGAAAATGTCAGCCGCATAAAATAGTGGATTATAAATCAGATTTAAATTATAATTTATACAAAGTTCAAAGATAAATACTTCAAAAAACAGTTTAAAAAAATGTTGATTTATAAGTATTTTAGAAAATAATTATAAATCAATGTAACTATGCAAAGGTTTAACATGCTGGGAATCGAAAACGAGTCGCCAGGCATAACATTTTACAACCCTTTTCTAGTCTTATTCCTATTAATGATCGTTTACAGTTTAAAGTTAGTTGTCCTTACCATCCTAAAATTTTTTGTCTACTTATTAATTTTTGTACTGAATTTAAATTTAAACCCGCTCATTCAGCTGTTACCACCTTGTTCAATCGTATTCGAACTGATAAATTTAAGGATAATGTTAACTTTAAAAATCTTGCTGGGGTGTACGTTGTGCCCCTTCTTTGTCCGGATAATATCTATAAATTTTATATCGGTAGTACGGTTGGTATCCGTTTGTCCGAACATGCAAGAGATATAAAAAATGGTAAATTAACGACTGCCCTTGCCCAATTCGTGAATAAGGATAATTTTCGCCCTCTTTTTGAAAAATATTTTCTTTTAATTAGCTGTAATAACCCCGTTCTATCTTACTATATGAATCCCTTTTTATTTACTTATATCGTTCTTCTATTTGTAATTTTGACCCTGTTCAGGTTCTTAAGTTATGCCTGGCGACTCTTTCTCGATTCCCTGCATGTTAAACCATTGCATAGTTCATTGATTTATTATTATTTTCTAAAATGCTTATTACATTTTTTAAACTATTTTTTGAAGTATAAATTATGATTTAGATCTGATTTATAATCCACTATTTTATACGGCTGACATTTTCATGATATGCAAATTTTACTTAACAGTATTGAATTGTATTTAAGCACGTTGGCATCTATTTCTAGTTGTATTGCTACTGAGGATGAACATGGAAGATGTTCGAAAGCGCTTTGGCTGTATTTACGTCTGCAGGATGATTGTACCGGGTAGTCAGAATTAAAACACCCCTACTCTGAGCTCTCTATAGATCGAACTACTCAGTGTAAAGGCTGCAAAATTCCTGAACATACTATTCAAGACATGGGGAAATGGATTACGCGAAAAAAAATTAGTTCCAGAAACACCGATAGGTGGCGCTGTACAACAGAAAATATGCTGAAAAGACACAAAATACACATTTGTAACACATTTTATTCGAAAGTACCAAACATTCATATCACAAGGACCTTATCGATGCAGGGAATGCTGCGTATAACGTTATCCATTGATTGTACAACAATAGCGGTGGCAACATCATTAACGACATCAAGTCGATTTGCCATCCGATCAAGTCATCCTCGACCCGGCTGAACTCCAAGATGTCCAGTTTTTTCGAATCGAGCGATCATTCTCCTGAGAGCTTGTGAAAGTAATGGTACTTTGCGCAAATTCTTAAGTCGACGAAACTCTCAAAGTGCAGCTGCAGCATGTCCTTTGTTTTCATAAAACAGCTTCACAAGCAAAGCACGTTCTGGCAGTGTGACAGCTATCGCTGATAAGAATGAAAATTTCCCAGTTTTATCCCCTTTTATGCCCAGAACATAATAGCTGCAAACCAAGGGTTTATGCAAATTTTTGTGCTTACAGTGCAAAATTGCAGTTACAATGACAGTTTAAGTTTCTTCACTTTTTTATCTTCTCTTTTTTTTCATATCAACAAAAGAAATTATAAAGGAAAAATTCCATATCGCATGTATTTGTTTTTTTTTTGTGATTATTTTGTGTCTTTTCAGCATATTTTCTGTTGTACAACGCCACCTACAGGTGTTTCTGGAACTATTTTTTTCGCATAATCCCTTTCCCCATGTCTTGAATAGTAGGTTCAACAATTTTGGAGCCTTTACACCGAGTAAGTAGTTCGATGTATAGAGAGCTCAGAGTAGGGGTGTTTTAATTCTAACAACCCGGTATAATAAAATTACTTTTGGATCTGTTTGAGATTTGTAATTTGTTAGTAATTAGTGTTTTACTTTATTCTTCTGAAATATGTGTAATTATATTAAATCAATAAATTAAAGTAAAGAAAGGAAAAAAAAATATACTTAAACAGAAAAAAAATACAGGAAAGGCAGAATGAAAGGAATTTTATGACTAATTGATATTAATAAAATGTTTATATTTCTCTTTCTTTCCTTTAATCATATTTTTCAAAAACTCGTGAAATATTTTGAAATGATAGCTCATTTATAGATAATTATTGAACATTTGAGCATAATGTAATAATATACGAAAGTACAAAAAAAAAATATTGAACTTTTTGTAAAGACTTCAAACTCAATTATCTCAGAATTATTATGTTGTGTGTTAGGCTACTTGTGAGCTCAACGCCTCATATATAAACGGAAGTTGATTTGATTCACATACCTAATATTACGATTCAGTAACTGAGCCAATGTTCAGATGGAAGAAAACACGAATTTTCTCTCCTGCAGACAAGGCTAACTAGAAGACTCTTTTTAGTCAGCCTTGCCTGCAGCAGAAATTTGCAAACTTTCATATTTTTCGGTGTTATCCCGAGTCCCGATGGAGTTGTCACTATGAGACTCGATGGAGTTATCAGCCTGAGACACGATGGAGTTATCATAGTGTGATTTAGTGAAGTTATGACTTCCATTGTTAACCATGTCTTCCGTCGTCAGCCCCTCATTCACTTTTTGTTTTTTACTAACGGATATAAATTTAATAAATATGTTTGTAAGCGCTTCTTGCCGTAAGTTGTTGACATTTTACAAATTCGAACAAAAATCGGACTGCGACGTTTGGCAGGAACAAATAAATCCTTTACAATGGATCGTACCGCGCAAAGCGATAGGCTCACCCCTTTTCGAAATCTCAAAACAAAGCATCATGAGAAGGACGAGACGCTGGTGGACACTGACCGGACCAGGTTGGATACTACGAGCGGCACCCGTTTGACAGTACTACCATTTTCTCCTAGGCGCCAAAGAAGGGCGAGGCTCTATTGTCCCGATATCTGGCTAAATGGATTCCCAAATGCAATCGCTATGTGCAGGTGGTATACAGACGTTGAAATTTAAAGGCAGCCATCACAAAAGGCGCCGAAAAACTAAACATATGGCGGACATTAAGTATTTTCTTGATATTTCCTCAGCTAAGCCGCCCAGATCGACAATGAGCCAAAACGAATGGGGCCCCAAGGGTGCGCCAGGTCTCGACTACATCACTGTACAAAAGCAAAAGAAAAGGACGACGGCATACTGACCCCACGCTATTTGTTTATACTTCCACAGTAGTTTTTCTCTAAATTACCTTTTTCTTGCTCCTGGGGGGTTTTGACCCTAAAACCCCCCTCTGGGGGCGCCACTGAACAGTTCTGATACATATTTCAGAGATACGTCCAAGCAAAATGCAATAATAATTTCACGGATTTAAAAAAAATCTGATGCGGGAAGCAAATGACTTCATTTTCTCTTTCTTTCATAATTCATTAAATAATTGCACAAAATAAAATTAATTACTTAATTATTCTGTTAATTGTACAAAATAAAACAGATACTAGTTTAAAATTATACTGAATTTGCCGTTTTAATTCGATTATAAGTTCCATTGGACTATGCGACGCGCATTTTGAAAGGCGACGTTAGAAAAACACGAATAAAAATTGAAATATCTTAAAAACGGTTTGTCGTAGAGTAATTTGGTGTATCTTATTCTTTGTGTCGTAAAAAATTGTGTACATTTGACGTAGTCTTTTATTTTAAATTTTGACAATTTTCGCTGGCTCATACCAAAATCTAATTAACACCAAAGTAACCCACCAAAGTTTTTGAAATTTGGATTATTAGTGTTCTAGTTAGAGCAGATGCATACACAGACAGACAGGCGCCATGCTAAAAATAGTTTTTTCGGATTCTAGGGTACCCTAAACCATGAACCGTTTAAACCTTGAGAACCATCGAAAACTTGAGTTGCGATTTTCGACACGATGCCAATACTTTCCCTACTATGCATCGTACTGAAAATAATAAATCGCTCAAATAGCTAAAAAGTAAAATCTTTGTTAAAAATACAGCATAAAACAAATTAGTAACCGTATCAACCGGTTTTGGAGGAAAAAAAGAATCTCATTTTTCAGAATGTAAAGACAAAGCAATCATCAACAAAGGTAGAAAGGCGTATGCTTACCTTTGTTGATGATTGCTCTGTCGTTATATTATGAAAATTATACCTTATTTTTCAAAATATAAAGACAGAGAGCTATTATCAACAAAGGTAGAAAGACGCCTGCTTACCTTTGTTGGTGTGGTTGTCAAAACTGCCCTTAGAACTTTCCCAGATGTACAATGTCGTATAATGATAAAACGTACAATATCAACTAGCTTGATACCTGCGTTTGTGACCTTGAAGATCCAGGAGGGGGCAGGCCTATGGTGGTTGCTTAGTCTTTATATTGCAATACGCCACCGGCGTGAGTCCACCATTGCTTGCAGAGTAGAGACTGAAACTAACATGGGGCGAAATTTTAAACGTTTATAAGACCCATTTTTGACTTCGACTGCGGAAATCCTTTGACGTATCCTCTCAAATCGGGGATATACTCTCAGGATACCAAAAATGAGTCCGAATTTATGGACGATTTCATGGATGCAGGGGTGGAAAAAAGTCGAAATCCACCTTCAAGAGCAATATACAGCGAATAGCTTAACAACTTTTTTAACAAGACCACTAGAAAACTGTCAGTACAGTAAAACAGAAAATAAAGGCTCCACTAATTCACAAAACAGCAGATTCTATTCTAAAGACACTAGCGTATTACAAAATTCAGTTTGACACGTATTACGTCAACTCTGTTCGAATGAATAAGGACTTCCAAGGCTCTCTAATTTACAGTACACTACGCTAGGAGATACTCCTAAATACTCCGCTCCTCAAGTGCAAAGAATCCCACAGCGTCCAGTACGGTTTCGTATCAGGAGAGAAACATGGCCACACATTAGCTTGTTCTTTATGGATCAGGATTTGCTGGATATCTCTGTGCGTGATGAAAGTTTGTACGCGGTTTACAATTTTAATGGGTGGTTTTGATGCTTATATTTTGTTAAATTATTTTTATTACATTTTGTATTTTTCTAGAAAGACTAGAAAGATTTCTTTCTAGTCAGCCTTGCTGTGTTGGCTAGATGATTCAAACATCACTGAACACAGTACTCCCCCGCCCCACACTCCGAAAAATATACCAATATATCGGCAATTAAAAATCAATATAATTTCTATTGTATAAAATTTTAGTTTGCAGGTAGCTGCAATATGTATGGGCGATCCTAATTATCTTTTTGTCACTGGCAAACATCGATTTACAACTCAGAACAAAGCAAAGCAGGCATCAAAAATCATATTTGGAGAAAATGAGAAGTACTGATAATAAAAAAATATAAATTAAAATGAAATAATCATATGCTCAACCTAATGCTATTTGAATGAACAAAGTGCGAGCACAATTTAGTTTACTATTAGCAGCGCCACTTATTTGGAACCTTTCATTTCAGATTCGATCGTTGTCTACGTAGTAATTATTATTACGTAAGCAACGATTCCATTCAGTTTTCAGCAATATATTTCGACTCAACCACTCAACTCTCTCGTCTCCTACAACGTAAACACGTGTGTATCTCTCGTTTTTTGCCAACGTGCTATATTTTCAATTTCTTGTATATTTAATCAATTAAATTCAATAAATCATGCAAAACGACAGTGGTGAATATGTGGATTTATACATTCCACGGAAATGGTTTGTTTAAAGGGGCTTTTTTCTACTCATTTGTATCTTCAATATGTAAATGTAGTCCATTTCTTGCTGTATTTAATGTTCTACCACTTTTGGTGGAATTTCAAAACCTAGTGTGACTAAAATAATATACTTTCAATTTTTGTATTAATTCCGCTGTTTTCTTTTCAGTTCTGCAAGTAACAGAATTATTCATGCAAAGGATCATGCATCCATTCAAATTAACTTTGCTGAGGTAAATGATTTATTTCTAGATGTTAAAAAAAGTATTTTTAAAGTAGATTATATATGCACTATTTAAATCAAATGTTTGTAACTATAAATCGCATTCACATAATATGAAACAATAAAACTCGAATATATTTAAGACAAATGTTTATTCCGCTTGTTAAGAAGTATTGGGGACATTAAAAAAAAAGAAAATGTGGTATGCATAGCTCCCAACCAACAACGTATCGCCTATCTGTAAAGTGATTATGTTTAAGCATTTGAGATTCTTAACCATCTCGAAGAAATTAAACAAGTTTTAAAATCGAAACAAAAATAAATTTTTAATTAAAATTTAACAAAGAATGATACAAATACAGAATTGAAACTGCTAGAGAGAAAATCGTGATCATGAAAGTTCTGATTTATTAAAATTCTTTATAAAATGCTACTGTCTGCCAAGTGTAAGTTTCTTTTTTGATTACATTAACCTTCCTACAGTGTTCGGGTCTTTTTTGACCCATATCAAATTTATTTCGCATAGATCTATTATATTTTTGGGAATTTTTCAAAAATATTTTGTGACTTTGTTTGAATAGTCATAGTAAATATTCAGTTATGTTTAATTTTTTTTTTCAAATAGTAGTTTTTTTACAGTAAAAATTGTAACACATAAGTCGTTCGGGTCAATTTTGACCCGTGTTGAATTTTTAGTGCATAGGAAAAATAAAATATATAAAATCCAATATTTTATTCAATTATTATTACTGTGATAATGCCCCTATTAATTGTTATTGCTGTGACAATTGTATAACCCTGAAATGTACGTTACTGTGGATGAACAACTTGTAACTTTCCGAGGAAGGTGCTCATTCCGCTAGTACATGCCCATGAAACCAGTCATGTACGGTATACATTTTGGGTACATTGTGACAACGCTACCAATTATGTCTGGAATATACAGCCCTACCTTGGAAAGAAGCCTGGTTCTGCACCAGAATGAAACCAAGATCTCAGGGTTGTCAATGATCTCGTTCAAGGTTTGAATGGACATAATGTAACATGTGATAATTTTTTCACATTGTATGAACTTGAACAGCTTCTTCTGAAAAAAAAACTGACAATGATTGGAACAATGAGAAAGAATAAGCCATCAAATTCCTCCACAGTAGCTTGCAAAAGGGGCCCCAAACTACACATCGAGATTTGCATTCATGAAGGATACAACTCTGGTATCGTACATCCTGAAAAGAGGCAAGTGTGTGGTTCTCCAGAGCACTCTTCACCATGACAGTAAAATAGTAGACACAGACACAAAGAAACCTCAAATCATTTTGGACTATAACATCACCAAAAGAGGGATAGACACGCTAAATAAACTGGTCTCCCACTATTCCTGTTGGAGGAAGACAAACAGATGGCCCGTTGTAGATTTCTCCAACATCCTGGACATATCCGAGTATTATGCATTCCTATTGTTTATCAAGATCAATCCAGCATGGAAGATGAGGTCATTTCGCAAAAGGCGAGGCTTCATTGAGAAGCTTGGCATGGCTTTGGTAACCCGTCACATTGACGGAAGAAAACATCTGCCAAGAGCAAGGGTAGCCCGAGAATTGGCGGTGAATATTCTAAACTTAGGATAACCTGAATCCCGCCCTGAAGCATGCGGAAGTGTAACAACTGCTGGCAAAAGGGGAAGATGTCACTTGTGCCCACAGACTGACAACACAAGTTATGTAAAGTGTTTCAAATGTGGACAGTTCACTTGTAAAAACATTTCATTCAAGTGTGTAACAATTGTATATCAACGGAACAACTTCCAGAATTGTATTGTTGGCGGTAAGCTAAATATTTCACAAATATTTAGTCTGTACTGTGTAATTTTGCTTTCATCAAACGAATGTTCTAAAACATAAAAATATCTACTATATAAAAATAAAGGTACAGATTGGATATAAAGAATTTGGATTTTTCAACTTTTTTCACGAGCCAATTTTGGCGCCAAATGGCCAAATGTGGCGCGCCTGCTTTGCGCAACATTTTGCTTTTTCTGGAAATTCTGGCAACCCCACCCCTTTTAGCTTTCTGATATAGTCGGCTGCGGCCATTTTATTTTTGTTTTGTTGTTGGTGTGTGTGTAAAAACGTGTTTGAGTGTGTTAAAAACGTAAATATCATACAGAAATTAAAGATAGCACATGTTATTAGATAAAGAATGTAGAAGCAGAAAATTTACATAGAAATAATGAGAGTTTTTTTATGACCGCAGTGTGGAAACAATTATTTGTGCAATTTGGATATTTACACGTGTTTTTCTTTGAAAAGTTTTGAATTTAATAAACCAGGTACTGTTTTTTGATTTTGTTGTCCACGTAAAGTATCGTTTCTTTTAAATTTCTTTAAAGTACAAACTTTTTTCTAAGTATTGTATTTTCCTAAATTTAGTTAAAGTACAAACTTTTTTCTAAGTATCGTTTTTTCTTAAATTTTGTTAAAGTACACACTTTTTTCTAAGTATTGTATTTTCCTAAATTTAGTTAAAGTACAAACTTTTTTCTAAGTATTGTTTTTTCTTAAATTTAGTTAAAGTACAAACTTTTTTCTAAGTATTGTTTCTCGTAAATTTAGTAATTTCGTATTTCTTAGTATTGTTAATTATCGGCATTTGTATGCATTTTTTCTAAGTATTGTTTCTCGTAAATTTAGTAATTTCGTATTTTTAATAAGTATTGTTAATTATCGGCATTTTTATGCATTTTTAATGAGATATGTTTAGATTTCTTACGCGCAAAGTTCAAGATGGCGTCCGTTAAGAATTTATAAACACCGTACGCGTTGGCGCCAGTCTTGGCGACAAAAAAAAATGGCGGATTTAGCCAAATTCTTTATATCCAATCTGTTCCGAATTACATTATATATTTATATATTGCATTACATTTATATATATTATATATTTACATTACATATATTATATATTTACATTACATATATTATATATTTACATTACTAATATTTATAAAATGTGACTTCAATAATATTGAAAATTGCACCATGGGTCATTTTTGACCCGAACACCTTAGGTGTATACTAAATTTGAACAACGTATGAAGGTTAGATCAGGATGTACTGTTTCTAGTATTCAGATTTTTTGAAATTTTTTTAATACCTTGTAGGTAATTTTATTTGGTTGTATATAATAAATGTGAAAAACTTAAGGGGAGATTTCCAATTTTACAGCATTGATTGATATGTGCTATCCTTTGTTTTTATATATGTTTTTATGCATTTTTGTATTTTACTTATTCTTTATTATTACTTTATTATTTTTATTGAATTAACTAAACTTAACATGATGTTCGTAAATACTTTTCAATGTAAAAATCTTAGGGAGGCAAATTTTATGTTTCAATATTATTTTATCCTTTTTAACAATGATGATATGTGCCAACTTTCGTTTTTGTATGATATTTACAATTTTTTTGGATTTCTGTATTTTAGTTATATTTTTCAATTTATTACCCACTAAACTTAACATGGCATTCGTAATCACTTTTCTCGCCAATAAAATGGCGAATTATACCAAAAGTCTTAAAGCTGTTCCAAAGATTTTTCATTATCCTAAGTATATTTCATTATGCTGTAATAAATATTATAAGTTGTTAAAAATGTTTTTCAATTTCATTTTATAAACCAAATTGTCTTTAGAATTGATTGTCAAGTCATTAGCATGAATTGTTCAGTCATTAGCATAAAGGGTAAACATTTTTAATTTCATTTGTTGAAATGATGCTATTATGGATCTCAACTATGATGTCAGTTCACTTCTCAGTTTGAGGTTTTTCTTATTTTGATCGGCAATCATGCAAATTGTCTCAAAAAGAAGTAGGGGGTTACACGGATATTTGCATATGTCTGTGACATGTATAAATAAGTCTGTGAGCTGCTAAAAGCTCTTTGCTCCTAATAACCTTGCTTTGTTCACTTGACTTATCTCTGCTTGATGCTATATGTTCTCCTGTGCAGGCTTTGATTTTAATCGACACAGTATGACAAGTTGGCATTTCTGTTTGCTACTATGTTAATTTATGGTATTAGCTAAAGACCAAGTGAATTTTTGACTAAAGATCAAGTTCTAGCCTGACATGTGGATTAATTTCTTTAGCTGGTACCTGTTCTACAAATATGACAGTCAGGCTTTGATTAGTTGCTTCTTTGTTTTTACTGACTTTGCCTACACATACATTGACACATTGATATCTGACAAGTATTATCCCTGTTATATTTTGTTAATATTATTTGCAGAATTTTAGCACTTCATTTTAATTTTAGACATTTTAAATGATTTACTAAGGCTGCTGAGTGCTGACCCAGAACTGAATTGTTTAGGTTAAAAAATAATTTTCAATAATGCCGTAAGTTTTGCAGATGGGTTTTCAATATATGCTGTCTGTGTTGCAGATTAATAACATACATTTTTGCTACTGGGATTAACCTTAACCACTTATACCTAGATTATTGTTAGCAACAAAGCACTTATTAAAATAATTATGATGTATATAGATCCCATATATGATGTGATTTACAAATATTTTAATTTTTTTAATACCCATATATAGCTAACTTGACACTTTTTTTTACTTCATTAGCCCTGATTGTGGCCAGTAGTTGCCATAAATTACCTTCATATTGCAACTTTTTCTTTATTTCAGATTGATGAATCTACTGGTAGAGTTACAGGCAAAACAATAACCCATGCCATTTGTGGTGATATCAGAAGAATGGTAATATAATTTATTATGATAATATAATTAATTAAAACTTTAGTAGCTGTCATGTCAGTCATCCCCAAATTTCTGATTTTAAAGTTAGATTCATTTTAAAAGTGTATTTCATTAACAAAAGTATAATCAAAATTTCATGAAATGCGATGCAACTTTTCTCGAGATAACGAGGCAAACACTCAGATTTTCAATTTTATTTTTTTAAAGCTGAAGGGACATAAAATTGACAATATTCAGTTGTAAACAAGTGTATTGATATCAAATATCAATGTAACATAAAAGTAATGTATTGATACTCCTATCACTATTTTGTAATTCACACATTTTTAAAAATATTTATGATCTATATAATTATGTGCTTGTTGATTAACATTTTTCAGTTAATATGAGGAACAATTCTATTGTAAAAATAATTAACATCAAAAAGTTGGAAGTTTTGTTATAAAAGGCAATTCATAATTTATGTCTGAAAGACTGCTTAATTTTGATGGCTTTAAATGAGCCAGTTTGAGTGTCCACAGAATAATAGTGTTGATTAAATTTGTCTGTCTGAGCCGCTTAATATTTCTGTTCATAATAAATAGCTGAAAATACATCTTTTTCTTCTAATTTTCTTTTATAACTTTTTGCAATCCTAAATAATCAAGAGTATACTTTATTTTAAAATAGTTTTATAGAAATAGTTGACAATTGAGTGAACTTGACTATATAACCTGATCTGGCTTTGATGATTAACTTGCCCTCACATAACAATAGTGTTGATTAAATTTTCTCTGAGCCACCTGATATTTCTACTAATAAATAAAGTATATTAATAACAAATAGATGTAAATATATCTTAAAATAGTTTTATAGAAATAGTTGACAAGTCTGAGCTGAAGTATGTAACCTGATCTGGCTGTGATGATTAACTTGCCCTCACAGAACAATAGTGTTGATTACAATTGTCTATCTGAGCCACCTAATATTTCTACTGATAAGTAAATTCTATTAATAGCTAATAGATGTAGATACATTTTTTTTTTTTTTTAATAGCTTTATAGAAATAGTGGACAACTGAGTTTGAGCTTGAGTATACAGGGTGTCCCAAAAAGATTGAAACATGCTTTAATTCTTTACCTGTTGGAGATAAGTGGGCAATATAAATTGCAAAAATGTTGAAAGTAAGGTAGGAAATAAAACTACGTTAATGAAATAGTCCTCCCATAATAGTCCTCATATTAAAAAGTTACACTTTTTTAATTTTTATACAATTCCCTTAGACAAATTTGGTCAATCAGAAATTTTTTATTTTTAATGCAACAAGATCATTAAGAGAGACTGCATATCTGTATCTTTAAACTGTATGATAAAGGAAAAAGTCTGACTTATTCCACTTTTCCGTACAATGTGAAAGGCTGTTTTATCAGTGAAAATAGGGATTATTAACAAATTGATGATGGAAATTGTTTAGATCAAAAATGTGTTAATATGTGTCAAAATTTTTTATCACAAATGTATCTAAATAAAATATTACATCAGCGCTCAATAAATTTCTCCACAATGTAGGAGCCAGGTCAAAAAGAGGAGCCAGCTTTTAATTTTATGGTATTTTACATTTTGATGAGCATTTGTTATAAAGAACTTATAATAAATAGTTACACTGGTATAATTACACACAGTGGTTAACCCCGGCCGTCCTTATGGTTGCTCAAGTCCTTGTTGACGAGCCGGACGGTCTGGGTCTTCAACACAGTGGTTAACACTAATCCTTAAAATATTTTAAAATTATAAGGAAAGCAATATATATATATATATATATATATATATATATATATATATATATAATAATAGAAGTTTGAAAATCCAATGAACGAAAAGTAAGAAGATGTAACACGATAAACCTAACTTTTTAAAAAACACCCACAGAATAAAATATAATACAGCAAATCATCAATCAAATGGATTAAAAATACAAAACACTAGCTATCAAGTTACAGAAAATCAACCAAATTAAAAGGTATGGAAACAAAAAAAAGAAAAACTTAAACTAAATTCAACTATCTAACTGGCGTACAAAACAAATGTAAAAATCAATTAATCCTCAAGCATATGGAAAAAATAAAAAAATTAATATCGAATCAACAAGTCAATGAAAAATATAATACAAAGGTATGGAATCGAAATAAGTATAACAAACGAAATCAAGCACAAACGCCTTACACGTGGACGAGGCTCTAAGCCTAAATCATGAATTGTTAACCTCTACAAAAATCTAATCATGTCCAAGTTTTTTGTAGAAGCAAACTCAAAAATGTATGTTTCTGAAGAAATAGATAGATTAAATCTATGAACTATTTCTACTTGGACGACATACATAAAGATGGAATAAAAAAGAAAAAATGAATACCTGGAAAAAGCACAGCGTGTGTACAGACGATTCATTACAGGGATCGAGGGAACACTGATAGAAGAGACCAGTGTTGCCATTCGTAAAGAAAAAATAAAAAACCATTTACTGTTGCCATTCATAAGAATTGAAAAACTGTGAAGCGAAATGTAAAGAAAAAGTATTAATATACAAAAAGAGCTACTAAAAAGAGGGGCAAATAAAGGTAATGCTGAAGTGGGAAGTGAATGGGGGGGGGGGGGGGGGAAAAAATGGAAATAACTGGCTAATATAAGATACTATGAATAGAATTATATGATACTATGGAAAGAATTATAAAAATCCAGCTATTTTAAATTTTTTAACAATACTATTTACTAAATATGTGGGATATTTATATAAATTACTAGTAATTTTGAGATTATTGATATGCATAGCATGAAATTTTTTATCAGATAATCTATAAATTCTAAAAAGCTGATTGAGTATAATATTTCTAAACAATTGAATCGAGTTACAGGAATTAAAAGGTAAGATTTTATTAATATTAAAATTGTAAAAGTCTTTTTTATCATATAAATTTGTAACAATTCTATTAGAAGGATCAATAAAAAGATTTAAATCCAAAAAATTAACATTTTTATTAATAGTAGCTTCATTAGGTATTAATTCCAAATTGTCTGGATAGTAATCTATATCTATGAGATAATTTTCTGTATGTACTAAGCAAATCAGATCATCAACATATCTGTAAAAAGTATAATCTATTGAAGTAAATGACATTTCATAATGATAAAGGTATAAATTAGCTAGCATACTGCTACTACAGCCACCCTGTGGAACTCCTGAGACTTGTAAGTATAATTTATTTCCTTGAAAAATATAATTATTGAAAATAACAAAGTGAAGAAGTTTAGGAAAATTTTTAAATTTAATTTGATTTGAAAGAGGTGTAATATAAGCATTATATAGAGCTAAAATTACATCATATAGATCAGATATCTTAATATTATTAAAAAGATCTTTAAAATCAAAAGTTTGAAATCCTATTATTTTTCTAAGAGATGTTAATTTATTCTTTAATTCTTTACTATTATTTAGAATATGGTAGTTATTGCTAGTCTGGCTTAAACTATTATTTATTAGATTTAAAGAATTTAGTAATAATTTACTCGCAGTAGTAGAGTAAGTATTATGGCCACTAGTAACTGTTCTAAATTTAATAGGATTTTTATGAAATTTTGGAATAAGCACTATATAAGGAAATTTAAGATATTTATATTTAATATTTAAATCATTATACATATTGATAATTTTCAATTTAATACTATTGATGGAATGTAAATCAGGTTTAAAAAGACTATTATTTTTTAAATAATCTAACAGAAATTGAATATAAAATTTTTTACAGATAATAGCATAATTATTAGAGGCTTTATCAACATAGGTGATAACAAAGGATCTTTGTAAATCATTAATGGAATGTTTAATATTATCAATATTATATAAAGATCTAGACAATTTAATATCTCTAATAGCATTTTTAATTGATTCTAATATAGTAAATTTCCACATATTAAATGCCTCTAATGGCAGAGCGTATTTACAAGCTAATTTATATATATATTTATCAAGATCAAGATTAATTGATTTTAAGACTTTAAAAGAATTATTACAAGAAGGTATCCTAAATTTAGTGCCAAATGACATAATGGTTCTTAACACATTGTCACTAACAAGGTCTAAATCTCCTGTAACTATGTGCCCCAAGTCAGGATTTAGAAATTTAGCAAATTTATTTAATTTACAAATACATTCACTATCTACAATTGACTGAGAAGAATGATCAATAGATAAAAAAAAATTTTTTTATTTATATATATATATATATATATATATATATATATATATACACACACATATATATAACATAATATAAAATTATTCAATTTTTAATCAATTTTACATTTCTGCACATATTGCACTTGATCTGCACTGATCATGTACAGTTTGGTACGCAGGTACTTCAGGCCCCGGGACGATATGCCTCGGTGTTATTTTTTTTTTTAATTTGAATTACTTTTTCAGTTTTTCTATGTTTTAGTACAATTTTCATACAAATGTGTTCTTTGGCGACCAAAAATATTATTTCAGACTTTCTATCTTAACATCAATGGAAAGATTGAAAAATTCTCTTTCAAATCAACTTTGAATTGAATCCATACGATTAATAGTTAAATTTTTATAAAGTATATACTTTTCTCTTGTTGAAATCAGGTTCTTGGGCCGGGATATTCCAGTAGAGTCTATCTTAACACCATTGGCACAGCGTTTCCCCCCTACCCTGTTATTATAGGTGGGCATATTGTATATGTCAAAACATTCTTTGGTTTTCAATAATTCTTTGTGAGTTCCAGTGTAAATGGAATCAGTATGCATCTTAAATTCCGGACAGTGCATTTTCTAGACTATTCTCGCGATTTCAAATGCACATATCTAATAAAAGCTACACTAAAACTCACAGCGAATTCACTAAAATCAAATAACGATTTAACAATCTGCTTATAACAAAAATAAAATAAAACAACTGTGGTGTCAGTGCACACTCAGTCATGCCACAAATGCTTATCTTAAATTCCGGGTACATTTTCTAGTTGATAATAATAATCTTATAATTTGAAATCGTTTTTCATTGCTCAGAGTTAAAAGTTCGTATAATTAACATTAATTCCATCATTTCTGTCCGATGTACGTAAAACAAAGAAACTCGTTAAACTTGACTGCTTTTTTTTTTTCAATTTCATCTGGTAAATTATGTTTAAATTTTAAAACACCAAATAAATAAACAAAACACAAATTTATAAGATACTACAATTGGAAAATAAACCCACTTCAAAATATACAAACTGGCGATGGTTGTGGCTCTGTTGAGATTGTGAAAGATTATACCCCCAGATACTTTCTTCGGTACTTGGCACTTACATACGTTTTCAGGCACTTATGACATGACTCACTCACGGCGCAGGTGAGTGGCCGATCTGGATAAATAAATATGAGTAACAGAAATAAAATTAATTAAAAAAAAAAAAAAATTGGAAAAGTGCAATAGAACTCTCAGCTACTGTCCCTACGATTTTCAGGTTTCCGCGAAGGCTTCATGGCAGTCCATTGCTGGCAGCCGCGATATGAGGACGCTACCGCATGCGTTTTATGATATATATCCCTGTGGGAGTATTGCCTTCGATATTTGGCCATCCGAATATTTTGACTATTGATAGTCTACTAACAAATATTATCATTGCATTAAAAATAATAATAAGCAGGAAAAACAATTTTAAGTAAATTCTAGTCAAATTTTCTGTCTGGCAATTTTTTAAAATTTATTTTAAATTCTAGTTCCTCTGTTGTTAATTTTTAGATTATTTTAATCCAAAATTTCTAGTCTCCACATCTAATTTTTTAGGCGACTTGGCGTTCGGGATTTGTCGAGCCCTGCTTTACACAGACAGAGATCATATAAAGCAATGATACTCACTATGCGGTTGGGTTTCCTATGTATTATCATCCAGTTTTATTTCTTTTGCAATATGTCACAAATTTACATTTCTAATTTGATATATAGTCCCCATTCACAATGTTCAATTTTCAATTCAATATAACTCTCTCGATTTTAAAGATACAGATATGCAGGGTTTTTTTTTAATGATCTTGTTGCATTCAATATAAAATTTTCTGTTTGACCAAATTTGTCTAAGGGGGTCATATAAAAATTAAAAAAGGGTAACTTTTTGAAAATTAATGGGAGGACTATTTCATTAACAATCTTATTTCTACCTTACTTTCAACATTTTTGCAATTTATATTGCCCACTTATCTCCAGTTAAAGAATTAAAGTGAATTTCAATCTTTTTGGGACACTGTACAACTTGATCTGGCTGTGATGATTAACTTGCCCTCACAGAACAATAGTGTTGATTAAATATAACTATCTGAGCCACCTATCCATTTCTACTAATAAATGAATATTCTATTAATAACAAATAGATGCAAATTTATTTTTTATTTTAAAATAGAAATTATAGAAATCGTTGACAACTGAGTCTGAACTTGAATAACCTGATCTGACTTTGATGATTAACTTGCCCACACAGAACAATAGTGTTGATTAAATTTGTCTGACACATATTTCTAGTAATAAATAAATAGTCTATTCATAACAAATAGATGTACATATATTTCTTTTATTTTAAAATAGTTTTATAGACAATTGAGTCTGGGCTTTAAGTATGTAACCTGATCTGGCTGTGATGATTAACTTGCCTTCACAGAACAATAGTGTTGATTAAATTTGTCTGACACATATTTCTAGTAATAAATAAATAGTTATTCATAACAAATAGATGTACATATATTTCTTTTATTTTAAAATAGTTTTATAGACAATTGAGTCTGGGCTTTTAAGTATGTAACCTGATCTGGCTGTGATGATTAACTTGCCTTCACAGAACAATAGTGTTGATTATAATTGTCTACCTGGGCCACCTAATATTTCTACTGATAAGTAAATATTCTAATAATAGCAAATTGATGTAGATACATTTTTTTATTTTAAAATAGTTTTATAGACATAGTTACAACTGAGTTTGAGCTTGAGTATATAACCTAATTGGGCTGTGATGAATAACTTGCCCTCACAGAGCAATAGTGTTGATTAAATTTGTCTGAGCCACCTAATATTTCTATTAATAATAAATAGATGTAAATATATTTTTATTTTAATATAGTTTTCTAGAAATAGTTGATAATTGACTCCGAGCTTGAGTATGTAAACTGATCTAGCTGTGATGATTAACTTGCCCTCACAGAACAATAGTGTTGATTAAATTTGTCTGAGCCACCTAATATTTCTACTTATAAATATTCTATAATAACAAATGGATTACATTTTATTCCTTTAATTATGTTTTGTAATTTTTTGCTATCTTAAATAATCAAGAGCTTACTATATTTTAAAATAGTTTTGTAGAAGTATTGATGTATAACTTAAATTGTGATTCTGTAGTTTTCTAGATACTGGTATGATTCAGTGTTACTCACCAAAAAGAACAATTAAAAAATTATTCAATGTAGAATCAATATGATACTTAAATGACATTGTAACTTTTCATTAAAACTAAAAAACCTATTAATATTTTTTTCTCCAGACAATTTTACATGATGTGCTATATTAACTGATATTTTGTTTCATCATTTTTGCCATAACTTACTGTTACTTGTACAATCAAGTCAATACATAAGTTACTAGCCACAGTAGTTAAGTTACTAGTAGGCAAAATATTATTTGCTAAATTTGAAAATTGTTAGTAAACTGGTTAGTAGTTGTCATATAATTTATGCTCATATGGAATACTGTAAAATAAGAATTGGAATGTTATGAACTGCTTTAATTAAAATGATTTGCTATAAGCTGAGATTCCATTGCAAGTTCCTTACCATCACTAGTGCTTGCACATTTAAGTCAATGCATAAGTTGCTAGCCACCAGTAGACAAAGCATCACTAGTCAGATACGAAAGTTGTTTGCTGACTGGATACTGGTTTGGTTATCATAGAATTTGTGGCCCATTGGATTGGCCTGTTGAATACCTTTGATGTGGCCTATGGATTGATCTTATTTATATTTACTATATTATTATTATACATATAATTTATATAAACTGTATTTTTCAGTGTTTGCTTAATATTTAATAAATTTAGCCTGAAAATCTAAGCAGTTATGCGATTTTCCTTTTGAAAATCCAAATTAGGTATAATTTAGCAAATTAATTCGTTTCCTTATTCACACATTAACTCATTACCTAATGATTTCTGCAATTTAAATTAATTTCATTTATGTGGACTTCGTGTATACAATTAAATGTAGATTGTACTGAATTTCTATGTGGAGTGTGTTGATTATCTCTATGGTTACATGTAAAATTTATGTGCACACATTATATTTGGGTAGACATCTTAAATGTTGGAGTAGTAACAAGTAGATCTAAAAATAATGATTCAGCACTAAATATTTCAAAACTGTTTATGAATGATTGCAGTATTCATTGCAATTCAGATTGCAAAATGTTTCAAATTTCATTTGTTTATAGAGTTGAACCCTCATGTGATTTGAAATTTTCAGAAACAGTTATGAATTTTCAGGATAAGGAGGTTTAAATGAATGCGAGTTGCCCTTCCAGTCTATATCAGTGTTGTATGATAGAAGACGTCAAAATGCGACAATTTCGACCTAACAAATGTGCTCATTCTCATGACAAGTGTGAATTTAGGACATGATGCACCAATCAGAGAGGGAGAAACGAATCTAGATTTCGCTTCAATATCTGCCATGCTTCAAAAGTTTTCTCACATGGTGACTCCTGTATATGTAAACATGTTTGGTTCAGATAATTTGCATAAATTCTTTGATACAAATAAAGCAATTTTATTTTTGAAAATTTTATTTTTTACTAATTTTAAAATAGTTTTTGAGACAATAAATTAAAGAAACATCAAATGCTTGCCAATTAAAGAAGCTATTGATATGAAAAGTTAATATTTTAATAAAATATGGAATAACACAAAAACACATTTTGATGAAACAAAAGTTTTGTTTCTCTGAAATTAAATATATATATAAATCAATATTTCTGAATTCATAAAACTGTATGAGGCTCCAATCATGTGATCACTCTATTTAGCACACAACAAAACAAAATTTTTGTGAGAATTTTGATATTTTACGACATTGAACATGATAGGCACAACATTTACTGAGTATACTTACGGCTTTTGACCAATGAATTGTACAAATCGAAGATCTTGTAACAACTTTTATTAATATACTTGCTATTTGTGAAGGAGTCGACAGTAGAAAATAAATCTGATGTGGGCAGCACGACTTTCCCTATATAATGTTATAAATTTACTTCTTTCACAATAAAAAAATTATATATAAGATGTACAACACAATGTTTTTAATGTTGAATTGTACAGTTGGCACTTTTCTGGATGATAACATGTAAAACTATTTTGAAGTACCTGATTAACTTATATTTCACGCAACTCTAAATCAACAACTCAAATCAATACAACACAACTCACTCAAATCAATATTGATATCATCCACACTAAGCAATACAGAGCCTCTAAGAAAGTCTGTATCAAGGGAAAATTTAAAGAGAGTTATCCTTATTTTTTTTAATGCAGTTGCATAAGAAACTTCTATGGCACTACACGACAAGACAACTTTCAGGGGACTGAC
Organism: Amaurobius ferox; assembly: GCA_951213105.1. NCBI lineage: Eukaryota > Metazoa > Arthropoda > Arachnida > Araneae > Amaurobiidae > Amaurobius > Amaurobius ferox. The sequence continues at coordinate 22,117,789 of OX578134.1, read as the reverse complement.
TCCCCTTTTTATGGGAGTGGGATCTATTTCACTTCCAACTGCAAAATCATTTAATGACAATTGTATAACAAATGATTTAATAAATTTAGTTTGGATGCTAATTGTTTTGCTTGACAAATGAATTGTCAGTGAACATCGTAATTGAAGCTATAAAAATAAACTAATCTGAGAATGTGGATGTAAAATTCATTTCTACTTGACCTACTTTCTAGACAAGGATTCACCACTGCTTATTAATATGATCAATAATGTTACAGGAAGTTCACAGATACACAACTGCACCTCATTAGCTATAGTTACTCATAGACGTGGTTTTAATACATTGTAATACAGGAAATCAGGCTGCATTGAAATGGAAATAATAAAAATTAAGACCATTTTATTAGAAAGAAATTTACTTGACATTATATAAAACTGAGTCACTGATGGTAACCTGGCAACTATAAATTTCAAGTCCTGGTAATTGTCAAAGAAAATTTGGAGTCTAGTTGCCACTGCCAGTGTTTCTGACCTAAAAATTATGATCTAAAATCTAGTCTTTTCAAAAGATACTTTAAAATTGGTGTTTAGAACTGAAATACTGTGCTACATTTCTTTTGGTCTAAGAATTTTCACATTTTCTTTTTTCTTCACAGTGCTGCTTTACTAAAGTTTAATGTACAATAAAATCATAATATTTTTGCATTCATCTTAAACCATTTGCATACTCTTTAAGCAGAATCATTGCCAGTATTTGAACAAGAATAGTTTCTTTCACTTTTCCTGTTCAAAGGTAAACATAATGTTTCTGTGAGTCATAGTGTGCAATATTAATGACTGCATTGAAGACAGAGATTACCTTTAAATTCTGAGGTAATTTGTCGAAATGCATACAGCTTTGCATTTTAATTGTTAAACTTATTTGGTTCAAAAATAAAATTGGGGATGAATGTGAATTTTTTAAATTTCACATATGCAATATTTTGAACAAATAAAATAGGTTGCATTTTTGTAAGTGCTTGCTTTATAATTTTTTATAGGGTGAAAGTGATGATGCCCTTTACAGGTTACTGAAAAAGGAGGCAGCTGTAGCAAAGTATGTATAATTAAACAGTTTCTTTTAAGTTGTACTGTATTATATTTAAAATCTTTTATCGATTCATCGTAACTGATGGTTATCTGTTTATTTTAACTTCTTTGATAGCATTTTTAATATATTTTTCTACATCTTAAAGATGAAGTTCGTTACACAACGTAGTCCAATTGTAGACCTTTAAATAGGTAGTCGTCACTCATCATAGCTCGATTAAAAATGTTGTGTGGTAATTAAATGAAACAACTTACCAGCCCTGGCTTCCCCCAATATGTTTTAATCTGAAAACAGCCCAAAAGTTTACTAACTGTGTGTTCTTTCCAGGGCTGTAAAAAAAAAATCTGTTTTTTTTTTTTTTTTTACAGCCCTGGAAAGAACACTCAGTTTAACCCAATAAAACCCAACCCGAGTGGGTTTTATTGGGCTAAATTGGGTTTTTTAATGTAGTTCATTTTCAATGTGTTATTTAAGATTAAGTTAAATATTGATAAAGAAAAAGAATATTAATATTGATTAATAGACATTGATAAATAGTCTCTATGCTTATGTTGAGTAACCATTTTGTTTCACTATGGTTGCCAGATGCTAAGAGCCAGATGCCAGAATCTAGATAATCTAGAAATACCCTCAATGAGAGTATTTCTAGATTTAATTAAATTTCAACAAAATAAAACTAAAAAATAGCATTACTTTAGCATTTTCAATTTTTATATTATATTTATTCAAAATAAAAATTACTTGGCAACAAAATTGCCAAATGAGTAGAAAAATTGTCAAGTAATGGCAAGTATAATATATGGTATATACTGTATCATTAATATTTACTGGAACATTTAACTACCATACCTTAAAAAAAAAGGCATTTTTGGCAAAAATATATGGGCAAATATAAAATGACATTTAAAAAAATATATTTTGACACAATCTGACAACCTTGTATGCATCTGGCAACAGTAGTATTTTACTTTTTGCAAATCTAGCCACACTGATTTCTTTGTTTTGAATAAAAGTCTGATAGCCACATTATAGGCCCCATATTATTTAGCCATCCTTCAGAAATAGTCTGTCAATAATTTCAAATTGAAAGATTCTAAATTATATCCAAAATCTATGTTCAACTCCGATGTCATCAAGAATTTCGGTGCCAGCCAATGTTGGAATCTTTTGGAACGACGTTCTGGTGAAGATCCAGTTTTCAAAAAATTCTGTCAATTTATGGTCAGGCTAGCTAGTTGTCCTGCCAGCTCAGCATCAATAGAAAGGGTATTTTCTACATGTGGTTTAGTTTGGATCAAACTTCGCAACAGCCTGGGACTCGAAACAGCTCAAAAATTTGTTAAAGTGAACCGCTTTTTAAAACAAAAGAAAGATGAGGCATAGGTAATAAACTGAAAATCACCATAGCCATAGAACAATTTCATAAGTGTTCATAGCTTCATACAAAAAAATATAATGTCCCATCAAAAATATTCATATTAATAAATCATGATGAAAAGGATAGTATCAAATAGACAAATAGAAATAAAATTTTTGTTATTGCAGAAAAATGTAAATTTTGAAAGTCATTAAATAAAAAATTATGAACGTAACTTTTTTTCAATTATTCATACGTCAACCCGAAGATTTCATAGACAAGATTTGAAACAGGGCATTAAGAAAACGTTTATCCATCAATACCTATTTAATATTTTTTATTCAAAAGGGAAAATAATTGTGTATAATATTAAAACCGAAAGAAAAATCAGTTAAAAGATAATTTAAAAGAAAAAAACCATTTCGTGATGGGTTTTGTTGGAGTTTTTTAAGTGGTTTAAAAAAAAAAAAACCCGCCTGGTTTTTTTTTGGGTTGGTGGGCGGGTCGACAGCCCTGGTTCTTTCTCTCCCTAATTATCCCTCATATATAATAATATATGTTATGAGTATATATATATATATATATATATATATATATATATATATATACACATATGTTACATATTAAGTATACAGGGTGCCCACTTATATCCTTTACAACCCCCCTTAACTTCTAAACGGTGATAGCTTAGGCCATAAAGTTGGTGTCTAGGTATAGTAAAAAGGCTATGCGCTACTCGATGAGACAACTTACAACGCCATCTATCAGCAAATTTTAGAATTAGCGGTCCTGTCTCATAAACGGTGAAAGATATGTGAAAAAAGTCAATTAGAAAGTTGTAGAGCACTCTCGATTTAGTATGAAAAGATACCTTGCGCACATTAATACTCAAAACAGAATGCAAAATATGAACATTTGTTTGGTCACGATTTCAAAAATTGTCATGTCATAAAGAGTGGAAGAAAGGAACTGAGACACTCCCCTGTCTTCAAAAGAAATCACTCACCTCAAAAGAAATCAACGGATTAATACTTTCAAGTCTGATTGCATCATGCATAATAGGAATATTATGAAGGAGGCAATAAAAGGGAATTATCCAATTGGCTTCCTGACATGTTATTATAATTCCCTATTTAATACAAAAAAGGGAGAAAATGCTTACTTAAAGGATATGGCAGAGGTATAGAACGATGAAGGTGAAAATAACGTATTATGCATATGTAAACTGCTTTTATATATAAAGCACTCTGGCATTTGCTGCATTTCCATTCTTTTCCTCTCCCTTGCGATCCTGGTTGATTCCTATTTGTTTACTTTGCACTTTTTCGAGTGTTTTTGACTTTACACATTTACTGAAGTATGGCTACTGCATGGCATTGGTACCGTGAGTGTTGCCCGGGCATAAAAGCAGTCTTTTAAATGGAAAAGAGGGGGTCGCCATCCCCCTCTACCATTTTATGCCTTGCATTTGGTCATCTCCCCCCCCCCCCCCCCTTTTTTATTTCATATGAATCTTGTATGTTACTTTAGGAGAGTGTGCTGTTTTGCGCCAACTTCTGGAGAATAATTGGATAACTGTGGAATTCATTTTAATCTTATATGTTTACTATGCTATATTATATATATATATATATATATATCATATAAAACGAAGTGAAAACTTTTATACAACGGAAATTCTGATGGTTTGCTTCGCTTTTTTTTCTGTGTCTTTGACTTCACACATATCCGGAAGATAGGCCACTGCATGGCATTGGTTCCGGGAGTGTTGCCCGGGCTTAAAAGCACGCTTCTAACCGGGAATGAGGTGTCGCAATCCACCTCTGCCATTTATGCTATGCAATTGGTCGTTTCCCTCTTTTATTTGAATCTTATATATATATATATATATATATATATATATATATATATAAATAATTGAAGATTTTTATGATTACTTGTAATATATATATACCCGAGAAATACCAAAGAAAATTGCTTGTAAACTGAAGGTAAAGGTAAAAAAATTGCAAATCAGAAGCCAAGTGTAGCACGATGAGCTAGGCAAGAAGTTTGGAAATTGAATAAATGGAATCTAGTGAATGTAAAAGGAATAAAATAAATATGAAAAGCATTTCTGAAACCATGTACGTTATCAAGGGCCATACATGTTTCATTAATGCTGATTCTACGTTTCTGTTTACGCAACTGTAAAATGTATTACAGAAATAATGTATATATATATATATATATAGAAAATTTTTGACATGCGATACTGCTCATGGCGAGTGTTATAAATAAAATATTTTACCCCCAAAAATGAAGTTTTTATATTTACTTGTTTGCTATTCATATTTCTGATTGCTCATATTTCTTTTTCAGGAACCCTTAAAGCTGTGAAAATTTTGTTTATAAAATATTTAATGTAATAAATGTTTAATAAAAAGTGAAAATTAAGGTTTGTCACTTTTATTTTGTCAATGTAATTGATTACAAGCATATTTTTTCATAGAGGATTTAAGGGATACAATTGATCAGAGTTAGTTTAGTAGATAATTTTTTAATTTTAATTAGAATATTTTCAAATATACCCCTTTCAATTGCAGAGTTATGACAAAAAAGAATCTCAATGCAATGAATTTACTTCTTTCACAGTTAAAAAAGGATGTATAAGATCCATGCCATAATGTTTTTAATGTTGATTGATACATTTTGCACTTTTTTGGATGATAACATGTACAACTACTTTGAAGTACCCAATTAACTTATATTTTGCACAACTTTAAATTAAAAATTATCAATATTGATAACATCCGTAACAAGCAATTAAATCCATATTTAAAAATATTTTAATAATTTATCAATTCGGTGTCATTTTAATTGATTTAGCATTAATTTTTGCAATTTTGCTTATATTTTCGTCAATCTGGGATGAAATATTGACAATGAAAATATATTGCTAAATTAGTCACCAAGGTTATCCCCAAGCATCAGACAGAGAAGGGCTTTTATTTATTTATTTTTATATATATATTAATATAACTAATTATTGGTGAATTTTTAGTTTTCAAAATATAAAGGTATTAAGTATTTTCTCCTAGATCCATGGGAATCAATGATATTAACAAATTTGTTGCATAATGAAAAGTGAACATATTTCACACGTTAATATTTTTTAATTTTATGTATATATTTATTTTTATAAATTTATTTGATAAACATGCAATATGTCGAGAATGGTTCATGCCAACATTCTAAAATGAGTCATTCTTTTTCTAATGAAAAATTACACAAGAAATTATTATTTATGTAGCATTATTGAAGGTTCTAACTTTTTAATGATTTTCTCAAAAATTTGAGGGTCTTATGAACATTTGATTGCATTTAATCAATTCAAATTTCATTTGAAATGCTCCATTTGTTCATTATATATTGCATCCACAGACACATGCACCGACTTACACAATCATATAGACATTACTTAAAAAATTCTGATCTGAGTTCTTGGATGCTTGAAATGTTCTCTATTGCCAAAAACTCAAATTTGAATTTTTACCCCGTCACAATACCTTCCCTATATATTATATGAGTACTACGTGTATAGGGAAAGTAAAAATTGCACAAGTAATTTATTATGAATTGCTAATATGTAAACTTTTATTTTTTAATATGGAGTTGTACAGTAATATTCTCAGGTAAAGTGATGAGATTTTTTTAATCGTGTTTCCTTCATGAACCTAAAAACGAATTATATTAGAAGTTATACAAAGTTGTCGGAAAAGTCATTCACACAACCTCTACAGAGTTACAAGGAAAGTCCTCCTTCAGGCCAATATCTCACAACTACAGCAGCTAACTAAGATATGTGCTATTATATATGAAACTCCCTGTGGCCCACACAGACTGGATAGAGAGCCCGTCTCAGTCTATTTAGCAGATGGAGGGGAAATCAATTAGAAAGTGTACAGTGAATCAAATTTACTAAAAGTGTTCTAGTTCCATAACAAAAGATAGAAAGGGAACAGGGGCCCTACCAACTGCCCTGAATTATTTTCTCACCATTCGGAAATCCATATTATTCCACCTTGTCATTTACGAAAGGCTGCGACAACCATACTATGAAGTCATCGGAATTCGGTTTCGTTATACTTTGATGGACAGGAAGGTGGAGTTAAGATTGAACCTCACTCGACCAAGTCAATAGTTAATACGAAGGAAGTTAACACAGTGCTTTATAAACACTTTTATTCGCCGTTGAAAAATATTTTGATTAATAGAACTGTGTGACTTTGATTGACTATAATATTAACCATAATTGCCTTTATTATAAGCAAAAGGTGGGAAAAGAAATACATTTTATAAATGAATTACTAAATGTTAAATGTACTAAATGCTTTTGATATCATTTTTCAAGAAAACTATAATATACTTGTTTTCCAAGTCCCGAAAAAGGAAATACACCCAATATTCCTTAAAGTTATTCATAGTTTGCTCATCTAAAAGATAAAACTAGGATTAATATATTATGGTTTGGTTTTGATGTCAGTGCCACAGAAAAGCAAATTAAGAATGTTTAACAGTTTTTGTTAAGCTGTTGAAATTCTTTCACATAAGAAATACATTTTAAATGCCAGAGTTTTTACTGTATATTCTTTTTATTTGTGTTGTACTTACTTTTACAAATTTAAAAAATACAAAATTTTTCTGAAAGTGTGATAAGTAGTAAAATATATATATCTTGTACTTGCTTTTAGTATTTGAAAAGTATTGGGGGGGGGGGGGCGTTCACAAAATATGATGAAATTCATGTAAAATGCTTAGGAAAAATCTTTGTTTTTTTCTCAAGTATAAACATGAAGCGAATATCATTTACAAAAGTAAAACACGGATAAATAAAATTATAATATTAAAAAAAAAAATGAAATATATTTAGCAAAATGTTATTTTTTTTCTTAAATTTAACTTGAACAAAATTTACAAATTTAAAAAATACAAAATTTTTCTGAAAGTGTGATAAGTAGTAAAATATATATATCTTGTACTTGCTTTTAGTATTTGAAAAGTATTGGGGGGGGGGGGCGTTCACAAAATATGATGAAATTCATGTAAAATGCTTAGGAAAAATCTTTGTTTTTTTCTCAAGTATAAACATGAAGCGAATATCATTTACAAAAGTAAAACACGGATAAATAAAATTATAATATTAAAAAAAAAAATGAAATATATTTAGCAAAATGTTATTTTTTTTCTTAAATTTAACTTGAACAAAATTTTCCATTTGTGTGTGTCAATGATGAGCTAGCTCTCTACGGACTACGGGAAAATTAATTTTAAAGTAAACATCATCTGTCATAGTAGAAAATGTATATTTCATCTTTGGTTGGTATAAAGAATGCTTAACTAAAGTATAAAAAATTTTCAAATTAACTTCAAAATAATTTTTTATAAAAACGTAAACTTACTAATTTATTCATGTTAGGTAATTTGAGGATAAAACTTTAAACAGAAAGCTCTGTTATAAAACATTTCATCTGAATATTTTAGTAACAGATGGCAGCACAAGTTTTAAAAATAAAACCCGCTTTGATTCGAACCAGAGACCTCTCGATTGCTGAGCATCTTTCGTACCGCCTAAGCGAGAGTGCTATGCCATGTTGAGTGAAATAAGAAATTACATGCTCTAAAACTTAGTGGCATTTCAGGATGTTCTTTTAAAAGTAGGATACGTTTTGAAGTTGTTTTAATATTGTTTCAGGGGAAAATAAATTGTATAGAGGAAATGCAGGTTTTATTTTTGAAATTCTGTCAGACTTTTATTTAACTATTTGTGAAAGAGAGATAGTTGAGTTCACTAAGGTTACCATAGCTGAAACATAATATAACATTAAAATAATTATACGAACTTCCAAATAGGAAAAAAGAAAATAAGTATTTTGAAAATTGATAGGGCATATCCTTTGAAGTAAACAAATGAGCTTGTATTTTAATATATGTTGAATAAAATGTTCAGATTTGATGAAAAATTGGTGCTTGTAGAATTTCTCAAGATCGTCGTTTTACTTATCCAAGGAAATTATTATCGAAGTATTTGATACTAATATGGTCGGCAGCTTAGTGTTAATTTAACCTGAACAATGAAACAAATTCATTGTCAATTAGCATAATTAATTTATCCTCTGTGGTTGAATTTTTCTTCCTTTCAAAAACGATCACTCGCAAGTGCAAGACCGCCATCTTGAATACTGTTATTACGTACCTTATTTCAGGTTTCACGGTCTCCTTAGATGGTGAAATTATCAAGGGTTTTTACAAATCTTTGTACAACTTTAGGCACCCTAATAAGACTTCGTGGTACCACATTTCGTAAAATTTGATTGACTTGCGGAATAACTTGTTATTTCGAACCGGGGTAGATTTACTATGTGTTGGTGGTAGGGCCCCAGGTAACCTCCCAGAAAATCAAAACATCAGGAAGCAACATCGGAGTATTTCGACAAGGCAATATGTGAATTTGGTTGTAATTATCTATTATGCATTCACATTGTTGCCTTATCTAAATACTCGATTGTTTCTTTCCAATGGTTTGATTTTCTCGGGAGATGCTACCTGGTCCCTTTTCATCTTTTGTTATGGAACTAAAATATTTTTGTGCTAAATTTGACTTTCTTCCCCTGTGTCTGAAAAAGGGGCCGAAATGGAACTCTTACCCCACCCCTGGTCTCATTGTATGGGTTGAAGACCCAGACCGTCAGACTCATCCTAGGACATAGAGCATCTATTTGGACGGCCGGTCATTGTATAGGTTGTAGGAGGTTTTCTATACGGCGGCACAAGTACATTGCTAGCTGCCATAGTTCGTTCTTTCCACCCCTAAATTAAACATTTAGACAATGCAGCAGAATAAAAGTGACAGTAAATGTGAAATGACAACCCGAGAAAATCTAACCATCCGGAAGAAACAATAGTGTATTTAGATAAGGCAACAATATGTGACACAAAATGTAAAATGCTCACCTTCCTTCAGCAATTATACATAGTTGCACAGATGTACTCATGTTTTCCCAATGTCTGTATGTTTAAACTGTTACATGCAGAATTATAAAATTGTTTCTTTTAAAATCACTATTTTGAGATAATTATTATTTTGCAGCTTTCACTGGAACAAAAGTGCTTTGTACTCATTTTACAATGCTCTACAACTCTGCATTTAACTTTCTAACTATCTCGAATAGGAAACCCCCCTTCCCATGAAGTTACCTTACCATGTAACATCATAGGGGTTTTTCTATACACCTGCATAAAATATTACTCTTAATACTTCACAAGTTATTGGTCTGGTCAATGATTTTCCTTAAAACCCTGTATATATACAGGGTGTCCCAAAAATATTGACCTCTGCTTTTATTCCTTAAATATTGATCTTTGGCATACATAATAAATTACAAAGTTGCTTAAAAAAGGTACAGAATTTTATGAAATCGATAAAAGTTTTCAGGGATTTAAATTTGAAGAAATACAAAATTTAAATTTTTATACGACCACCGTACAAAAACATTTCCAATGAGTAAAATGTGCCCCATACCCTTAATCGTTGTGTAAAGTTATTATTTCTACACAGTGTAGATACTTTTGTACCAATAAATAGCAAAATTATTATTTATTTATGTAATCATTGTTTTCTTTCGTAATTTGTGCATGACCCCGGAAACGCGATCTGCCAACATGATTTTTCCCCTGTGAGAACCGATGTCGATGCATCGAAAAGTAATTTAAGTCAGCATTTTTGTTTTTTCATATCTCTGGGACTTTTTGTGATAAAATGCTGAAATTTTGTAAATCACCTTATTAGTGTATGGGAGCTCATTTTGCTCATTGGAAATGTTTTTGTACAGGGACCGTATAAAAATTTAAATTTTGTATTTCGTAAAATTTAATTCCCTTGAAAATTTTAATCGATTTCATAGAATTTTTTATCTTTATTTATGAAACTTTATAATTTATTATATATGTCTATGCAGCAGAATAAAAATGACAGTAAATGTGAAATGACAACCCGAGAAAATCTAACCATCCGGAAGAAACAATAGAGTATTTAGATAAGGCAACAATATGTGACACAAAATGTAAAATGCTCACCTTTCTTCAGCAATTATACATAGTTGCACAGATGTACTCATGTTTTCCCAATGTCTCTATGTTTAAACTGTTACATGCAGAATTATAAAATTGTTTCTTTTAAAATCACTATTTTGAGATAATTATTATTTTGCAAGTTTCACTGGAACAAAAGTGCTTTGTACTCATTTTACAATGCTCTACAACTCTGCATTTAACTTTCTAACTATCTCGAATAGGAAACCCCCCCTTCCCATAAGTTACCTTACTATGTAACATCATAGGGGTTTTTCTATACACCTGCGCAATACTATAGAATTGCCTGTTTCTCTATGTAAAATCAATGAACGTTTAGATTCATATCAGCTATATTATAGACTCCAATGCTAAATAATTGTGCGTTAAGTAAATAAAATTCAGCAATTCTTATACAACTCATCTTATAGCTTAATGTGTTTATATCCTTCATAGGTGAAAATTAGGCTTCGTTGTAGAAATAATCAAAGTTTGATGATCATTTAAACTTCAAAATATTCTAATTGCGTTGGTGTAGTATATAGATGTACAGAAAAAAAATAAAGCGGATTTAGAACGGATACAACACTAAATATAAATTAAAATGAATTTTAAAAATCACGATTTTGACACAAGATGTATGCCATATTTTATTTTGAAGTGGGTCACATGATCTCTTCATATAATGCGGGTGCAATTATAATTATAATTTTTTTTTAAACTACCGAACATATTTTGTTGAATTTTTTTATATAATTTATGAGATAATTTAACTATTTTCTAAAATTTTTGAAGCAATTTGTGAATTTTAAATTCGCTTAAAGATATTTTGAAAACTTAGATCTCATAGAGTTCAATGCATTTTCTTTTTTCAACCCAGGTTCAATCGAAAACTAATTGGGCGATATTATGCATTTACATTCCCATATGTCCCACAGACCGTCTCAATAACATACTAAAAGTGCAATTTGATAAAATTATTTATACGGCAGTTATCGTACGAACGGACATACAGGCAGACAGACAGTCAAACAGAATCAACAAAGTCATAAACACTTTTCAACTATGTTGTAAATTGATAATGTTGTTCCATTAATATTTTTTAAGCTGAAAAGCTGTTGATAAAAAAAAAAAAAAAAAAAAAATGTAAATGTCCACAGTATTTAGCTTCCAAATGGCAACACAGTAAATTACTATCGACATAATATTATTACACCTTATATTGCCACGTGAAAATATAATTAACATTTACTTTAAAATGTAACAATAATGCAAAGCTTTACTCATTATGTAAAAGCACATTAGTTAAATCTTTTAATATTTTCAAGCTGTAGGCTTTTACGTCTTAATGTTTTCTTACGTTTACGTCTTAATGTTAGTATTGTGACGGGGTCGAAAATTCGAATTCGAGTTTTCGACGGGAGAGCACGTTTCAAGCATCCCTGATCACGAATCAAACATTTTTGGAGTGATGTCTGTGTGTGTGTGTGTGTGTGTGAAAGTATGTGTGTGTGTGTGTGTGTGTGTGTCAGTGAGTCTGTGGAGACGATAACTGACGAACGAATGGACCGATTTGAACAAATTTGGAACAAAAATCACAATCCATAAACACTGGAAGCCTATTGTTTTTATACGCAATCGAATGTTCAGAACCCTCCTAAATTTTCGAATGAAATATTGAAAAAATCGTCAAAAAATCAAAACCACTAATAAAGTTACGCAAATAGACATTTCTTATGTAATTTTTCATTAGAAAACGATTGACATACATTTTAGAACGCTAACATAAACCGTTCTCGAGATATTGTACAATTTTTCAAAAAAATTATCAAAAAGTCATAAAATAAAAATATTTCCTATTGAGAAACATGTTTACTTTTCATATGTAATACCATGCGATAAATTGGGTGACATCATTCTCGTGGATCTAGCTCGTTCCATTCATGAAAAAAGATACTTTAAGTAATACTTTTGTATTTGAACGCCAATAGTCGTATATCTGCTGTAAGAATAACTTATTTCTTCATCCATGACGCTTGGCGAGATTTTGGCGACGAATTTGGCAGAATGTCGCCAACTTGGCGACTTTTTGAAATGTTGCTAAATTAACGAAAATCTCGCCAAATGGATAAAATGACGCTAGATCAATGAAAATGACGACTAATTGTCGAAAATTCAATATCTTGGAAAGGATATTAGTATCTACTATAAGAAAAACATATTTTTTTTTACTATAAATGTAGTAAATTCATTACATTATATAAGGAAAGTCATGTGTTGCCCACATCAGATTTTTTTTTATGTGACCCTATTCTTTCCTTGCAAAACATGATCGGAATAGGCTCGAAAATCGAAACTCGAGCTTTGGGATCACTAGAATAAGAATCCCCAATTTCAGTGTGAAATGGATGTACTGTATTTGAGAAAAAAGAGAACGAAGCTAAATTAAGAATGTACGTAATAAAACAGCAATATAAACCATTTATTCGTATACTGACCAATCAATAGAAATCAATTGTGTTTATCTGTACTGTTTGGAAAAATTCCATTGCATGCTTCCCCTGTAAAGTTATCAACACTTCTAGGTTCAAACTATTTCGAAACAGCTTTTCGATAAAACAATGGCTACATCAGCGTTATTATCGATAAAAATCATCATTTACTTGAAATGGAAATCGATTTCCATGCAATGATCTTAGGAGTGATGTTTCTTATAACCAGAAAATATAACTTAAATAAGATGTTGGTGTTTACTTTGCTTAGCGATATAAGTTTGGAGAAAAATAGCGGTTAAGATCCTGAACGTGAAATGTATTAAAAATATTGTATTTTCAACCTATCAATATCATACTATAAGATAGATCTATGTAGAATAAAATTCCTTTAAATACAGGTTTGTATTTCGTTTGTATTCCACAAATAAATAAATTTTCATCTCCAATTATGGTTTTAGCCGACGCGGTGGTCGAGCGGTCAAGGCGAGCGTTTCCAAGCGATCATTCGACTGCCGCGTTGGGGGTTCGAGTCCCACGTAAAGCATTGATGTTGTGTTGTTGGGCGTAGTGTGTTCCGCCCCCTTCTAGTGCGTCTGGGGCAACGTCCTAGGACGGCCAAATGGTTCACGTTTTAGCCGATGTATAGGCGAATGATGAAAGTCGATGTATAGGCGGATGATGATGCCTGGCCATTTGATAAAAAAAATAAGGTTTTAAAGTAAAGGTTATGCAAAGGGTATATTTATTTACTTTGAAAGTTTGTTCAAGTAGATACACACTTCGTATAAACGATCAAATTGGTCAATCAAAAAGGATGAAAAGTAATCGAATGCTCAAACATAGTTCAATGAATTACTTTTTGAAATCGGTTTTAGTTTTTGCGTAGTAATTAAACATCTCGATTTGTAATTCAGTAAACAGAAAAACTAATTAACAGCGATCAGTCAAACTGAACTATATTACTGATAATTCCTAATTTTCCTAAAACAAACAAAATATATTTTGCTCGTGCACCAATATTTTACCAGTGAGGAAGTACATTGATCGGCAACAATTGGGATAATTTAAAGGTTATACGCACTATTTTTCGGAAAATAAAAACACCTAACAAAATCTAATATATTCATAGGGCTTTTAAAGCACTTTAAATGGCTTCTTATATATAGTTCATAGCTGGAAATTTAGTTCATGAAACATAAGCATTACACACTTGAAAAACGGGGCGCGGTAGCCCATTGGTTAGCGCGCTGGAGTTGTACTCGGTAGGCCCGGGTTCGATTCCAGCCGCTGCCAAAACTGCGGCCGTGTTCATGCGGAGTACGATCACGTTAAACATGTCGGTCCGAAAGTCCTTCCGAGAGGTTGGTGGTAAGGGAAGGAGGGTACGGTCCCTGTGGATGCCTCCCCCACTGGGTTCCGGTCTAAATTGGGTGGCACTTCCCGACCGTCCAAACAGTTACCTTACACCTTTCTGGTAGGTCGGACGGTCTGGGTTTCAACAACAACAACACTTGAAAAACGGAAAATTTTCAATCTTCAAATCTTATTTTAAGACTATTCCTCAAAAATTATAAGAACTTTGTAAAAATAAATTATGCATTGAGAAAACGGACTTCCTGCTGAATATATTGTCTCTTACTGTTTATATCTTATATCTATTTTTATACTTTAGAAGATATTTGGAGCAAAAGCAAGAAACATGAGAGAACCACTCGTTGGGACAGAGACTTTAGTTTTTTTAAACAAATGTTCAAAATATTAAAATATTGAAATTATTTTTATGTATTTAAAATTTGGACCCTATTATCGATAAAACAAGTAAATATTGTTTACAATTTGCCTCTTCGATTTGGAAATATAAGCGTCAAAAATGCTTACATTTTCCGTGACACCCGATTTCAGCCAGATATACCCCAACCACATGTTGTTTACATCACACTCTTATTCACATCAAGATATCCATTTTTTGTTAGAATTACCACGCATCTAGCTGCTGAGTTGTGTGAGATACAGCTTGTATATCAAATTTAGCACCAGAAAGTAGTTAATCGTTTATGAATACATGCTCAACTTACTTATATCTCCAGCTACTTTTGTGAGATAAGTAAGGAAACACAAGAAAAAATCTCTTTCAATTAGATTATTTCCAGATATTGTCATTGTTTAAGAATGATATTTTCTCTTGGATGACATTTCTCCTGTAATACGGAGCGCGTTGACTTTCCCAGATATTAGTTTAACGAAGATAAAATGCACCCTTCATAAAGATGGGGACTTTTAGCTCATTCTTTAATAATTATTTTCTATGTAATAAATACAAAAGTTTTATTTTTATTTAGGGATATTCTATTGTTTTCAATGTGTGGATACTATTTATTCTACACATTTATATTTCTATACCCAAAGAAGTTAAGAAGCTTCAAACATTTTATGCTGAGGGACCTTTATTTTGTGTAGACCCACAGGGAAAATGCCATGTTTAGGGACGTACTCTTATTGCGAATAACCGTTCCTTGCACTGGTTTTGCGCTTTTATGCGATTTACATTATAAAATAGCAACAAAAGGACTTACCAGAATCTTGTTCACGAATATAGAGTTTTACAAATATGTCGACAACTACCTACAGTGCGCGAAAAAAGTATAAGGACAAGCAAAAACTCGCCAAATCTAGTAATCTTTTAGACGGAAATGTATGCAAACTTCTTAAGTAAACATAATGATAAAATTAAGTTCTTTTTCATGTAAATTAGTTAAATTTTCCAAAAATAAATATGTATAAATTTACTTTATAAATTTTAAATCCATGTGGATCTTGGAAAAAATATAAGGACAACTGTTTTTTCATCTAAAATTATAGTAAAATTTGCATATTTGAAAGCAGAAAATGACCATTTCAAATATAAAGACTGGGTTTCTAAACAAAATTCACAATTGCCTTATTTCCTCACTATTTTTGTACGATTCCAGAAGGAACTCATCTGTCTGACCTTGAAAAAGGGGAAATTCTTGCTTTTAAAGTATGTGGATTGAGTGGGCATGCAATTTCGAAAAAAATTAAAAGATTTAAGACCGTAGTTTATAATTTTCTAAAAGAACCTGGAATGTATGGGATGAAAAAACGAACTGGAAAACCAGAAATTCTAAAGCATCGACAGAAAGTAATGGTTGTTAAAAGAGATTGCGAGAAAAAAGAAACTGCAAATGAAGTTAATAGAAATTTGAATTTCCATGTTCCCCACGAACAGTTCAAAATGTTTAGGATAAACATTCGAATATTTGGTATGGAAAGTTAATGTCACGTCCGCCTCTTAAAAAGGAACATAAGGAACTAAGACAGGAATTTCCAAAAAAATGCATTTCTCTCGGTCTAAAATGGATTGATGTAATATTTTCAGACGAAAAGGAGTTCACTCTTGATGGGCCAGATGGTTTTCGCTATTTTTGGTATAATCTGCTCAAAATCAAAGAAGTTTCTCCCAAACGTCAATACTGTGGGGGCACAGTAATGATTTGGGGCGCTTTTGCAGAAAACGGAACCATGTCTATCGTCTTTATCAACTACAAAATGAACTCTGATAAATATGTTGATATGTTAGGCAAACATTTGTTACCTGAGGCCTCACTAATTACTTCAGGAGACTATATTTTTCAACAGGATAACGCTTCCATACACGTTTCTAAGAGTGCAAAACTCTGGTTTGAAGCCAATTCAGTAAATTTACTTAATTGGCCGGCGAGGAGTCCTGATCTCAATCCAATAGAAAATTTATGGGACCCTCTAGCCCGAGAAGTTTATAAAAATGGCATACAATATCAGTGTAAAAAGGATCTTGTGTTAGCCATCAAACAAGCTTGGAATAACATTTCCATAGACACATTAAAATAAGCAACGACGACCTCTCGGCTTATTCAAGTAATTGAAAAAAAGGTTGTTTTCTTGATTATTAAGAGAAACATTAAGTAATTTGAAATGTGTCCTTATAATTTTTTCTATATTTTCTTTGGTGATAATCTTTAAAAGGTCAACTTTTGTAAGGTCATATTTGCTGTTTTATGTGTTATAAATGTTATTGTATAATCTTATATTAGAGATCAGAAATATCAAAAATTCATTTTGATAAAGTGAAAATAAAGTATATTTTAATTCAATTATACGTTGTCCTTATACTTTTTCGCGCACTGTATATATGGAGTAATTAAATTTATATATCTGCAAATATATTTTCTAATACCTGCTAGACGACACAATTTGGCCAAAAACAATTATATATTGTTTTTTGCAGAAATGGGTGTTTTCAAAATTAAACAAGAAAGATCAATCATGCTTAAAGCATTGATTATGAAACACTTATCAACTTCAATGCAATTTTATTTAACCATGTCTAAAATGCAATACATTCCTCGGTAATATTTTAAAACTTATCACAATACTACATTAATTTATTATATTTGAAAACTTAAACCTTCGTCGAAAAAAAAATGAACTACATTCAAATGACGGCATTGAAATATAAATTGCCTGGTTTAAACTTCTCTAAAATGTGATACATTCATCGGTAATAGTTTTATAATTATCATAATACTACGATAATTTATTATATTTGAAAACTTCATCGAAAACAACTGAAATTCATTCAAATGACGTCCTAGAAAAAATAACACGCCTGGCACTCTCTATAAAAGTAACATTTCATTCATAAATAATTTCCCATTCATGTCATTCATCACAATACTACAATAATTTATTTTATTTAAAAATTAAGACCATGGAGCTACAAGTAATTAAACTCTATGCGTAAAACTTCATCGAAAAAAATCGTCCTTCTCTTTTTAAAATCACTGAATATTTCATTCATATCATTTATGCAGACTCCATGAACTAAATGATTTTGTGTTAAAGAAATACAGCAATTGTAATACAACTCATTCAACATATTTTTCTGTTTACAATTTACATAGGTGAAAAATAAGCTTCGTTGTGGAAATAATCAAATTTGTATGAGCATTTAAACTCAAATATATGGTAATTGCGTTGTTTCAGTATGTATATGCATAGAATTTAAGCAAAAATAAGGTAGTTTTAGGACGGATACAACACTCAATATGAATTTAAAAGAACTTTAAAAATCAGGATTTTGAGACAAGATGAATGCCATATATCATTTTGAAGTGAGTCACGTGATCGTTTCATATCATGGTCACGTGATCGCTTCATATAAGAGGTGCTATTATTATTTTCATTTTTATTTAAAAAACTACTGAATATATTTCGCTGAATTTTTTTTATATATTTCATGGAACAATTTGAATATTACCTAAAATTTTCGAAGCAATTTATAAATTTTAAATCCGCTTAAAAAATGTTTGAAAAATTAAATCCCATAGGGCTCAATGTATTTCATTTTCTCAACCCGGGTTCAATACAAAACTGATTGGGTGATATTATTCATTTATATTCCCATAGGTCCTACAGACCGTCTGAACAACATAATAAAATTTTATTTTGATTAGGTCATTTTTACGGCTGTTATCGTGCTAACGGACAGACAGACAGAATGAACAAAGTCATAAACACTTTTCAACTTTGTTGTAAAATGTTAAAAAAATAATAATATATCGAATGATGATCGTCATGGAGTAATGGAGTTGGTCTTATTCATTTTGCTTCTAAAAATCATGAATAAAACTAGGATTGAATGAATAATTTTAAGCATAATTAAATTTTATTTCAGATATTTGCATTTTTGTGGGTCATTTAAAAAATCGGATGTGGACAGCACATGACTTTGTCTACAGGTCCGCATTCATAATCTATGAAATGGGATCCAATTGTTCAAATTGACAAGGATATTTACATGGTAGTATATACAGTTTACAGCTTTAATACTAATTTTTTTCATTGGGCAACATAGTGCAAATTATAACGTCGCGATCTACTCAAAATTAAAAAAATAATAATATCTCGAATGATGATCGTCATGGAGTAATGGATTTGGTCTTATTCATTTTGCTCCTAAAATTCATGAATAAAACTAGCATTTAATGAATAATTTTAAGCGTAATTAAACTTTTATTTCAGATTTTTGCATTTTTGTGGGTCATTTAAAAAATCTGAAGTGGACAGCACAAGACTTTCCTTTTATAATGCAATGAATTTACTACTTTTACAATTAAAAAACAAGAGAGATCAATTATGCATAAGCATTGATTATGAAACACTTTCCAACTGAAATGTAAATTCATTTAAAAAATTTCTAAAATGTGATACATTCAGTGGTGATATCTATTACAATATCACAGTACTGCAGTAATTTATTATACTTAAATATTTAAAACTGTATCGAAATATAAATCATCTGATTCTTTATGCAAAATCAATGAATATTTCATTCATATAACTTGTATTCCAGACTCCAGAGCTAAATAATTTTGTGTGAAAAAAATTCAGCAATTCTTATGTAATTCATCTTACAATCGCTTGAGATATTTGCATTCTGCATATGTTAAAATTAGGCTTCCTTGAAGAAATAATAAAAGTTTAGGGATCATTTAAAATCACAACTATTGAAATTGCATAGGCACGGAATTTAGATACACAGATAATACACAGATACACATATAATATATGTGTGTATGTGTATGTACTCAAAGTATTGGAATCATGCCGAATATCGGAACTCGAATTTTCAAAGGATCTACACGTTTTGGGACTTCTAGAACACGTAAAAACTATTTTTAGGAAGACGTCTGTGTGTGTAAGGGTGTATCTGTGTATGTTTCTGTGTGTCTGTGTAGATATTACATCCATTCTAATTGAAAAACTAATGGACCGAATTTCATACAATTTGGTAGGTATGTTTTTTCTGGGAAATCCTGATGTTCATTAGATTATAGTACGATTCGTAATAAAAGAATCTGCCTTCTTTGCGAAATGGCCGCAGAAATTGCCTTTATCCACTCTAGCTAAAAACTAATGGAACAAATTTAACAAAATTTGGTGTATAATATTTCAATAACCTACAAGTGATTTATATACCAAATTTAACAAAATTTTGCATATAAATTATTTGTAGGTTATTCTAGTACGATTCGGGAGAAAGGAACTTGCCATTTTTGCGACATGGCCCGCAAAAATCGTTATATATAAAAATAAAAGACTACGTGTGCTCAATTATATCAATTAAATTCCTATTTTATATGTGATTTTTGACAACAAAAAGAATATGACTAACCCCATTACTCTAGGACTAGCCGTTCTTGAGATATTCTAGTTTTTTCGCGTTTTCGCTACGCCACCTTTGACAAGAAGTCCAGCTATCAAATGAGAACCAAATTTAAGTTTAGCGTGTAAATCCATTGTCATTTAAAATACTTATGGTTGATATTTTGTGCAGATAAACTCAAATTATTATTGAATAAATAAAGAGAACGAATATGAGTATGCAGGGAAAGACATGTGCTGTCCATATCAAAATTTTTAACAATATTACAAAATTGATTTATAGAAGTGAACAGGGATTATTTGCAGGCCATTTCGAAAAAAATGTATGTTCTATATTTATAGATCCATCAAATTTTTGTCGAATAAAATGCTCAACAAATTTACTTATTTGATGGCATTACAAATGCCATCAAATAAGTATATCATGAAGAGTTATATAAAATTTTAAAAAAGTGAAAAATTGTTATCCACCAACTTTATTTTAAAATGTGAAGCCTCTCCCATATGCAAACCGTTTAAACAAGTGGAAATATATATATTATATAATATATCTCTCTTTTCTATCTGGAAGATATCCCAAAGTCAGAATTTAATTGAATTTGTTTCTTTCCCTATATTAAATAATTTTTAATTAAAAATCTACTTAACATATTTTACTGAATTTTTTTATATATATTCTATGGGATAATGTGAATATTTCTTAAAAATTTCGAAGCAATTCATGAATTTTAAATTTACTTAAAAAGTGTTTGAAAAATTAGGTCCCATAGGGTTCAATGTATTTCATTTTTTCAACACAGGTTCAATAAAAAACTAATTGGGTGATATTATTTATTTATATTCCCATAGGTCCTACATACCGTCTGAGCAACATACTATAATTTCATTTTGATAAAGATATTTTTACGGCAGTTATCGTGCTAACGGACAGACAGACAGACAGACAGACAGACAGACAGAATGAACAAAGTCATAAACACTTTTCAACTTTGTTGTAAAGTGTTAAAAAAGGTTTTCTTATAGTAGATACTTGTATTCTTTCCAAGATATTGAATTTTCGTCTATTAGTAGTCATTTTCATTGATTTAGCGTCATTTTTAACACTTTACAACAAAGTTGAAAAGTGTTTATGACTTTGTTTATTCTGTCTGCCTGTCCGTTAGCACGATAACTGCCGTAAAAATGACTTAATAAAAATGAAATTTTAGTATGTTGTTCAGACGGTCTGTAGAACCTATGGGAATATACATGAATAATATCACCCAATTAGTTTTGGATTGAACCCGGGTCGAAAAAATGAAATACATTGAGCCCTATGGGACCTAATTTTTCAAACATTTTTGAAGCGGATGTAAAATTCACAAATTGCTTCGAAAATTTTTGGTAATATTCAAATTGTTGCATAAAATATATAAAAAAAATCAGCGAAATATATTCAGTAATTTTTTAAATTAAAATTAAAATAATAATTACACCTCTTATATGAAACGATCACGTGACCATGATATGAAACGATCACATGACCCACTTCAAAATGATATATGGCATCCATCTTGTTTCAAAATCGTGATTCTTTTAAGTTCTTTTCAATTCATATTGAGTGTTGTATCCGTCCTAAAACTACTTTATTTTTGCTTAATTTCTGTGCATCTACATACTGAAACAACGCAATGACAATATATTTGAGTTTAAATGTTCATCTAAATTTGATTATTTCTACAACTAAGTCTATTTTTCACCTATGTAAAATGTAAATAGCAAAATATATAGAATGAGTTGTATTAGAATTCCTGTATCTTTTTAACACAAAATAATTTAGTCCTTGGAGTCTGCATGGCTGATATGAATGAAATATTAATTGATTTCATAAAGAGAAGGATGATTTTTTTCGATGAAGTTTCAAGTATAGAGTTTAATGTTTTGTAGCTCCATGGTTTTAAACAAAATGTTTAAATAAAATAAATTATTACAGTATTGTGATGAATGAAATGAATGGGAGAAAGTTCTGAATGAAATCCTGTTTTTATAGAGAGATCCAGGTGTGTTATTTTTTCTATGACGTCATTTGAATTAATGTCAGTTGTTTTCGATGAAGTTTTCAAATATAATAAATTATCGTAGTATTTTGATAATTCTAAAACTATTACCGAGGAATGTATAACATTTTAGAGATGTTTAAACCAGGCAATTCATATTTTAATGCCGTCATTTGAATGAAGTTCATTTTTTTCGATGAATGTTTAAGTTTTCAAATATAATAAATTAATGCAGTAATGTGATAAGTTTCAAAATATTACCGAGGAATGTATTGCATTTTAGACTTGTTTAAATAAAATTGCATTGAAGTTGGAAAGTGTTTCATAATCAATGCTTTAAGCATAATTGATCTTTCTTGTTATCCATTTGGCGAGATTTTCAATAATTTGGCAACATTTAAAAAAGTCGCACAATCTGGTGACATTCCACCAAATTCGTCGCCAAAATCACCAAGCGTTGTGGACTGAGAAATAAGTTATTCTTATAGCAGATAAATCATTATTGGCGTTCAAGTACAAAAATATTACTCAAAGTATATTTTCCCATGAATGGAACGAGCTAGATCCACGAGAATGATGTCACCAATCGCATAATATTACATATGAAAAGTGAACATATTTCTCAACAGTTAATATATTTTTTAATTTATGGGATATTTTGATAAATTTATTTCAAACATGTGTAATATCTCTAGAACGGTGTGTGTTAGCGTTGTAAAGTTTATGTTAATCGTTATCTAAGGAAAAATTGCATAAGAAATGTTTATTTGCGTATCTTTATTAAAGGTTTTAATTTTTTGATAATTTTTTCCAAAATTTATCACGCAACTACATTTCTAAACACATTAATATGCAATAGGGTGATAAACCGGAATATTATTCTGATATATTCCGTTGACAGAAAAGAGGAGTTTCATTTTGATGATGTTGTTTCCGGATGCAAGAACGACACTTATAAAGTCTAGAATGCAATCACAATATATATAAAAATAACTTATGTGGGCAACACATGACTTTCCTTATATAATGCAATGAATTTACTACTTTTACAGTTAAAAAAAGTGTTATTCTTATAGTAGATACTTATATTCTTTCCAAGATATTGAATTTTCGCCAATTAGTCGTCATTTTCATTGATTTAGCGTCATTTTTATCCATTTGACGAGATTTGCGTTATTTTCGCAGCATTTAAAAATGTCGCCAAGTTTGCGACATTCCGCTAAATTCGTTGCAAAAAACATCGACAAGCGTTATGGACAGAGAAATAAGTTATTCTTACAGCAGATGAATGACTATTGGTGTTTAAATAAAAAATATTACTCAAAGTATCTTCTTTTTTTTTAATGGAACGAGTTAGATACACGAGAATGATGCCTCCAAATTTATCGCATAATATTACATATGAAAAGTAAACATGTTTCTCAACAGTTAAAATATATTATTTTAATTTATGGGATTTGTTTGGTAATTTTATTTGAAAAATGTGCAATATCTCGAGGACGGTTCTTGCTAGCGTTCTAAAGTTTATGTCAATATTTTTCAAAGGAAAAATTACATAAGGAATGTCTATTTGCGTAACTTTATTAAATGTGCTGATTTTCAGATGACATTTTCAAAATTTCACTCGAAAATGTAGGGGGTTCTGAACATTCGATTGTGTTTTAAAATAATAGGCTTCGAGTATTCATAGAGTGTGATTTTTGTACCAAATTTCATTTGAATCGCTCCATTCGTGCGTGAGATATCGTCCCAACAGTCACACACACACACACGCACACACACACACACACACACGCACACACACGCATACACACACACACATACCTTCACACACACACACACACAGACATCACCTCAAAAATGTTCGATTCGTGATCAGGGATGCTTGAAACGTGCTCTCCTGTTGAAAACTCGATTTCGAATTTTCGACCCCGTCACAATACTTTCCTTATACATTATGTATATAAGGGAAGTAATTACTCCCTGGCACTGCTGTTTAAATTGGAAATTGAAAAATCTTGTTAGTAAAACTGAATAAACCAACTACAGATCCAGGCTAGCCAGTTAGTGGGAGTCGGTAAATATTATCCGTTAATTCAGCCTTATTAAATTTCCGAAATATTTAAAGTATCCAATATGATCGAAATTTTAACACGTACTAATGACCATAATTGGCTTTGTTAAAAGAAACAGCAGTGTGATTAATTTACGCTCTAAAGTAGTTCAACGAAAATTATTTTTATTTTATTTTCATACACAGTATGTACACTCATGTGTAAAACTATTGCGATGGAGTAGAAAAATCTGGAGACATTGTACGTTTATCCAACATATTTATTAATCAAATCGATAAAATATAAAATACACTCCAGTATATATGTACACAATTGCAGTAAAATTTTAAAAAATGCGCAATTTATAAAGTGTATATCATATGAATTTGCTAAACCATACTTAAACAAGAAAGATCAATCATGCTTAAAGCATTGATTATGAAACACTTTCTAACTCCAAAGCAATTTTATTTAGATATCTCTAAAATGCAATACATTCCTAAGTAATATTTTAAAACTTATCACAATACTACATTAATTTATTATATTTGAAAACTTAAACCTTCATCGAAAAAAATGAACTTCATTTAAATGGCAGCATTGAAATATAAATTGCCTGGTTTAAACATCTCAAAAATGCAATGCATTCCTCGGTAATATTTTTAAAACAATCATAATACTACGATAATTTATTATATTTGAAAGCTTCATCGAAAACAACTGAAATGCATTCAAATGACGTCATAGAAAAAAATAACACGCCTGGATCTCTCTATAAAAACAGCATTTCATTCATAACAGTTTCCCATTCATTTCGTTCATCACAATACTGTAATAATTTATTTTATTTAAAATTTAAGACCATGGAGCTGCAAGTAATTAAACTCTATGCGTGAAACTTCAGCGAAAAAAATCGTCCTTCTCTGTCTAATATCAATGAATATTTCATTCATATCAGCTATGCAGACTCCATGATCTAAATACTTTTACGTTAAAAAAATACAGCAATTCTAATACAACTCATCCTACATATTTTGTTGTTTACATTTTACATAAGTGAAAAATAGGCTTCGTTGTAGTAATAATCAAATTTGGATGATCACTTAAACTCAAATATATTGTCATTGCGTTGTTTCAGAATGTAGATGCACACAATTTAAGCGAAAATAAAGAGGTTTTACGACGAATACAACACTCAATATGAATTAAAAAGAACTTTAAAAATGACGATTTTGAGACAAGATGGATGCCGTATTATATTTTGAAGTTGGTCACGTGATCTTTTCATATCATGGTCACGTGACCGCTTCATATAAGAGGTGTAATTATTATTTTAATTTTTATTTCAAAAACTACTGAACATATTTTGATGAATTTTTTTTTATGTATTTTATGGAATAATTTGAATTTTACCTAAAATTTTCGAAGCAATTTGTGAATTTTAAATCCGCTTAAAAAATGTTTGAAAAATTAGGTCCCATCGGGTTCAATGTATTTCATTTTTTCAACCCGGGTTCAATCCAAAACTAATTGGGGGATTTTATTTATTTATATTCCCATAGATCCTACAGGCCGTCTGAACAACATACTAAAATTTCATTTTGATTAAGTCTTTTTTACGGCAGTTATCGTGCTAACGGACAGACAGACAGACAGACAGACAGAATGAACAAAGTCATAAACACATTTCAACTTTGTTGTAAAGTGTTGAAAAGCATTTTTAACACTTTACAACACAGTTGAAAAATGTTTATGAGTTTGTTCATTCTGTTTGTCTGCCCGTTAGCGCGATAACTGCCGTAAAATTTTTTCAATATGAATTTTTAGTATGTTGTTAAGACGGTCTGTGGGACCTATGGGAATATAAATGAATAATATTACCCAATTAGTTTTGAACGGAACCCGGATTGAAATAATGGATTACATTGGACCTAATTTTTCAAACATTTTTTATCAAATTTAAAATTCACAAATGGCTTCGAAAGTTTTAGGAAATATTCAAATTAACACATAAAAACAAGTAAAAAAATGTCAGTAAAATCATTTGGTCGTTTTTTAAATAAAAAGTAAAATAATAATTGCACCCATATTATATGAAAAGATCACGTGACCCACTCCAAAAAAAATATATCATCCATCTTGTGTAACAATCTTGATTTTTAAAGTTCTTTGTAATCTAAATTTAGTGTTCTATCCTTCCTAAAACCGTTTTATTTTTGATTAATTTCTGTGCATTTATAAGAAGAAACAACGCAATTATAATATATTTCAGTTTAAATAATTCATGCCATCCATCTTGTGTCAAAATAGTGATTTTCAAAGTTATTTATAATTTATATTTAGTGTTGTATCTGTCCTAAAACCGCTTTATTTTTGCTTTATTTCTCGGCATCTATATTGTGAAACAGCCAAATTACAGAATATTTGAGTTTAAATGATCATCAAACTTTGATTATTTCTTTAACGAAGCCTAATTTTCACCTATGGAGTATGCAAACACATAAAAATGTAGGATAATTTGTATAAGAGTACCTGAATTTCTTTAACACAAAATTATTTAGCTCTTTGAGTCTGAAATATAGTGGATATGAATGAAACATTCTTTGATTTTACACAGAGAACAGACGATTTTATAGCAGACTTTTTCGATGAAGCTTTAAGCATAGAGTTAAATTACATTCACCTCCTTGGTTTTAAGCTTTTAAATAAAATAAATTATTGTAGTATTGTGATGCATGAACGGGATGCAATAAAAGTTTATGAATGAGAATGAAATATTTACAACTTTTACATAGAGAACCAGCCGATTTATATTTCAATGACGTCATTTGAATAAAGTTATTTTTTTTTGGATGAAGTTTTAAATTTTCAAATGTAATAAATTATTGTATTATTGTGATAATTTAAAAAATATTACCCCTGAATGTATCGCATTTTAGAGATGTTTAAACCAGGCGACTTATATTTCAATGGCGTCATTTGAAACAATTTCATTTTTTTCGATGAAGTTTTAAATTTTCAAATATAATAAATTAATGTATTATTGTGATAATTTTTTAAATGTTGCCGCTGAATGTATCTCATTTTAGAGATGTTTAAATCAAATTGCATTGTTGTTGGAAAGTGTTTCATAATCAATGCTTTATGCATGATTGATCTTAATTGTTTTTATTCTCTTCAGGCTAGCACATGCCGTTATAACACAAACGGTAACAAATTAATTAAAAATGACTGTATATAAATTCAGGTAATATGAAGTCAATGATTTGATTATATTACTGTTAGGTGTATTTAAATAATATCAGCTATTAAAGTGGATAATTTTGAAATTTTGATTACCCGGCTACATTCCATGATGTATATAATTTTAAATTTATGAAATATGGAATTAAATCCAATAATATCGTGGGAAAATTTTACTTGATTACTAGACTGTATGGTAATTTAAATAATTGCGGTATGTGTTAAATTTATTTTCTACCCATATAAAAATTCCCTACTACGCGAAGGGAGAATATTTGCGATAAAACTACAGAAAAATTGCACAAATATGCAAACATATCAAACAAGAATCCAGCTTCTGCAGAAATGTGAATAAATTAAAATGGTAATTCTGAAGATTTTTCTGCGGAAAAAAAGAAAGTAGCCCTAACTCTTATATTATCTAACTCTAATATTTTCTGTCACACATGAAAGCACCTTTGCTTCCTTATCTATTATCAAACGGCATTAATTTAGTTTACCAAGTGATAGTCAAATGCAATTGCGATTGAAAATTAATTGTTTAAAAACATCAGTAAATTGTGGAAAAATCTGCAGAAAATCTTCAAATTTATTTGGAAAGTACTGGTGACTTTACTTGGGTTTAAGAACTTCTACGGAAACTTTTCAAAATATAAAAGTTTAAAAGAGAAGGCGCGTCTTTCTGCAAGTAAGTGCAGCGCTGCAAGACATCGCAATGCACCTGTTATTGACTTGCACTGCAGAGACTATTTTGCGAATTTCTGGAAAGCACAAGCTATATATTCGAAATGTCATAAATTGACTGAGGATAAAAAAATCAAAAAATCATTATATGTCTTAAATTGGCTATTTATAGATATTTAATTACTAATGTGGGAATTCAAGCAAGACTACGTGATTCCGATAATAATTGTGTGAGTTATGACAATATATTTTGGTAATCATATGAGATAATCATTTTGATAATAATAATAATCATTTGAGTTTGAAATTTATTTTGATAATGATCAAGTGAGTTTGAATTTTATTCATTTTTTTTTTATTTAGTTACTTATAAATTTTAGTTCTTTATGAAAGTACTAATGTTGGCAGAATTCTACGTGAAAGTTGCTAATATGTGTTCTAAAGTTTTATTATTTGCAAAAGTACTAAAGATTCTGCAGAAATATTACATACGTTTTTGGTGGGAGTATGTTTTAGCAAGTATAAATTCGAATTCCTTCTGTATATTATTTTTTGAAATTCCGCATAATGCGACAAATCTTATACAAATGAATGTAAAAAAATAACGAATATTTTATATATAATAATCTATAATTGATTTGTTGCTGTCTCTGTTATACACTGAATTATGCGATTTTTATTTAATTAAAAATACTCATGTGGCCATCATATAGCCCAAACAGTAATTTCCTTACTGTTTCTAATTCATTTTCTTAACTGATGTATTACTTCTATTTAATGTGAACATTCTATTTCATCAATCGTAAAAAATTAGAAACTGTTTAATAGCGAAGGTGTCATCCTGTTTAAAAATGTGTCTATACTGCACAGGAAAGTGTAAAAAAAATTCTCTGATCATTTTTACTTTCCCTGCAATACATGGTAATGTATAGGGAAAGTATTGGAATCATGTCGAAAATCGCAACTCGAGTTTTCGAAGGATCTACACGTTTCGAGACCTCTTAACAAATTATTCAGTTATGACTTGAACGTAAATGCGAAATCCACCCTCCTCCACGTTATAGAAGAGGACAAATATCACGTGTCTTGCTCCGAAATAACCTTGAGAAGGAAAGTCTCTCTCCGCGCTTCACGTGATACATTTGGCGATCGCTTCTAAAGCCAGCCAATATCCGCGTGTAATGTGAGCGGAGGGGCCTGGTTTGGTATACATTCCGGCTGTTCGCCTCACTGACACACACACACACATACTTTCACACACACAGACATCACTTCAAAAATGTTTGATTCGTGATCAGGGATGGTTGAAACGTGCTCTGCCTTCGAAAACTCGAATTCGAATTTTCGACCCCGTCACAATACTTTTCTTATACATTATGTATATAAGGAAAGAAATAAGTCCAGTTACCAAATGAGAACAAAGATTGAATAAAAGTGGAAATTCAGTGTCATTTCAAATAAGAAAATAAATTCAAGTCTTCAGAGAAAGTCATGTGTTGCCTACATCAGATTTTTAGACCTCTTTTGTAATCCGATTTTACAAGTTATTTCAAAACGGCCAACGACTGCAATCGTTTGAACAACCCTTATTTAAGCCAAAAACTGTGTATTATCTCCCTAAAATGTAGGAGATTACCAAGATAAAAAGTCAAATATGTTTGGTGTATCGTCTATATGTTCCAATAATATTATGAAAGAAAACCTTTTATAAAATACAATTTCGTTTTAGTTAAATAAAATTGCAGTATTGAAGAAATACAGAAAGCTGCAGCCGAAAGGGCGCAGTTAATTGAAACCGACATAAGAAGCGATACATGGCAATGTACTTTAAATCATTATACCAAATTGCAGATCATTAAGTCATAGGCCATAGGTCCGTCGCTAGTTTTGACAGAAAATATCCATTTCAAAAGGAGTTGGTCAGCCGATGCATCTAGTTTTTTTATTATAGAGAAAATTGTTCTGAAATGTGTAAGCAGCCTCTGTACCTACAATTTATCTATTTGACGAGAAATTTATTTGGCATAAAAGTGTATGGATGAGGATGAAATATTTACAGCTTTTACATAGAAATCAGGCGATTTATATTTCAATGACGTCATTTCAATAAAGTTAATTTTTTAATGAAGTTTTAAATTTTCAAATTTAATACATTATTGTATTATTGTGATAATTTAAAAAATATTAACGCTGAATGTATCGCAGTTTAGAGATGTTTAAACTAGACGACTTATATTTCAATGGCGTCATTTGAATAAATTTCATTTTTTTTCTATGAAGTTTTAAGGTTTCAAATATATAAATTAATGTAGTATTGTGATAATTTTTGAAATATTACCGCTGAATGTATCGCATTTTAGAGATGTCTGAATAAAATTGCATTGAAGTTGGAAAGTGTTTCATAATCAATGCTTTATTCATGATTGATCTTTCCTGTTTCCTTTGGTTTATAATTTGTTCTTATAAAGTTTGTGTGTGTGGCAAGACCGGCTTAGCGCCTTCCATCATTGATCGACTGTAAGTATTAGATATGTTTAAATCAAATTGCATTGCGGTTGGAAAGTGTTTCATAATCAATGTTTTATGTATGATTGATCTTTCTTGTTTTATTCTCTTCTGGCTATCACTTGCCGTTATAACACAGACTGTAACAAATTAATTAAAGATGACTGTATATAAATTCAGGTAATATGAAGTCAATGATCTGATTATATTACTGTTGGGTGTATTTAAATAATATCAGCTATTAAATTGGATAATTTTAAAATTTTGATTATCCGGCTACTTTCAATGATGTATATAATTTCAAATTTATGAATTGGAATTAAATACAATAATACCGTGGGAAAATTATACTTGATTACTAGACTGTATGGTAATTTAAATAATTGCGGTATGTGTTAAAATTATTCTTTAGTCATATAGAAATTCCCTA
Source organism: Amaurobius ferox (assembly GCA_951213105.1). NCBI lineage: Eukaryota > Metazoa > Arthropoda > Arachnida > Araneae > Amaurobiidae > Amaurobius > Amaurobius ferox. The sequence goes on along the minus strand of OX578134.1, from coordinate 22,086,583 downwards.
CTTCGCGAAGGGAGAATATTTGCAAAAAATCTTTAGACAAATTTAAAAAATATGCAAACATTTCAAACGAGAATTCAGCTTCTGCAGAAGTGTGAATAAATTAAAATGATAATTCTGCAGATTTTTCTGCAGAAAGGAGGAAATAGCCCTAACTCTTATATTATCTAACTCTAATATTTTCTATCACACATGAAAGCACCTTTGCTTCCTTCAAACGGCATTACTTTAGTTTACGAAGTGATAGGCACATGCAATTGCGATTGAAAATTAAATGTTTAAAAACATCAGTAAATTGTGGCAGAAATCTGCAGAAAATCTGCAAATTTATTTGTAAAGTACTAGTGACTTTACTTGTGCTTAAGAATTTCTACGGAAACTTTTCAAAATATAAAATTTTAAAAGGGAAGGCGCGTCTTTCTGCAAGTAAGTGCAGCGCTGCTAGACATCGCAATGCACCTGTTATTGACTTGCACTGCAGAGACTATTTTGCGAATTTCTGGAAAGCACAAGCTATATATTCGAAATGTCATAAATTGACTGAGGATAAAAAAATCAAAAAATCATTATATGTCTTAAATTGACTATGTATACATATTTAATTACTAATTCGGAATTCGAGCAAAACTATGAGATTCCAATAATAATTGCGCGAGTTATGACAATATATTGTGGTAATCATTTGAGATAATCATTTTGATAATAATAATAATCATTTGAGTTTGAAATTTATTTTGATAATGGTCAAGTGAGTTTGAATTTTATTCATTTTCTTTCTAATTTCATTGGCGTGAATCACAGTCAGCGATGTCTTATGTAAGATACTTCACATCGGTTAGTTATTTGTAAAAATACTAGTGTTGGCAGAATTCTACATGAAAGTTGCAAATATTCTGTTATATTACAATGCCTATTCTGCCAATCTGTTGTATCACTTCTTATATTCGCGTTATATGTGGGCGACAATAATAATTTAATCAAAGGAGCTGTATATAAATTTAGTAATATGAAGTCAATGACTGTATCATTGTTTCAATTGAAATAAATAAATTCAACAAATACATTCATCACTTCGAAAATGATAGTCGGTGACATAAAATGAAGCGCTTAGTTTCAAATGTCTTATATAGAATCAAAGGCAGTACTGATTTATTGACATTGATCTGAATTATTTGCTTTTTAAGTAATTAAAAATAGCGCAATATGTATTAAAAACCATGTTCTGCATGCATAAGGTATAAATTACATTTATTGCTTTGAAACAGTGATACTTGGTGATTTTCTTAAGCGACAATTTCAAATTTCTGATATGAAAACAATAATGATAGTTATACCTTATACTTAATTACACTGGTCTACAAATAAAACTATGTTTTAATCATAAGAATTAAAAATACAATGTTTAAGTTTTACCTGTAGATTACGAAAAACAGTTTAATTTTCGGAATTGCAGTTTGTGTAGATTTGGAATTCAGGTAATGATGTAAAACGTTTATAGGTTAATTTTATCTCTCAGTATGTTTTATCTTCCTATATCTTTGGAGCATCGTGATATAACATCTATCAATAATCAGCCACCATAGAATCATTCCAAAAATCCTTGACAACGATGCTTCATTAACTTAAGATCTTGATAAAAACTGTCAAATTGTTCGTCGCTCAAATCTCCAAGAAATATATTTAGGAATGCAAAAAATGTATCTTTAAAGACATTCGACATCCCAATTCCTGGTATCCATCCTACAATTTTTGAACACCATATTTAAAATCAGGCGCTCTTTTGTTGACTAAGAAGTTTTCGCAAACCTGTATGTAGCTTTCTTAAGTTGTTCATTCTTTTTTTTTTGTCAGAGTTCTAAAAAATATTCATCTTTCACAATTTCACATAATTGAGGGTCAACAGAGATCCCTTTCTATGGTTTTTCAGAACTATGTCTCGGAATTGTTTTCCAAAATTATTAAAATCTTTTTTAAATTGGTTTAGCCATAGCCTTTGCTAATTTCCTTATCAATCCAAGACTTGGACTCATTTAGATAATTTACATATAAAATACTACGTTTTATATTAGTGGTAAATGTTTGGAAAAATATTTTTAAAATTTTGACTTTTATTTTTAAAAAAAATGTCAAATAAATGCCTAAATACAATCATATTAATTAAATTTTGATGAATTAAATTTTGATAAATTTAAATGATTTTTATTTGCAATTGTATTTTTACTTTAATTTATTTTATCTTAACAAAATAAATTAAAGTATGGTTAAAAGAAAGTAACAATGTTTATCTCACTACATTTGGGTAAATTTAAGAGCATGATACTACGCTCCATACTGATCACAAAAAACTAGACGTGCTGGAGAAAAACTTATAGCAGATTTGAAATCCAGGGTCCAAATATACCCAAATTACACTTCAGTTTTCTTGATGACTTTTGCCTGGAATTATATCACAGAATATATTGAAAACCATGTTCTACTCACATAAGATTTTTATTAGTTTCATCACTTCAAAATAACGTTAGCAGGTGAATTAAATTGAAGATCAAATATTAAATGTTTGATATGGAATCAGAGAAAATATTGATCTGTTTGCCTTGCACTTGATTATTAGATTATTAGCATTGGAAATTATCGTCTTATGTATTGCAAGCCATATTCTGTTCACATAGATATATATTTATCGTAACATACACATAATAACTCAGAACGGAATATTATGCAAAATATCAGTAGAAAAATAATTGCAAAAATGCATAAAATATCAAACAAAGATTCTGCTCCTTCAGAATTGTGAAAGAAATTGGTACACAAATTACAATCCATGAATACCGAAAGCTTATTGTTTTTAAACACAATTGAATGTTCAGAACCCCTCTAAATTTTCGAGTGAAATTTTGAAAAAATCATTGAAAAATCAAAACCTTTAATAACGTTACGCATGTAGACATTTCATATGTAATTTTTCCTTAGAAAACGATTGACAAAAACTTTAGAACACTAGCATGAACAGTTTCTCGGGATATTGCACATTTTTCTAATAAATTTATCAAACAATCCCATAATTTAAAAAAAAATATTAACTGCTGAGAAACATGTTAACTTTTCATATGTAATATCATACGATGAATTTGGTGACATCATTCTCGTGGATTTAGCTCGTTCCATTCATGGGAAAATATATTTTGAGTAATACTTTTGTATTTGAACGCCAATAGTCATTTATCTGCTATAAGAATAACTCATTTCTCCGTCCATAACGCTTGGTGAGATTTTAGCAACGAATTTTGTGGAATGTCGCCAACTTGGCAGCTTTTTTAAAAGTTGCCAAATTTACAAAAATCTCGCCAAATGCATAAAAATGACGCTAAATCAATGAAAACGACGGCTAATTGACGAAAGTTTAATATCTTGAAAAAGAATTTAAGTATCTACTATAAGAATAACCTATTTTGTTTTACTGTAAAAGTAGTAAATTCATTGCATTATGTAAGGAAAATCACGTGCTGCCCACATCACACTTTTTTTAAAATTCAGTAATAATACAATAAAGTTTAAATTAATTATTATAAAAAAAATAAAAACAATGTTTACTTTACAAGATAAATTATAAGCTGCATAAATCATGTTTTTTATGCGATGATTTTTCAAATTGAATTAAAATGTATATATTACAAACATGCTATACATGCCCTAAGCTTCTCAAATTAAAAATATCTTTTATTTCGTTTTATATAAACGTTGAAGAAATTCCTTTTAATGTGAAAATTAACATATAAATTAATTACATATTTGCAATCGCACTGATCATGGCGAATTGAAAACTGTTTAAATGGAAGGAACAATTCCACTTAAAAAATATACTCATAATGCACCGGAAGATGTATAAATATTGATCTAATCTTCTTTACAATCTGTAGTTCGATGTTATCAGTTTTTACGAAAATGCTCTTATTTTTCATTTTTTATTCTATGTTTTGGATAATACACATTTCCTGCTGACTCTTTTTCTCTCGGTCACAAAAGTGATATTTTGCAGAGGAGACAGGAAATTAACCCGATGTCAAAGTAAAATAAACTGCACCGCTATTCTAAATTTAAACAATGGCTTCTTAAACTGAGAATTTTAAGGGAACATTGTATCAACGAAAAATAATACGATAACATAAATGTTATGCGGCAAGTGTAAGTGTGTGTAATACGGCATCGTTGTCCTTTAATTAATGATAATGTCAAGAATTAAAATGAATGAAACTGAACTAGGAGTTCGAGAAACATATTAAACTATTTACATTTCTGATGAGAGGCAATTCTGTTAAAAGTATATTACGCTGGCGGTACCAGCCATCAGCATTGTAATAGCAATTTTGAGTATCGCATAGCTAATCACTTAACTGGCAGTATTACTGATTCTGATTGCTGCATGGGGAGCACGATTCGTACGCTCTGGGAACTTGAACTTGCTACATAGTTATTGTTGTTTCATTTAAAAAGTGTAAGTGAGCTTCATGAGTTTGTTATTGAACTTTAACGTGTTCATATATGCGTTAGCGTAGTTTCATTTGTAACACGTGTTCAGGAGTTTGGAACATAAGATTGGTTGAGTGAATTAGTTATATGTTTAATTTATACTTGATTTCTTTATTTTTTTTACTAAAATTTTCTAAAATTATAAAACAGTCATACTGCAACACGAGATCGTGTTTATAAAACATTGTAAACGCTTGGAATAATTTATAAATATTTTCTAATATTTATATAATGTTTATGTTGGGTTGATAATTCTGATCAAGCAAGGCCAAGTGACCGTTTATGGTATCTTCGACTTGGATGGTGTTTGCTTTCCCCGCCACTAAACAAATGCCTTAAACTTTCGGGTAGGCAGGATAATGGACCATACAATAGTTTTGCAAAAGCCCCATATAGGCGAAATGCTGACCTATAAACATTTCCATTTTTCGGCCACTTTCAAGCATTTCCACTTTTCGACGTGGTTGTCGAGTGGTCAAGACAAGCGTTTCCGTAGAAATCGCTCGACCGCCACGTTATGGGTTCGAGCCCTACGTAAGGCATGGATGTTTGTGTTGTGGGCGCAATGTGATCCGCCCCCCTCTGGTGCGCCTGGGGCAACGTCAATGGACGGCTAAATGGTTCACACTCTGGTCGCTGTAATAAAGGCGAATAACGAAGGTCAAAGTGCCTGGCCATTTGAAAAAAAAAAACTTTTCTGCAAAATACTATTACACGCTCATGACCAAAGATCGCATTTCATTGGTATAAAAATAGTCACAGTTGGTGATTTAGATCCTGATGTCATCAGCATGTGACACCCAATTATCAAATGTTGTTTTATTTGCTGACTATTCCGTATAGTTTATGACAACTAAAATGTTTTTAAATAATAATAAGATAATTTATGTGTATAACATGACATGTTAACATGATTCCTCTACAGTTTAAGAAAAAATTCGAATGGGCGCAGCACCTAATATTCCCTACATAATGTGGTGAGTACATTTTTCTATACTGAAATAGTAGTGTATACCAGCTAAGGTCCAGTATCTTTTACAGCGAATTAATATCCACGTCAATTGAAATTTGGCTTCTTTGGAAACTTATTACTCCAAATAGTATGATTTAAAAAGCTATTACAAAAAGTGTCTTCTTTCGGGAATGAAATAATTTAGATAAAGGAAAGTAATGCTGCATAATATTACGTATAGGTAGTGGACATATATGATGATACTTACTACATTTTAATTTTATATATTTTTTATAAATTTATTTGAAAACTGTGCAAAGCTTGAGAAAGATTCACGCTGACGTTCTATACTTCACGTTAATCGCTTTTGAATTGCAAATAATCTAATACATGATTTTTTAATTACCAATATTCAAAGTCCTGATTCTGTATTGATTTTTCTAAAATTTATTCAAAAACCGTTCAGTATCACGAGAACGGTTCATGCTAACGTAGTTTATGTAGTAAGTTTATATCATTGTCTACGAAAAAATTGCGTCTAAAATAATTTAATAATTGTTCTTTATTATCATTATTGAAATACTGATTTTATAATAGTTTCTTTTTTCAAAAATTCATTTGAAAATTTGCTGTTTTTTGAATATTTGAGTATGTTTTAAATCAATGGGGTTCAAGTGTTCATCGATTGTAATAATCGTATCACATTATATTCGAAACGCTTCATTCGTTCATGAGATATTGCTTCCAGAAGCTTAACGGTGTACACACACACACATACTAAACATATACACACAGATTTCGCCTCCGTTCGATTCGAGTTCAGAAACGTTTGAGTCTCTTTATTTAAATTATTTCTATCCACCTCAATATTATTCATTAAAATTTTCATTTAAATTTTGACTCACACCAAAGCGTCACGGAAACCAAATGTGGGAATCGAAAAAGAATAGATGAAAGGAACTTAAAGTTAAAGTTACTAATTAACATTAATTGACATTAATTGACATTAATTGTTATTAAGCATTAAAGACATGGTCGTTGATCTCATAAAGTGGAATTAACATTTAAAGTACATTGCTCGTTGTTGTGCCGCAATAAACCCTCCAATTATTTTTACCTTTTGTGTAAGTCCTGAAAAGAATTATTAATTAATATAAAGAGATTAGACTGTTTAAACTTAAACAATATTATTTATTAACAACATCAATTTATCATTAACATCAATTTTCATTTATATCAATTTCCATTTAATTATTTTAGCGAGGGGACATATGCGACCAGAATTATTAGATTTACGATAGTGTCTAGAACCTGTGATATTTTGAGCACATACCTTCCAGTTCAGTCTTGGGCTCATCATCTCGCTTGCATCAGTCTTATACTGCCATAACTATGTGGTATGTGGCTCCTCCTCGTACTACTAATGCACTCGCCATTTGATCTACCTCCATTAATTTGGAACATCTACGGAACCTTTACAAATCTGTTAGTTTTTCATTTTTCTCTACTCGTACTCTAAGTCAAAATTCGTAATTATTTTCTTTTCATGTCCGAGCTCCATCTCATTTCGTCCACAACTCTACTCGTTTCGTCTATCACTGAACTCTTTTCGTCTATCACTTCAACTGAACTCTGATTTCTTTCGTCTGCTCCAAGCTGTGGTTCCTTCGGGGGGGGGGGGGGGGGGTAGCTCCGCCCTTCTTCCCCTTGGCGCTCATTGGTTTTTCTCAAACCAATGGCATCATTTCACATTTAGCAAGGCCCCTCTTAGCCCCTTTGGTCTTGCGCACCTAAATTTATAGTCCTTTTGACCTAAAAGTTCAAGTCCTCATAAACCCCGGCGCCAGCCAGACTACCGCTTTCTTTGCCGTTCTGGCCACCATAAATAATACAAATAAAAATGTCTCATATGAGAACATATCCTGGTCTCACACAAACATTGTAGGTCACCTGCAAAGCTTCTTGAGTGAGTGTAAAGACTTGGGGGGGGGGGATTTTTCACCGTCCAGGAGGGAAAAAACGAAAATTCGGGTGAATTTTCTCTAGCTTCTTTTTCGTGGTTTATACTATAAGTGTACAGGAATTCCGTCTTCCTGGTTTCCGAAGGGCAGCTTCTTGAAAGTCTAAAAAAAGCACAAACGGGTTAGACTGTTATTATGCAGATTTGATATTTGACAGTAAGGAGGGGATATTCATTTCCAGAGTACTTGACACATGCGATTTAAAATAAATGGTGAGAGGACTATCACCACTTTAATTTAAATTGAATTTATCCACACTTGGAACTTAGTTTTAAAATCTTATCATTCGTTTTCCGTAGTAATCATTAAACTCACCGAAATACATTTTCAAAACTTCATATCTGACAGATTCCCATTATCAGCCTGTCATGTTCTTTCCCGCCTGCAAAATTTTGAAATCAATGGAAGGTTAGGGAATTTCATACTTTTGCAATTGTTTAACTCATGTAAGATGCACACCAGAATTTAATATTAATGCTATATGTAATTAAATTTCAATTTCTGTGGATATTGAATTACATATTATATTGTACAATTAAACGAATTTTCTGTTGATAAAATATGCTTACATATTTTTCATTTTCAACTAATTTAGCAATATTACAGCCTTAAAACAAAATTATTTTCAGGCGATAATGCTATGCATTTCTTTTGGGTTCAGTTTTTAATTTGTAGCGTTTAAAATGTTTGCGGTTTTTGTACATCTTCTCTATAAAACAGATTTCGAAAGTAATAAAAACACCCGTACATTTAAAATATTTTTAAAAAAAAGGCATTTTATTTCAAAATAAAATTTTCCTTCCGTACCCCAAAAATGTCCATACATACACATATGATTAAAAATAAAAGCGTGGTCACTTGTATAATTTAAATTGCATTACTGTTATTACTTTCCTTATATACATAATGTATAAGGAAAGTATTCTGACGGGGTCGAAAATTCGAATTCGAGTTTTCGACTGGAGAGCACGTTTCAAGCATCCCTGATCACGAATCAAACATTTTTGAAGTGATGTCTGTGTGTGTGTGCGTGTATGTGTGTGTGTGTGTGTGTGTGTGTGTGTGTGTGTGTGTGTGTGTGTGTGTGTGTGTGTGTGTGTGTGTGTGTGAAAGTATTAGTGTGTGTGTGTGTGTGTGTGAAAGTATTAGTGTGTGTGTGTGTGTGTGTCAGTGAGTCTGTGGAGACGAAAACTGACGAACAAATGGGCCGTTTCGAACGAAATTTGGTACAAAAGTCACAATCCGTAAACACTGGATGCCTATTGTTTTTATACGCAATCGAATGTTCAGAACCCCCCTAAATTTTTGAGTGTAATTTTGAAAAAATCGTCAAAAAATCAAAACCGCCAATAAAGTTACGCAAATAGACATTTCTTATGTAATTTTTCATTAGAAAACGATTGACATAAATTTTAAAACGCTAACAAGAACCGTTCTCCAGATATTGCACATTTTTAAAAAAAATTTATCAAAAAGTCATAAAATAAAAAAAAATATTTCCTATTGAGAAGCATGTTCACTTTTCATGTGTAACATCATGCGATAAATTGGGTGACATCATTCTCGTGGATCTAGCTCGTTCCAGTCATGAGAAAAGATACTTTGAGTAATACTTTTGTATTTGTAAGCCAATAGTTATTTATCTGCTGTAAGAATAACTTATTTCTTCGTTCATAACGCTTGGCGAAATTTTGGCGACGAATTTGGCAAAATGTCGCCAACTTGGCGACTTTTTTAATTGTTGCCAAATTAACAAAAATCTCGCCAATTGGATAAAAATGACGCTAAATGAATCAAAATAACAACTAATTGAAGAAAATTCAATATCTTGGAAAGAATATAAGTATCTACTATAAGAATATCATTTTTTTAACTGTAAAAGTAGTAAATTCAATGCATTATATAAGGAAAGTCATGTGTTGCCCACATCAGATTTTTTTCTATATTATCAATAAAAAAATTTTAAACGTTTTTGTAAAAATGAAATAAATTGATGTCATACTGTGTAAAAGGAGAACTGATTATAGTGGGAATATAATGTTATAATTTGTGTATCAACAATCCTCTTAGCCAAGTTACACACTACATTTACGCATTGTTTCGAACATTCTGCTAAACATTTTATTTGTTTGTCTTAAGTAGTACGGATGAGTATTTTTTGGATGCATCATGCAATATTCATTACTGTGACAAATAATTCATGCATTGCACATTGTAGAACTTCTAAAATTATTGGAAACCAAAGATGATTCATAAGTTAGAATTTTAGTAGTTAAGGAGATGAATGGAAATCAAGCAGGATTATATTTTTAGTCATGTGGGCATGAAACTTTTGGACTACTTAATATAAATGTATGTTCTGCTTTTCGTTCCCGTAGTAATCACTCGACCGCCACGTTGTGGGTTCGAGCCTCACGTAAGGCATGGATGGTTGTGTTGTGGGTGCAATGTGATCCGCCCCCTCTGGTGCGCCTGGGTCAACGTCAATTGACGACTAAATGGTTCACACTATGGCCGCTGTAATAGAGGCGAATGACGAAGGTCAAACCATTTGAAAAAAAAAAATGTTCTGCTTTTTAGTGCATTTTGAAACAAAAGTATGTTTCTTAAAAAGTTTTTTAATATATTTTTGTTTGTCTTTGTAGAGCAAAGGATTACGAAACTGGCCTACATGAAGCAGAAATACTAGAAGGAAGGGGGGGGGGGGTTCAACTACAATTAGATAGAATATTGTATTGTCATTAAAAATACGTAAGCATGTAACGTTTCAAGCCGATTTGACATCGGAATATATTGGGTTAACTTTAAAGATCTTTATAGCCATATAACATTAAAGTTCTGAATGTAATAGAGCGAGCTAAATAAAAGCCTGTTAAATGTTATTCATTACAAAATACACTTATATGCTTCGTTATATATAAAAAACTATAATAATTAAAGCACATCTATGTAATAGTTTTACAGTAAAATCTCTTTTAATACGTCATGCAATGGATATACATGCCTCTTAAATGGCATTTAGGGTCGTTCTGCTGTACTAAGGTACATAGGTACATTTTATAAGGATATTGCTGCCCATTGAAATTCACCTTACGATTTTTCAATTAATTTAAATGTTTTTTTACAAACTGTACAGTATAATCTTGTCTGCGCACCGTTTTAATAAAAAAAATATCCCACACATTGTCCATTATTATTTTGTTTTAAATTAATTTTTTCATGCTTTAAATTAATTTTTTCATTCCATTTTTGTGAGACATTCAATAATCTGGGAGTTCAGTAATACTGCACTGTTGAAATCCAAAACATGGCGAATTATTGAAATTGTCTATAGTATTTCGTTGTCAGTAAATATAAGACAACATCAAATTTAGAAGATAAAGTATATTCTCAATAGCTAAAATGACAGGAGACCATTTGGCCAAGCATGGATCGGTTGTTCACTTCGCTGTAAAGTTTTGAATACTTTTGCAGGGATTTATCTGTACTGACTGAAACAGTGGATTACTCATGTCTGAATAATATCTATTATAGTGTTCTTGAAGGACGCTGTGATTTCTAAGAGGTCAATTTATGGAGTGTTACGATGAACATATTGCTATTGTAAAGAAGAAGAGACATGAATTGGAATAGTACATACAAGAAGTTAAGAAAGACTTAATTACGAACGCCCAAATCGATAAACTATGCAACACATAGCTGATTCGAGGATACATTAAATACCCTCCTCCAGTACGAGACAGACTAACAAACAAGAAGTAAAAATAAACGCAATGGGCAAAAATGGAATATTGCATAAAACTTTCTAATTCTTCATTAAAGAAGCAACACAAATTAGGTGAAATTAGGATAATTAGGTTCTATAATAAAATATTAGATGTTTTTATTCTTAAGAGGAGTAGTTTCTTCATTGTGACATAAGTTTATATATACCATAAACTTTAATAATGAGCGCAGCCGCGAAAACCAATTAGAAAACAAAAAGTAGCATAACCCAGCCAATGTGAAACACAGAACTAGCACACAAGATTTGAGTGCCACCAAACGAAAAAAAAAAAAAATTATCGAGACAAGACAACGAACAAGACCAAAATAAGTTAAAAGCCACAGAATCCCAATAGCTACTTAATTCTTAATCAAATCTTATCTAAATTTTGAATAAGTAAAATTTAAAGTATTTGTCTGCCCAACTGTTGTAGATGAATACTTCAATTCCCCTCTGGGATATAAGTTCTTTACAAAAAGCCAGACATGCTTTCTGTGGGTCATTCTTAAAGCACATGATTTTCCTTATATAATGCAATTAATTTACTACTTTTACAGTAAAAAAAAAGATTATTTTCACGGTACATATTTATATTCTTCCCAAGATATTAAATTTTCGACATGGACTCGTCATTTTCATTGATTTATCGTCATTTTTATCCATTTGTCAAGATTTCCGTTAATTCAGCAACATTTAAAAAAGTCACCAACTTGGCGACATTCCACCAAATTCGTCGCCATATCACGCCAAACATTATGGATAGAGAAATAAGTTATTCTTAAGCAGATAAATGACTATTGGCGTTCAAATACAAAAGTATTACTCAAAGTATCTTTTTTCATGAATGGCACGAGCTAGAGCCACGAGAATGCTATCACCAAATTTATCGCAAAATATTAAATATGAAAAGTGAACATGTTTCTCAATACGAAATATATATATTTTTTTATTTTATATGACTTTTTGATGATTTTTTTGAAAAATGTGCAATATCTCGAGAACGGTTTAAGTTAGAGTTTTAAAATTTCTGTCAATCGTTTTCTAATAAAATATTACATAAGAAATGTCTATTTGATTAACTTTATTAGAGGTTTTGATTTTTTGACGATCATTTCAAAATTTCACTCAAAAATTTAGAGGGGTTCTGAACATTCGAATGCGTATAAAAACAATAGTCTTCCAGTGGTTACGGATTGTAATTTTTGTACCAAATTTCGTTCGAATCGGTCCATTCGTTCGTCAGTTATCGTCTCCAGACTCAATGACACACACACATACTTTCACACACACACACACACACACACACACACACACACACAGACATCACCTCAAAAATGTTTGATTCGTGATCAGGGATGCTTGAAACGTGCTCTCCCGTCGAAAACTCGAATTCGAATTTTCGACACCGTCACAATACTTTCCTTATACATTATGTACTAAATTTCAAGCCTCTATCATATTGTAAACGAGGCGTTTTCCATTTGTTCGTCAAATCGAACATTTTAGTGAGTGGCACTCCCTACATTAGCAAATGTTAGAAAACTGAAATTGCACAATTTCTTCTTTTCCAACATTTTACCCGTACACCAAAGTTTAAGTCTCTATCTCATCCCGAGACATATTTTTCTAGCATTTCACCTTTCGAATGTTTTTGTGTGGAGTACCCACTCCCTTAAATATACATTTTTGAGAAACGCTATTCTTTTTGTGATTTCTATCAGATGACTCGCCCATATACCAAATACCAAGCCTCTATCACGGTTTAAAAGGGGCGTTTCTCCTTTATTCCGAAAATCGAACATTTTAGTGTGCGGCACCCCCTAAAGTAGAAAATATTGGTAAACGGAAATTGTACACTTTCTTCCTTCCAAACAATTACCCTTACACCAAATTTGATATCTCTATCTCAATCCGAATCATGGTTTTTTATTAATTCACTTTCGAACGTTTTACTCTGGAGCACCCCTTGAACGAACATTTTTTAAAAACTATATTCGTCTTGGGTATTTTCGTCAAATGATTAAGCCCATATACCAAATTTCAAGCCTCTATGAAATTTTAAAGGAGCCTTTTCTCATTTATCAGTTAAATCGAACATTTTTGTGCTCGGCACCCCTTTAAGTAGAAAATATTGGTGTCTGAAATTGCGCTTTTTCTTACTTTCGAACGATTTACCCATACACCAAATTTGAAGTCTATATCTCATCGCAAAGCATGCTTCCCTATCATTTCACTTTTCGAACGTTTTGGTATGGAGCACCCTCTCTAGAGAATATTTTCGAAAAATTCGATTTCTCCAAAGGGTTTTTATCGAATGACCGAGCCGTGTACCAAATTGCAAGTCTCGATCTATTCAGGAAGTGCCTAAAAAAACGTGACAGACGGACACTTGGCAATTAGTATATACTAGCCGAATGCCTGTTGAAAATCAACGGTCTCGCAATAAGCAACTCCTGAATAATGTAATTTTTTTTTTAAATTCGCATTTGAAATTTGTTCGACAAATCGAATATTTGTTCACAGAACCCCCGAATGAAGAAAATATTGGGAATCTTATTTTGCGCATTTCTTCCTTTCGGGTTATCTACCCGTACACCGCATTAAAGTCTATCTCATCCCGAGCAACCCTATTTTATTATTCTCCTTTCGAACTTTTTTCCGTGAAGCACACATATAAATGAACATTTTTGAAAAACTCTGTTTGTCTTCGGTTTTTTATCAAATGATTTACCCATATACCAAATATCAAGCCTCTATCACATTTAAAAGGAAGCGTGTCTCATTTATTCGGACCTTCGAACATAATTGTGTGCGACACCCCTTAAGTAGCAAATATTGGAAATCCGAAATTTCACACATTCTTCCTTGAACATATTAGTGTGCGACACCCCTTAAAGTAGCAAATGTTGGAAATCCGGAATTTCACATTTTCTTCCTTTCAAACTATCGAAGTTCTATGGTCAAAGTTCTATGGTCAAAGTTCTATGGTCTGAAGAATCAAACGTTCAGGTATGTTTCATTTCACTTTATTTTATTCAAAACTAGCGTGAAATTGTCAATATGTAGCAACTTGTTTTGTAAAGATCTTTAGGATATTAGTAAAATAACTAGCCAAATACCGTTGAAACTCAACGGTCTTGCAATAAGCAACCCTTGAATAATGCAAATTTCTTAATAATTCGCGTTTCACATTTATTCGACAAATCGAATATTCTGGTGTGCAGAACCCCCTAAAGAATAAAATATTGGGAAACTAAATTTCGCATTTCTTCTTTTCGAATTATGTACCCGTGCAGCACATTAAATTCTATCTCGTCCTGAGGCACCCCTATATTATTATTTCTCCTTTGGAACTTTTCTGTGAAGCACATCCATAAATGACCATTTTTGAAAAACTCTGTTTGTCTTGTGTATTTTATCAGATGATTGGCCCATATACCAAATATCAAGCCTCTATCACATTTAAAAGGAAACGTGCCTCATTTAATCGGGAAATCGAACATATTAGTATGCGCACCCCTTAAAGTAGCAAATATTGGAAATCTGAAATTTCACAGTTTCTTCCTTTTAAACCATCTATCCGTACACCAAATTTGAAGTCGCTATCCTATCGAGAAGCATGTTTTCCTATCACTTCACATTTCGAACGTTTTTCTGTGTAGCACCCCGTTAAAGAACAATTCTATCAAACTGTACTCAACTTTGGTTTTTTTGTCAAATGTTTAGCCCATATACTAAATTTCAAGCCTCTATCACATTCTAATGGAGGCGATTTTCATATTTCGACAAATCGAACATTTTAGTGAGCGGCACCCCGTATAATAACAAATATTGAACAACTGAAATTGCGCACTTTCTTCCTTTCCAACTTTTCACCCGTACAACAAATTTCTAGTCTCTATTTCATCGTGAAGCATGCTTTTCTAGCATTTCATCTTTCGAATGTTTTGTGTGGAGTACCTACCCCCTTAACAATATATTTTTGAAAAACTCCATTCTTTTTGGGATTTCTATCAGATGATTAGCCCATATACCAAATATCAAGCCTCTATCACGTTTTAAAAGGGGCGAATCTCCTTTATTCCGAAAATCGAACATTTTGGTGTGCGGCATCCCCTAAAGTGTAAAATATTGGTAAACTGAAATTATGCACTTTCTTCCTTTCAAACTATCTACCCTTACACCAAATTTGATATCTCTACCTCATTCTGAAGCATGGATTTTTATCAATTCACTTTTTGAAAGTTTTACTCTGCAGCACCCTCCATAAAAGAACATTTGTAAAAAACTATATTCGTCTTGGGTGTTTCCGTTAAATGATTAGCCCATGTACCAAATTTCAAGCCTTTATCAAATTTTAAAGCAGCCATTTCTCATCTATACTGTAAATCGAACATTTTGGTGTGCGGCACACCGTTATGTACAAAATATTGAAAATCTGAAATTTCACACTTTTTTCCTTTCGAACGTTTTACCTATACACCAAATTGAAGTCTCTATCTCATCGCAAAGCATGCTTTCCTATCATTTCACTTTTCGAAAGTTTTAGTGTGCGGCAACCCCTTAAGTAGAAAATATTGGAAAATCTGAAATTGCACACTTTCTTCCTTTCACACGATTTATCCATACATCAAATATGAAGTCTCATACTCATCCCAAAGCATGCTTTCCTATCATTTCACTTTTCGAACGTTTTGGTGTGCGGCACTCCCTTAAGTAGAAAATATTGGAAATCTGAAATTGCACACTTTCTTCTTTTCGAATGATTTACCCATACACCAAATTTGAAGTCTCTATCTGATCGCAAAGCATGCGTTGCCATCATTTCACCTGTCGAACGTTTTGGTGCGGGGCACCCCCCTCTATAGAACGTTTTCGAAATATTTGATTTTTCCAGGGGGTTTATCGAACGATTGAGCCGTGTACCAAATTGCATGCCTCTCTATTCGGGAAGTGCCTAAAAAAAGCGTGACAGACAGACAGACGGACACTTGGCAATTAGTATATACTAGCCGAATACCCGTTGAAAATCAACAGTCTCGCAATAACCGACCCCTGAATAATGTAAATTTTTTAATAATTCGCGTTTCACATTTATTCGACAAATCGAATGGTGTCCAGAACCCCCTAAAGAAGAAAATATTGGGAAACTTAATTTGCTCATTTTTTCTTTCGAATTATCTACCCGTACACCACATTAAAGTCGATCTCATCCCGAGGCACCCCTATTTTATTATTTCTCTTTTCGAACATTTTTCTCGGAAGCACACCCGTAAATGAACAATTGTGGAAAACTCTGTTATGGGTTTTTTATCAGATGATGCACCCATATACCAAATATCAAGACTCTGTCACATTTAAAAGGAAGCGTGTCTCATTTATTCGGAAAATCGAACATATTAGTGTGAGACACCCCCTTGAAATAGCAAATATTGGAAATCTGAAATTTCACACTTTATTCCTTTCAAACAATCTACCCGTACACCAAATTTGATGTCTCTATTCTATCGAGAAACATGCTTTTTCTATCACTTCGCCTTTCGAACGTTTTTCAGTGTAACATCTCGTTACTGAATATTTTGTCAAACCGTATTCATCTGTGGTTTTTTTTATCAAATAGTTAGCCCATATACTAAATTTCAAGCCTCTATAACATTGTAAAGGAGGCGTTTATCATTTTTTCCGCAAATTGAACATTTTAGTGAGCGGCACCCCCTACAATAGCAAATGTTGGAAAACTGAAATTGCACACTTTCTTCCTTTCCAACTTTTTACCAGTACACCAAATTTGGAATCTGTATCTCATCGTGAAGCATGCATTTCTAGCATTTCAGCTTTCGAATGCTTTTGTGTGGCGTACCCACCACCTTAAATATACATTTTTGAAAAACTCTATTCTTTTTGTGATGCCTATCCCATGATTTGCCCTTATACTAAATATCAAGCCTCTATCTTGTTTTAAAAGGGGCGTTTCTCCTTTTTTCCGAAAATCGAACATTTTGGTGTGAGGCACCCCCTAGAGTAGAAAATATTGGTAATCTGAAATTGTACACTTTCTTCCTTCTAGACTATCTACCCTTACACCAAATTTGATATCTCCATCTCATTCCGAAGCATGGTTTTCTATCAATTCACTTTTTGAACGTTTTATTCTGGAGCGCCCCTTTAAAAGAACATTTTTTAAAAACTATATTCCTCTTGAGTGTTTTTGTCAAATGATTAGCCCATATATCAAATTTCAAGCCTCTATCAAATTTTAAAGCAGCCTATTCTCATTTATTCGGTAAATTGAACATTTTGGTGTGCGGCCCCCCCCCCCCTTTTAAATTGAAAACATTGGAAATCTGAAATTGCACACTCTCTTCCTCGTTTTGTGATTTGTATCAGATGATTCGCTCATATACCAAATATCAAACCTCTATTACGTTTTAAAAAGGGCGTTTCTCGTTTATTCGTGAAATAGAACATTTTGGTGTGCGGCACCCCCTAAAGTAGACGATATTGGTAAACTGAAATTGTACAATTTCTTCCTTCCAAACTATCTACGTTTATACCAAATTTGATATCTCTATCTCATTCCAAAGCATGGTTTTTCATCAATTCACTTTTCAAACGTTTTACTCTGGAGCACCCCCTTAAGCGAACATTTTTGTAAAACTATATTCGTCTTGGGTGTTTTCGTCAAATGATTAGTCCATATACCAAATTTTAAGCCTTAATCAAATTTTAAAAGAGCCGTTTCTCATTTGTTCGGTAAATCGAACATTTTGGTGTGCGGCACCCCCTTAAGTAGAAAATATTGGAAATCTGAAATTGCACACTTTCTTCCTTTCGAGCGATTTACCCATACACCAAATTTAAAGTCTCTATCTTATCGCAAAGCATACTTTCCTACCATTTCACTTTTCGAACGTTTTGGTGTGGAACACCCCCTCTAGAGAACGTTTACGAAAAATTCGATTTTGTCCAGGGGGTTTTATCGAACGATCGAGCCGTGTACCAAATTGCAAGTCACGATTTATTCGGGAAGTGACTAAACGAAGCGTGACAGACAGGCGGACAGACGGACACTTGGCAATTAGTATATATAGATAGATAGATTTCAATACTATAGGTATTTGGAACACCTGGTGTGTCTTATGTGAGGAGACCTGTAGGTGAGGAATATAAGGAAGAATGCATAGTGCCCACTGTGAAACATGGTGGTGGCACCATAATGATTTGGGGATGCATGATAGGCGATGGTGTGGGCGAAATGTACATCTGTGAGGGACGAATGTACTAGGACGTACATAAATGTACTAGGAACAACACTGCAAGCACCTTTTTTACATATTTTCGCCGATACAAACCTGGATGGGGTCAGACTCCAACAAGAGAATGCAACTTGTCACACTTGTGACTATGAAGTGGTTCAGTGAAAATGGTATGCATCTTTTGCATTCTCCTCCACAGTCTCCAGACCTCAACCCCATTGAACAGTTGTAGGTTTTTCTCATACGCAAGATCAGGAAGCATTCCATTACTTCAAAAACAACCTTAAAATTCATATTGCAAGAGAAATAGAAGAAGATACTGAAAGAGGAATGCAGTAGGTTAGTACGCTCTAAGCTTAAAAGAATTAATGCCGTCATAAAGGCGAAAGGAGGTCCAACCAAATATTGATAAGTTTCAATAAAAAATGATTATTTTGAATCTCCGCATTTTTACTTTATCCCAACACATAAGTAGTTTAAAATAAATGGATTTCAGCAGATTGCCTAACACTTTTGATGAAGGCTGTATAAGCAGAAAATGACTTAATTTGTTCTGAAATTGTATTTTTTGAAATTGAAAAATTTGCCAATTATAATTTAGCCTTTTAATCATTCAATAGAGTTTCTGTTTTAAAGACGTTAGAAGAGTAAATAGATTAATTTGCATTGATTGCTTTAGTAAGTTGATTTTTTTTTTAGAATGTAGATAATCAAAAGTGTAATGCTTAATGTTGGCCGTAGCATTGCATTTACATTTTTAGTTGATTAATAAATCTATAGAGATATTTTTAAAATTGGTTAAAAAGTAAATAAGATAATTTTTCTAAGATGAGGCAGTTGAGTAGTGCTCATCAAGATCGTTGCCCTCCATGCCACAGCCGATTTAACTCAACTGATATGGACATACGTTTTCATGTAACAATTTTATTTCTTGGTACGTTTAATATAATTGAATTTGTTACTTACAGAATTTAAAGCAAAGGTTTGAGATAATCTAACAGCACATATATTAGCAATTTTTTTGTTAAAATCCCAATCAACAACATATTTTAATGGCGTTATTTTACATTGAAAATTTGTATTAATTTCGTTTAATGTATAACATAATACAATTTTCATTTGTTGATTTTTAAAGATATTCACCGAACATTCAATTTTATCATCAATTTTGCATCCATCAGCTTTGGTTTCATAGCTGAGGAGAAAAGGAATGATATTAATCATGAAATGAAGTTAAACTTTCAATCTGGAAAATTTAAGATAAATTTAAATTCAAGTGAAATGAGACAGGTGTAGGGAAATTATATTTGGAAAAGGTGTTAATTATGTACTTCCAAAATAAGTATTTTTTATATCAGATATTAATTACAAGATGTATAAAAGGAATTCCTAGCGTCGAAGAAAGTTAAACATTAGAAGATGTTTCATAACCTAGAGGAATTTTAAGAAATGGTGTTTGAAATGTGTGAAATTAATTTTTAATTTTTTCCTTAGTTACATTAACCCTAGACACCACCAAAACAATACGCAATAAATGTTTTTCTATTACAGTTCTATACCAACATTTTATGAGACATTTTATTAATACCCGATTTTATTCCAGAAGTTTTGCAAAAATTAGAACAGAAACCGACATAGTTTTATCCTTAAATAATATATATAAGGACTACAGGGAAATTTACCATCTATAATTTGATCAATAAATGTCAAATGATTAGTATTTAAAATGGATTCATCTTGATATCCTGAACGTAGTTTTTTCTTCAAAAAGTATAGAATAACACTTAACTATTGATATTTGTAGTTTCAAAGATCTTAAAAATCCAAATTTAAATCCAAAAGATAGTATTGTTTCCAAAAAGATTCCTATTTCTGCCAAAAGTAATTAGCGCGATGTCATCGGTACTGGCTTGCAATTAGAGTATATTATTCTGCAATCTTAAAAGTTAACCAAACTATATATTTCATAATACCGGGACACTCACAGATCAATGAGTGTTTTAGGTAGATTATATAAAGTTCCGCAAAGATAATAAATAGTATATTACTAGCCGAATACCCGTTGAAAATCAACGGGCTCACAATGAGCAACCACTGAAAATTGTCATTTTTTTAATAATTCGCGTTTCACATTTATTCGGCAAATCGAATATTTTAGTGTGCGGAGCCCCCTAAAGAAGAAAATATTGTAAATTTTAAATTGCGCACGTCTTCCTTTCGAACTATCTACCAGTACACCAAATTAAAGTCCCTGTCTCATCCCGAAGCATACTGTTTCATCATCTCCCATTTCAAACATTTTTCTGTGGAGCGAACCCATAAATGAACATTTTTTAGAAATTCTGTTCGCCTTGGGTTTCTTATCAAATGATTAGCCCATATACCAAATATCAAGCCTCCATCACATTTAAAGGAAGCGTGTCTCATTTATTCCGAAAATCGAATATATTGGTGTTCGACAACCCTTAAAGTTGCAAATATTGGAAATTTGAAATTGCACTCCTTTTTCTTTTCAAACTATCTACCAGTACACCAAATATGATGTCTTTATCTTATCGTGAAGCATGGTTATCTATCACATCATATTTCAAACGTTTTCCTGTGTTGCAACCCCTTAAATGATCTTTTATGAAAAGCCGTAATAATCGTTGGTTTTTTTATCAACTGATTACCCCATATAGTAAATTTCAAGCCTCTATCACATTGTAAAGGAGGCGTTTTTCATTTGTTCATCAAATCGAATATTTTAGTGCGCGGCACCCCCTACAATAGCAAGTGTTGGAAAACTTAGATTGCATACTTTCTTCATTTCTAACTGTCTACATGTATACCAAATTTGAAGTCTCTATCTCATCGCGAAGCATACTTTTTCAATCATTTCATCTTTCGAATGTTTTTCCGTGGAGTACCCTCCCCCTTAAATATACATTTTTGAAAAACTCCATTCTTGCGTTTTGTATTAAATGATTCGCCCATATACCAAATATCAAGCCTCTATCACATTATGAAAAGAGTGTTTCTACTTCATTCCGAAAATCGAAAATTTTTGTGTGCGACACCCTCTAAAGTGTAAAATATTGAAAAACTGAAATTGTACTCTTTCTTCCTTCCAAACTATCTACCCGTACACCAAATTTCAAATCTCTATCTCATCCCAAAAGCATGTTTTCTTATCAATTCACTTTTCGAACGTTTTGCTCTGGAGCACCCCTTTAAAAGAACGTTTTTGAAAAATTATAATCGTCTTGCGTGTTCTTATCAAATGATTATTCTATATACCAAATTTATCAATTCTCACCAATCCTCTATCAAATTTTAAAGGGGTCGTTTCTCATTTATTCGGTAAATCGAACATTTTGGTATGCGGCATTCCCTTAAGTAGACAATATTGGAAATCTGAAATTGCACACTTTCTTCCTTTCAAAAGATTTACCCATACACTAAACTTGAAGTCTCTATCTTATGGCAAAGCATGCTTTCCTACCATTTCACTTTTCGAACGTTTTGGTGTGGAGCACCCCTCTAGAGAACGTTTTAAAAAAATTCGATTTTTCCAGGGTGTTTTATCGAACGATTCAGCCGTGTACAAATTTGCAAGTCTCTCTCTATTCGGGAAGTGCCTAAAAAAGCGTGATAGATAGACGGACAGACAGACGGACACCTGGCAAACTTACATAAATAGATTTCTACGAAGGTTAACAGAAAATGTTAAAGTTTGAATATTCCAAAGCTGTTCGAATGTCTACGTTAGTCAATAACACATGAATAGAAGTTTTCAGACATGAAAGATGACCAATCAATGTATGAGCTGCAGCATCGCAGCTATGAATTTCGTGGAAACAGAACTGATTAGAATGTAGAACGTTATTAGCTTCGAGGCAAAATTTCATTCATTTAACAAAAATATTTTCAGGGAGTTTATCTATTTTTGAAAATTAACAAATTCCACAGTACGAAGAACGTGGTGTAGAGACATGTCAAGATTATAACCTTGATGGAATTTCGTAAACAAAAAAGAAAATTGCAAAATTTGAAACAAAGCATAAAATATTAATAAAAATAACGAATTTAAATTTAGCGAGTTTTTCTCCATATGTAGCAATTAAGATTATATGTACTATGTGTTTTACAAGCCTTTAAAATTTTCAAAACCTAAGAAGAGTTTTTCAACCTCAACTTTTCGAATTGGAAACGCAGACGTGTGAAGCAAGAAGAAGTTAAATTCTCATTATCTTAAATTAGAAATCTAATAAAAATTTAATTTTATCCGAGTAGTGCAAATGGTGCGTTTATAATGTTTTTTTAAAGCTTGATGTAGACAAATTAATAGTGCGAACAAAATTTGATGTAACAATTTGTACATATTTTTTTTCAGGTTTGCGTTTATGTAACATACACTTGAGCTTTGCTCATTTTAGTTCATATTAAGTCCCAGTTGTCTGAATTTCATAAATAGAAGCCAAACATTTTAATAGAGTTTTGATACTATTGTGATGAACAATTTTTTTTCACTCTTCAAAACGCTTTTACAATTTCAAAAGAATTAATAGACTTCAAAAGAAGTAAATAGATTAAATAGCAGTGGATGGTCTAGTACATTGAAATTTTTTAGAATGTAGACAATCAAAAGTGTCAGGCATTTAGTATGTACTAGCCAAATACCCGTTTAAAATCAACGGTCCCACATTAAACAACCACCGAATAAGGTAAACTTTAAAATAATTCGCGTTTCTTATTTATTCGAGAAATCAAACATTTGCTTTTGAGTCACACCCAAAAGTTGAAATTATCGGAAAACTGAAATTGCACATTTCTTCCTTTCGAACTATCTACCTGTATACTAAATTTGAAGTCTGTATCTCATTCCGAAGCATGTTTTTATTACCAATTCGCCTTTCGAACGTTTTTCCCTAGAGCACTCCCACAGATGAAAATGTTTGAAAAACTATATTCGTTTTGGGTGTTTTCGTCAAATGATTAGTCCATATATCATATTTCAAGCCTCTATCAAATTTTAAAAGAGCCGTTTCTCATTTATTGGGGAAATCGAACATTTTTTTGTGCGGCACCCCCTTAAGTAGATAATATTGGAAATTGGTAAATGTAATCATTATTCCTTCCAAACTATCTACCAGTACACCAAATTTGAAATCTCTTTCTCATGCCGAAGCATGTTTTTTTTAATCAATACGCCTTTCGAACGCTTCCCTCTGGAGAACCCCTTTAAATGAACATTTTTGAAAAACTATATTCGTCTTGGGTGTCTTCATCAAATGATTAGTCCATATACCAAATTTTAAGCCTGTATCAAATTTTAAAGGAGCCGTTTCTCATTTATTCGGAAAATCGAACATTTTGATGTGCGGCAATCCCTTAAGTAGGAAATATTGGAAATCTGAAATTGCACACTTTCTTCCTTTCGAACGTTTTACCTATATACCAAATTTGAAGTCCCTATCTTCTCGCAAAGCATGCTTTCTTATAATTTCACTTTTCGAACGTTTTGGTGTGGAGCACCCCTTCTAGAGAACGTTTTCGAAAAATTCGATTTTTCCAGGTGTTTTTATCGAACGACCGAGTAATGTACCAAATTGCAACCCTCTATCTATTCGGAAAGTGCCTAAAAAAGCGTGACAGACAGACAGACAGACAGACAGACACACAGACGGACACTTGGCAATTAGTATATACTAGCTGAATATCCGTTGAAAATCAACGGTCTCGCAATAAGCTACTCCTGAATAATGTAAATTTTATAATAATTCGCGTTTCACATTTATTCCACAAATCGAATATTTTGGTGTGCGAAAACCCCCTAACGAAGAAAATATTGGGGAACTAAATTTGCGCGTTTCTTCCTCTGGTTGTCTTGTGTTTTTTATCAGATGATTGGCCCATATGCCAAATATCAAGCCACTATCACATTTAAAAGGAAGCGTGCCTCATTTATTCGGAAAATCCAACATATTAGTGTGATCACCCCTTAAAGTAGTAAATATTGGAAATCAGAAATTTCACACTTTCTTTCTTTCAAACTATCTACCCTTGCATCAAATTTGATATCTCTATCTCATTTCGAAGTACATTTTTGAAAAACTATATTCGTCTTGCGTGTTTCCATCAAAAGATTAATTTGCCCATATACCAAATTTCACGCCTCTATGAAATTTTAAAGGAGCGTTTTCTCATTTATTCTGTAAATCGAACATTTTGGTGTGCAGCACCCCGTTAAGTAGAAAATATTGGAAATCTGAAATGGCGCACTTTCTTCCTTTTGAACGATTTAACCATGCACCAAATTTGAAGTCTCTATCTCATCGCATAGCATGCTTTCCTATCATTTCACTTTTCAAACGTTTTGGTGTCTGGCACCCCCTTAAGTAGAAAATATTGGAAATCTGAAATTGTACACTTTCTTCCTTTCGAATGATTTACCCATACATTAAATTTGTAGTCTCTATCGCATTGCAAAGCATGCTTCCCCATCATTTCACATTTCGAACGTTTGGGTGTGGGGCAACCCCTCTATAGAGCGTTTTCGAAAAATTCGGTTTATCCAGGGGTTTTATCGAACGACCGTGCCGTGTACCAAATTGCAAGTCTCTATCTATTCGGAAACTGCCTAAAAAAGCGTGACTGACAGACAGACGGACACTTGGCAATTAGTATATATAATAATAATAGATTTTAAAGCTTGATGTGACAAATTAAAAATACGAACATAGTTTGATGTAACAATGTGTACATAAATTTTTCCAAGAATCAGGTTTGCCTTTATGTAACATTAAATTGAGTTTTGCTATTTTTAGTTTATATTAAGTTTATATTAGTTTATATTAAGCAAAACATTTTAATCACATACTAACATAGCGTTTTGAAACATTATTGTTATAAACAATTCTTTTTCACTCTTCAAAACGCTTATGCCACTTCGAAAGGACTGACATTTAAATTAACCTCTGACTAATTAATTTATATTTAATTGTTTAAATTAAAAAAAAATAATTGCTGCTTTGAAATACCAACAGCGTTTTCTACAATGAATGTTACATCTCATAAATATTACTTCTATGAAGATGACAACATATTTATCAACAATGAAAGATTAGAAATTGAAGATATAGAGAAGAAGATAAAATTTTCATACAAAAGTAGTGATTAAAAATTTCACTTCAAATTGTTTAAAAATAGAAGTTCTTTCCGTTTTCAACTATCAGATATATGGCAAAGTTTTATAAATTATCACACTAACTTGCAAAGAATTTTATCCTCGACGTCAGCCGCGATAGAATATATCTCTATTTGAAAAAGATTTGGTCAGAGGCTTCAGAAAGTTATTTTTAATTCGAAATATTCCTTAATATACAAAATTTTAAATCGGTTTTTCTTTTACCAGAAATATTTAAATTGTTGTGATATATGTTATATAATAAAAGAACATTCATTTTATTATGATAGCATGTGTAAATCGGTTTTCCTTCGGTGATGTCTAACAAATTGTGGTATTCCAGGAAGTATATATCTTTAGCTGAATTCGCTTCAACAAAGAAATCGCGGTTAAATATGCTTCATAACTGGGTAAGCGGTCATATATACCTTGTTAAAAAAGCGCCGAGAGCCAAATCAGTGGGTTATGTGTGGTAGTTTTCTTCCTTGTCTACTGGGCGTTTTGCTGCCATTGAAAGCAACATTATTTTCTGACGTGTTAGCGTGTATATTACGTGCGGCTATATCTGTATATACAACCATGTAAGTGCATTCGACATGTTGCAACTATATGTTGAGTCACGATGACCGCTGTGATAGGAAATAATATTGCTTTCCTTGATGGAGTGATATCATCTAAAGAATATATCTTAAAGAAAAACATTGTTTGGATGCCAGTGAGGTTTGAAAATAAATGATAAATAAACTATGCTTGGCATTGAATAAGAACATGGAATCCTAATTTTTTCATCTTTTTATTGGTGTTCTCTTGAGTTACTTTAATATCACAATATTAAAAAAAACATCACATTAGTAAAGTAGCCGGCATTTTTTGATGAAATTTCATTTCTAATCTGTTATCAATGTGCAGACGGACCTTTTAAAAATATATAAATTGAACGATTTTTACAGTACTGAGAATTATTTGAAACAGTAAATTTTCAAACATGAATAGGTGAAAAACCCGACCAAAAAATTCAAAAATTTTTAACAAACGGTGCTTCAAAATATTTCTTTTATGGTTTCTTATTTGGGTCATACTTATGAGTTACTTTATACACAAGCTACAATGGAAGGGGGAAATACAGGCATAATACTACACACAGACATACACAATCACATATCGACAATTTAAATACATATAATGCCAAATATAGTACAGCCTTTTAATTTCTCAGAGTTTCTGTTTTAAAGACGTTGGCAGCGTATATAGATTAATCAGCAGTGGTTGGTCTAGTACATTAAATTTTTTTAGAATGTAGATAGTCAAAAATGTAATGATTAACATTACACGTATCGTTACGCTTACATTTTTAGTAGATTAATAAATCTATAGAGATATTTTTAAAATGAGCTATGATTGGTTAAAAAGTAAATAAGATACTTTTTGAAAACTTGAATTTCTAAGCTAACAATATCAAGAAAATATTTAATTCTGGCAGGATTTTTCTGGCGGGAAGAAACAGAATAATTCAATATATGTTGGCGATTGTCAATTAAAATATAATAACAAAATGGTGATAAATGGGAATAATGGAGGGAACATTAATTGATTCTCCTGCGGATGAGGCAACTTTTGAGGAGTGCCCAGCAAGGTTGTTTCCCTCTATGCCCATAGGCGTAGCCAGCTGTTGGCGCGGGGGGGGGGGGGGGGGGGCCCTGATTAAAAAAATTCGTAAAAGAAAAAATTCTTATAGGAGCGCGATTATAAGTCACACTCTAATTTTAAAGAATTTTCGAAATATATAAATAAAAATATTTAAAAAAATAAATTTCAATTGAAAACATTTATTAAAAAATACTTTTATCAGGTCCTGTATACAAGATAAGTAACTTCATTTCCAAATGAAAACAGGGAACATTTTAAAACACTTAGCACACATTAATTATATTATTTACAATAAAAATAAAAAAGCCCTTGAATCTGGAAATGACCTGCGATAACTGAAAAGTCGTTTTACTCGTTTTACTCTATTTTAGCCCTTTAAAATATTTACTAACTGCAATTTTCTTGGGTGTATACTAGCAAAAACATTAATTACTCTGTTAATTGATATATTTTTGTTGTAGTGAATATGGATTAAAGCAAGGGAACTATTTCTTTCTTCATCGTAGCTGTAGTGTAATTATTCAGTCTCCTCAAACTGCTTGCGGAACGTTCACATTTGCAAGATGTCACAGGAGGGGTTGTTGCAATACGAAGAACGCTGATATTTGAAAAGAAATTTTAGTGTATACATTTTAAAGCTGTAGCTGGTGTGTTTGGAAGATCTGATTGGGAATTGGATTTGAAATGTGCACACCAGCGCTTCATTTCTTGAACTAAGAGTTCTGGGGGTTGTCAATTCATCATTATAAATCTCCCTCAATTGATCCAAAGCATTTTCTTTAGTTTCGTTAAATGAAATTGAAGGTAAAATGGATAGTAAGGATGACGCTTTTTTTTTTCTAGTCCAGTGAATCGCGATTTCAAATTTGATATTATGCTGTCAAGTAACGGTATGGCCAAATTTACTTTATAAAAATTAAAAGATGAATTGCACTTCACATTACTTCGATGAACTTGTCTTTCTGCAATTCGTGACACTGAGGTTTCTATATTGATTTTTTGACCCATCAAAACTGCTTGCTGATAGATACTTTCATAACCTTCATCCTCTATATTTCTTTCTGAAATGTACAAATTTATTACTTTTTCAATCTGATTGTAGGCGTCAACGATGTCGGTCGCTCGGCCTTGAAGTTTGATGGTTATCCCTTCTAAATGTGACAAATACTGGTAGGTGGTGACAAAAGTTGCTATAAAATCAAACGATGTTATAGAATTGAGTAATGCTAAGGTATCTCTTTTACACTGAGCACTCCAGGTAGTGTCAGAGTCTGATTCTGACGATGCGCTCAAATGCTTCAACTATGTAAATGAAACTTTGATAGAAGTGTTAATAGGCTTTATGTCTCATGGCCCATCTTGTTCTTCAGAGGTCTAATAGAACTTTTCGTCTGCCTAAATCATGTACTGTGCTCTGGCTTACTATTTCCGTTAGGAGCCCGTTCCGTTTTGGACTATTCAGAAAGAAAAAGGCACACATCCTTCAGTCTGTCTAATATATTCCTTATCTCTAGAATTTTGCTCGATTGTGCTATAACCAGATTTAAGCAATGTGAATTGCAGTGAACGCATATAGCTTTTGGAGCATACTTCTTAATTCTAGACTGAGCTCCAACTCTTTCTGATGACATGTTTGGAGCACTATCGTAACTTTGGCAAAATGCATTTTTTATATCCAGCCCCAGCTTTTCAATTGTTCGCATGATTGTTCCCGCGATAAATTCTCCTGTGATGCGGTCAACCTGAATAAATTCTGAAAATTCCTCTCTAATACTTTTCTCGCTATCAACAAATGTAATACAAGGTGATAGAATTTCTATATTATGGGAAGTCACTTCATCTGCAATGATGGAGAAATATTTAGCATTTTTAATTCCTTCTATGATATCTTTTTGTATTACATGATGGGCGATAGTATTGAGTAACTGGTTTTGTATGCTGGGAGAGATATAAGTCGCATTTCTCAATATTGGAGAATCCAGGTGTTCCCTTAAATCTTCGTTGTATAAAGAAATCATTTTAAGTACTGCTAAAAAATTTCCAGGATTTTCTTGATCTTCTAGACTTTCACGGTGACCTCTTGGAGCTATTCCCTGTTTTACACAAAATAATATGGCTTGTATTATATGCCGAAGAACTTTTCTGTTTCGCTCAATGTTGTTGCGTTTGTGTCGAACAAGATGTGCATCGACACAGTGTTCTGGAGCCTTTCTCAATTGTATGAAACTGTTAGCACTGACTAGAGAATCAGAGTGGTATGCTAATTGTTGATGGCCATTGGCTTTTTCTTTCATTTTTGCCCAATTTCTAAATGGAGTAACAACGAAACCCTTTTTCAGCTCACGATTTGGATAAAATAAAGAGCATGGTAAACAATTACAATAGATAATTAACTTGATTTTCAACTTTTTTAAAAATCGAATCCAATGATGTGCGTAGTTCTGTAA
The DNA here is from genome assembly GCA_951213105.1 of Amaurobius ferox. NCBI lineage: Eukaryota > Metazoa > Arthropoda > Arachnida > Araneae > Amaurobiidae > Amaurobius > Amaurobius ferox. The sequence goes on along the minus strand of OX578134.1, from coordinate 22,056,802 downwards.
CTTTATTTTTGTTATAAGAGAGCGTATTGTTAAACGTTATTTTATTTTCAATAAATAGCTGTGAGTTCTACTGTAGTATTTACTACTTTGCATTTTAAATCTCGAAGATATAAATAAAATAATGACACTTTTAAAATAAATAATAATTTATTTTCAAAATTAAATATAATCTTTCTTCAGAAAACCTCTGAAGAAAGGCATACACCCGAAAGCGCTAAGGCGATTTATGTATTTTTGCAAACGTCCTATAATTTTGGAAATAACTTATTTTAAAAGTGTTATTACTTTATACCCCTACTTATAAAAATATTTAATAATATTCAAAAGAAAGGTGATTATAGAATGGAGCCACTCCTATAAGATTAAGCTTATAGATGGAGAGAAGTTGACATGCTAATTTCAGTAGCGTTAGAAACATGAATATAATTATAGATGGAACTTCCTTCGGAATGTGATGTTGAATTCATATTAGTCACCATCTAACTTCCATTATCTAATGTCCTCATGTAGCAGAACCTAAGAAATAAATATTTCAAGGAAAACTGTTAATTAAAAAAAATAGTAATGCAAAATTTTTTACACCAATAACCATGGGCCAACGGCCGTACCGTGCTGAAAACACCGGTTCTCGTTAGATAAGTGAAGCAGCATCGGGCGCGGTTAGTACTTGGTGGGTGACCACCTCGGAACACCGCGTGCTGTTGGCCATCTCGGGTGCGGTATCCCCGTGGTTTGCGCGCTAAGATTTGCACGCTGCCACAAATGCCGCCGTGTTCATGCGGAGTACGATCACGTTAAACATGTGGGTCCGTATGTCCTTCCGAGAGGTTGGTGGTAGGGGAAGGAGGGTACGGTCCCTGTGGATGCCTCCCCCACTGGGTTCCGGTCTAAATTGGGTGGCACTTCCCGGCCGTCCATACAGTTACCTTACACCTTTCTGGTAGGTCGGACGGTCTGGGTCTCAACAACAACACCAATAACCATAGTGTTACGAACGTGTAAAATACTCTCACTGGAGCCTCTTACGAAAACACCCTTAAAGGAAACCTATCCTATGACTTGAATCTAGCGTTGCCATATGCTGAAGTTATGAAGGTATTGCCGCTATATTTGGCGACTTTTCGAAGGTTTACACCTCGAAATAATAAGTATTCTACGAGATACGACAGATTTCTAGAAGTTTCCACAAAGAGTATATAAAAATATAATCACCCAGTTGGAATGCAGTTACGTGATACGAGCTACATTTAACTGTGATATGCGTCAATGTTTCGGAAATCGCAACGGATGTTTTGCAAAATTAGATCCTTCATTGTTTTGAGAATAGTATTGGTTGTTTTGTTAAATTATTGGAGAATTATGAGCTGTTTTACTGTATATTATTCCAATTTACGCTGTTCCTGTTTATAAACGTGTTAGTTATCCAAAAAGTTGAACTAATTTTTGTACCCTAAGCAAGCACCCACGATTCCAGAGGATACATTGTAATAATAGTAAAAATACACTGGGAACTGAACTGAGGCAAGGGATACTGAAGCATAACTCTTGCAAAACGAAAGAGATGTTGTACTTTTTAACAAAAAATATTTTTCCATCGGAATATTTCAAAGTTCAAATAGGAAGTATATGTCCCCTTTAGACTTGAATAGGTTAATTTCAGCATAATCCCGATATTTAAAGGTAACAACTGAAATTCGAAAGCAAAAATAAACATGGCTGAAACATGGCTGAATTGTTTAATGACTGAATCAAACAGACAGTTAGTATTAGATTAGTTGAACATACTCGTAATATTAAAATGAGTGGATAAAAATTTATCCACTCATTTCAGTGGATAAATTTGTTTGCCAGTGGATAAAAATTTATCCACTGGCTTTATCTCAAACATTTTTAAAGATCATTTTGTTCCTCTGTTTGATGATACTTTTATTTATTATGCGATTTAATAACTCCCGAAACATTTTAATTTGAGTCATTGTTTATTTATCACTATCGGCATTTCATTTGCAATTCTGACTTTGTTCAAAACTGTATTTTGCTTGGCATCTTATCCTCGATCCCACATTAAGATTCGTTAAACCTCTATCTGTATATATAAATATTAAAATATTTATTGTTTTGTTAAACCTGTTTTCTTGCAAGGCTTTTTACAATATCCCTCTAAATTTATGAATTTACGTTTGTCCTGTATGTATTCCTGGTATACATTTTCTTTTCGCTGATTGACTTTCGTATTCTGCAAATTTAAGCTGTGATTTGGCTATATTTAAAAGGTGTAGTGTATTTTTGCACTTATTAAATTCCGCTGGTGAAAATAGCTCTACACGCCCGAAAGCACGAAAGTAAATTGATGGAATTTTATCACCCTGTATGCTGTAAAAAACTTTTTTTTAAATAATTAGTAATAAAAGTAATATAATGAATCCTATAGCAGATATCAGTTTCGATGTATCGGAAATAGGAGAATTCTTGATAACACCTATTTAGAGAATGCTTACATCTGGTATTTAAACGGATACCCATTGCGAAAGAAATGTTCACTGATGCTTATAAGCTCGTTTGCAAAGAACAACAGTTGTCTTCAGCCGTGCATTCAAAAATTTCGGTTTCTTTCAGGTTGGGTAATACGCGGCAATAAAATTGGCCGTTGCAGCCTATACATTTCTGTGTATGGTTCATTGAATGGAAGTTATTGGAGGCAATCAAATTTCCCATCTAATTTTACCAACAATTTTTTAAGCTTGTATTTCTCAGGATCTACTATGGATAGGTGGTGACTGATTTGAATTTAGAATCGAATTTCTAAGGAGGTAGAGGTTTCACTAAATATTTCTACTTATGGTTTTTTTTCATTTTCTGTTTAAAAATTTTTATTTACTTTAAAACACATATTTTTCATGATTATCTATAAATATAGGTTAGGAAATAACTGATACGGATTCAACATCAAATTACGCAGGAGGTAAAACGTTTCACTAAGGATTTTAGCCTTTGATTTTTTATAAAATTCAGCTTCAAACATTTCACTTTAAACATCTATTTCTCAGGATTGGCTATAGATAGAGCTTAGATAATCATATATGGATTTAGTATTAAATCCTAGAAGGGTAGGACAACTCACTGAGGATTTCTACTTTTGGTCCTGAAAATATCACTTTCGTTTAAATATTTTACATTTTTATTACCACATCTATTTTTCAGGTTCAGCTATAGAAAGAGTTTGATATATATTCTAGGAAAGGCTTTGCTAAGGATTCTAATTTCCCGTGCTGAAGATTATACGTCCGGTTTTTCTCAAAAAGTCGCATGACTGTACAAAATATGTGTACAAAAATGTATAAAATATCGTTCCGTCGAAAATAAAATGTACACACCACCTACCACCATGTAAAGTTTCCGTCATAAATATCTTGTACATAAATGATTGCAGTTTTCTATTTATAAAGCAATAATATAAGGAATATGAAATATACCCTAATCTGTAAAAATAAAACATAATTGCATTTCCAAATATACTTGGTATATCGACATCTTTGACCTATTTTTCATAAATATTTGACAAAATCTGGCCAATCATTTTTGCATTTACTGTTTAATAGAAAAAATCAGTTTTATTTTTTAAAACTATAATTAACGGTGTTGCTAAAATAGAAAAAAATTGCATTTACATTTTGGAAATAAATCATAAATTTTATCTACCAGAAAAACTCATTTGTAAATAGATTTTTAATTATAAAAAGCATTTCATTTGAATCTTAATGGATATATATTTTTTTTCATTTTATGAATTAATCTCAAAATGCCAGCGAATATGAAACGGCTTATTTGCATATTCTTATATTTTTACGTGTGCGAATCAAAAACGTGATTTTTGTGTAAAATATGTTTTGACGGAATGCTGCAGTATAAAGAAAAATTGCTTCAACAAACACTGCAAAATCAGGAAATATATTTGCATATATACATCTTTTTGACACATAGAAATTTAAAAATGTGCTAGCAAGTGCACTGTTTTTAAATCTCTTTGCATTACTTTTCATCAAAAACATTTTTCCTGAACGTCGAGTTTAGGGAAAAGCGATTTGGACAGTTTAAAATCAAAGGTTGTCGTAAAACACATATATTATGTTTACACTATTATATTTAAACACGTATTTTTTTTCTGACGAGGCGGTATTGTAATTTTCTTTTCTCCGCAATACATGATTGTGTAATATTTTCTATGCTCAAATAATGTATATAGTGCGATAAAAAACGACATAGGAAAAGACCAATTAGAAATCATATTAGACTAGTATTTAAGTCTGTCGAAATCAGAGACTAACAACATTAAAAAATTAAGCTGCAACAGTTTTAATAGTTTATTTTGTTCAACAATGTATGATGCTCAGCTTCGAAATTAGTTTCCCCAATTGAAAATCCCTCTCCCCTAAATATTTCCTCGTGGTCTTATTCCAGGCTTTTGTATACTTATTGGGCGCTTTGGAGGGGGGGGGGGTCTAAGATACATCTCATTTTGTCCACTGCATGAGAAAATCGAAAATTTAGCTTTGTTTCATTTCGTCCAATGATCTATAATATATGTGTTTCGATGTTATATACGAGGAGTGTACAAAAATTTAGCCATGTAAGTCACCAGTGGGATTCTAGGGGGGGGGGGGGGGTGTCTAAAAACACTTTTTGGTCGAAAGGCAGGTTCTGTAGGCCCTATACCATAATCGATACTATAAGTGTGACAACATTTAGCCTTCTACATCAAAGGAGGGGCTTCTGGAAAGTGCGAAAGTTTATTCATCCATTTTTCCCGTTTTCTACATCCATGACGGGTAAGTCAAAAATCAGTACCCGTTACGTTATATGCCTTAGTCGATACTAATTGTGTGCAAAAATTCGGCCTTCTAAGTCACCTAAGGCCTTCCTAAGTCACTTAATTTCTAAGTCCTTCTAAGTGGGTTTAATGAGTCTAGAAAGGGAACACCACTTTAGTCATTTTAGATAATTGTATATAGGTATTGATACTAAAAATAGATTAAAATTATCGAAAAATCGTTATATACCTGAAATAGTATACCAAGTATGAGTGGTGCGGCCACAGTCGTTAAAGACAAGTTGTACAAAATACGTATAATTTAAATCATCAACAGTTTCAGGTTAGGCGACATACCAAGATAGTTAGAAAGGAAAAGGAAAATACAAGACCAAAGGCTAGTGAAAAACTTATAGAATCGCAATAAAATCATTTTATTTATAACTGAATTCATTGCATTATAAAATTACACACTAGTACATTTCCATAAGTTACTTCTAGCATTCGTTTTATTTATTGAAGCTTTAAATTTAGTTAATAGATAATGTTGGTGACACTAGTTATCTAATTAGTTCTAGGGATGCTGCTTGAAGGGATGATAACAATTTTGATTGGTATTTTGACATGAGCATAAAACGCAAAAAGTCACTTTACCTCCATTGTCTTTCGGCTCAGGCAGTATCTGAGCTTGGATTTGAGGAAGCCAGGATATATTTTTGGACACACACCATTTGATTCATAAGTGATTGGTCTTGGGTCGCCAAGCGCTGAGAGTCTTGTAACATTTATTTTATACAAACGTTCAAAAAGTCAGAATGTTAAACTTTTATTACACATTAAAAATAATTTCAGTTTTGTTTCAGTCCACTCAACAATATTTAATTGAATAAAGGGTCATTTCATTGGAGAGTTTGTGAACCAATCATCATTTGACTTCTTTTTTCAACAGCATTTATTTTAAAAACTAGGGAGCTTTGCCCCTTGCTCGCTACGCTCGACAACCCCCGTAACTCGCTTCGCGAGCACTTTCGTGCCGCCTACTACGCAGGTGTAACACGCAAATATGTACCGTCCTTGTTAACAGACAATCACCAGCTCTAGAACTCGCTTCGAATCAAAGCCCTAAAAACGCTCTCTTCCAATCTGGATGGCGCATATGACCGTCTATGTGTCCTGTGCTCGATGAAGCTCGCAAAATCCCAGGGCTCCTCCCTCCATTGGCTGTCGGTCATTAACCCCGTAACTCGAATCACGAGTCGGAAGGCTTCATCTCCAATTCGCTGATGCTCACTAACGTTTGCAGAACCCCGGCCGATCATTAACCCTTTATCTCGATTCACGAATCGGGAGGCTTCTCTTCCAAACTGCTGATGCTCACTGACGCTAGCAAAATCTCGGGACTCCGCCCTCCCCTGGATACCACTCATTAACCACTTAACTGGATTCACGAGTCGTGAGGCTTCTCCTCCAAATCGCTGACGCTCACTGACGCTCGCAGAATCCCGAGGCTCCGCCCTCCATTGGATGCCGCTCATTCAGACGGTTCACACGATCGCCTACGTGTCCCATACTCACATACGCTTTCAGAATCCCGAGGCTCCGCCCTTAATTGGCAACCGGTCACTAACCCCGTATCTCGATTCACGCGTCGGGAGGCTTCGCCTCCAAATCGCTGACACTCACAGACGATCGCAGAATCCCAGTACTCCGCGCTCCATTGACTGCCACTCATTAATCGCAACTCGCCGCAGGTGTGATGTCCAAGTAGGGGCTTCGTTTCATTGTCAGTTGACAACTCATCAACACCCTTAACTTCGCGAACAATGTTACCAAACTCAGCCCCCAAATCGCTACGTTCACCAACTAAGACTATCGTGTCCTGAGTTGAAGGCTTTGTCTTCTACTTTCTTGCACTCGTTGAACCTGCATTACGAAACCTTTCTTGCCGCATGCTATTAAGAACGATAGATAACTGTACTAGGAAGAAACGGCAAAATTTCATTACTGTAGTTTTAGCTGCCTGTTCTTAATACAGTTTATAAAACGTGTTACGCTTTCAGTATAGAGATATTTTCAACAATAAAACATTTAATTGTTGTTTAATATAACAATGACATCCTGATATTCATGACAACAATGATTGCGAAACCTTCTGTTTGTTTATCGGAATAAACGATAAGTCATATGATTATCAACATTTCACATTTTCTAAAGTACACTACCAACATTGGAATAAAGATGAATACTTTTAAAGCTTTTAATGTTTCAATAACTTAGTCCTCGCCCATTTTGTAACGTTTATGCCAAAAACCAATCAGAAAGAAGCTAGCAATCGTCTCGACCAATTAAATCTTAGCCCATAGAGAAGAATAATTTTCACTTCACAAGTGTATAAAAATTTTTATAACTTATTAACTAAACCGCAATTTGAAAAAATCTGATGTGGGCAGCACGTGACTTTCCTTATATAATGCAATGAATTTACTACTTTTACAGTTTAAAAAAATCTGATGTGGGCAACACATGACTTTCCTTATATAATGCAATGAATTTACTACTTTTACAGTTAAAAAAAATGTTATTCTCATTATTCTAATAGTAGATACTTATATTCCTTCTAAGATATTGAATTTTCTTCAATTAGTCGTCATTTTCATTGATTTAGCGTCATTTTTATCAATATGGCTAAATTTTTTTAATTTGGCAACAATTAAAAATGTAGTCAAGTTGCCGACATTCCGCCAAATTCATCGTCAAAATCTCGCCAAGAGAAATAAGGTATTCTTACAGCAGATAAATGACTATTGGCGTTCAAATACAAAAGTATTATTCAAAGTATCTTTTTTCATGAATGGAGCGAGCTAGATCCACGAGAATGATGTCACCAAATTTATCGCATGGTATTACATATGAAAAGTGAACATATTTCTCAATAGGAAATATTTTTTTTATTTTATATAACTATTTGATAATTTTTTGAAAAATGTGTAATAATTCGAGAACAGTTCATGTTAGCTTTCTAAAATTTATGTCACACGTTTTCTAATGAAAATTTACATAAGAAATGTCTATTTGCGTAACTTTATTAGCGGTTTTAATTTTTTGACGATTTTTTCAAAATTTCACTCGAAAATTTAGGAGGGTTCTGAACATTCGATTGCGTATAAAAACAATAGGCTTCCAGTGTTTACGGATTGGGATTTTTGTACCAATTTCGTTCGAATCGGTCCATTCTGTAGTCAGTTATCGTCTCCAGAGTGTCACTGACAGACACACACACATACTTTCACACACACAGAGACATCACTTCAAAAATGTTTGATTCGTGATCAGGGATGCTTAAAACGCGCTCTCCCGTCGAAAACTCGATTTCGAATTTTCGAACCCGTCACAATACTTTCCTTATACATTATGTATATAAGGAAAGTAAGAATGTTATTCTTATAGTAGATACTTATATTCTTACCAAAATATTGCATTTTCTTCAATTAATCGTCATTTTCATTGATTTAGCGTCATTTTTGTTCATTTGGCGAGATTTTAGTTAATTTGGCAACATTTAAAAATGACGCCTAGTTGGCGACATTCTGCTAAATTCGTCGCCAAAATCTCTCTCGCCAAGCATTATGGTCGGAGAAATAAGTTATTCTTACAGCGGATAAATGACTATTGGCGTTCAAATACAAAAGTATTACACAAAGTATCTTTTCTTGTGAATGGAACGAGTTAGATCCACGAGAATGATGTCACCAAATTTATCGTATGATATTACATATGAAAAGTGAACATGTTTCTTTACAGTTAATATATTTTTTTAATTTATGGGATATTTTGATAAATTTGTTGAAAAATGTGCAATATATCGCGAACGTTTCACGCGAGCGTTCTAAAGTTTATGTCAATCGTATTCTAAGGAAAAATTACCTAAGAAATGTCTATTTACGTAACTTTATTAAGGGTTTTGATTTTTCGATGATTTTTTCGAAATTTCCCTCGAAAATTTAGGGGGTTCTGAACATTCGATTGTGTTTTAAAACAATAGGTTTCCAGTATTTACGGATTGTGATTTTTGTACCAAATTTCATTCGAATCACTCTATTCGTTCGTGAGATATCGTCTCCACACACACACACACACACACACACACACACACACACACACAAACACACACACACACACATACTTTCACACACACACACAGGCACACACATACATAGGCATATCTTCAAAAATGTTCGATTCGTGATCAGGAATACTTGAAACGTGCTCTCCCGTCGAAAACTCGAATTCAAATTTTCGACCCCATCACAATACTTTCCTTATACATTAGGTATATAAGAAAAGTAAAAAGGGCTTCATCCTGAAAAAATTCAAATATGTAGGTACATGTCAACAAAAATTGGAGGTCCTTCTATCGTTAGTCTGTCCAGGACGCGAACTCGTAGCTGAAAAATTCTTCCTTTGACTTTGACTTTAAATATTTCCTAAACGGAATTCTAAATCGAAAAACAATTTATATCAGTCTACTCTCCTAATATTTCTCTACAAATGTACCAACTTTCATAATTTTATATGCTATAGATTTTACGGTTACACATTGAATCTTGAGAAACTCGAAATTTGTCAGACAGCGGTAGCATCTGTAGCGTCAGCTACTTTTTTTTAATATAGAGAGATATTGTTTCTGATAGGAGCGCCCAGTGCAGATGGCAGTATCTGTGAACTCACTTGGGCTTATTACACTCTCTATTACAGAACAACTACAATACCTATGAAGAAACGTGCCACAATATTGTGAATCTCTTTAGAGACAGACAAATTTGACGGAAATTTAGCAGTATAAGAGAAAGGAATTTGTCCTTTATAGATATTTTTCTTTCGCAATATTGTTTCATGCAGCAAATGTTCTTATTTCAATTTCGATAATTTTCTAGCAAGTAAAAACGAGTTTTCTATACACCTCTTTTATACAATTTGATTGAAACATCATTGAAATCAAATTTAAAATTATATAAGAAACTGAGAAACTTAAAAAATTATAATTTATTTACATTAGGTGGCACTAATAGAGCTTCCAATATATATTAGAAAAATCGTCTGTGTTTTAATACGTCAAACAATAATTGCAAACGTATTTTTATCAATAGAAGAAAATTACGTTTCACCGTAAAGAAATAATTTTTAATTTAGAGCGATATTTCTCTGGCCATTCTATGAAAGTGTCATTAAATAATTGGAAATGAAATGCCTATGCTTTAAAACACATGACACTTAAATAATTATGAAGTTAAAAAACGCTTTCGAGGAAATGGTTATTTTAATTTATGTTGCAGGCAAGGCGAGAACAGCCGGGACTTCCATTTAAACTCAAGATAAACTCTCTGAAATATTAAAGACTGCGTCGCTGAAATTCTTCCCTAAACTCTCCTGAAACTCTCGCATAAGAATGAGTAGAAAAAATATGTTATTAAAATGTTTTCTATCTGGATCAAAATTAAAATGTTTTCAATCTGGAAAAATGCCTTCGATTCGAACTGTTCTTCGATTGATAGAAAATGCATCTGTAAATATCGTCTGACGCATGAAAAATAGTAGAATATGTTTCTTATAAATTTTTGAGGGTATTTTAGTGCCACCTAACTGAAAAAAACTCTATTCTTTCAATTGTCTGTACATATATGACTGGGAGGACTTAAGTTACAAATTTGACCTGAGTGACTTTTTGATCTCCCTTACCTTTGAATAATTTAAAAGTGGCCCTCTACTTATATTCTCTAACAATAAATACCCATGGAACAATTCACAAACCATTCCATTAGACATTAAGCAGTAAAGCAAATTAAGTTTATTAAAGAGGACTACAAAAGACTTGTTGATGCGAACGCTAAATCTAATACGCTAAGTCCCAGAAGAATTGAGTACCACCTTCCTTGATCTTCAACCATAGTTCTGAAAGATCTAAACAAGTCATTGCACTTTGTTATTCTCCTATAAAACCCCCTGTATTTACTGGCATTATTAACGATGTATAAATACAATGATAAGGATTTAAACTACTGCTGCCCCTGTTCTACATAAAGATTATTACATTACATATAGCATATTTACTATAGAATATACAAGTTGTAACATGCTTGTCATTATTTATAGTATGTGTTATAAAGTTTTTACTAAATATTTAACTTTTAGTTTACAAAGAGAGTTGTTTAAATACATTGGTGTCAAAAAATATAGACTAATTCGCAAAATGTGCAGTGTGAAGGATTAATATAAATAGAATATCATAAATTTGCATGTAGGCTAATCTCTATGCGAAAGAAAATTTTCTCATTTTATGGTATATACTCAAATAAGATGTATATATCGCAATTCCAATTTAAATACTGATGTCAGTAAAGAGCGTGTCTTGCCCCCGTTTCTTGCAATCTCCGTAAAAACTTGTGCTTTCATTTTTAGCTGGAACGAATTATCGCACAAAGTAACTAAGTTGACATTTTTATTACTGGTGGAATTATTTAAATGACTGAATTTGGACAAACGCAGACATAAGTTTCCTGAGTATTGAATGCGCCACAATGTGCAATCTCTAGACAGAAAAGGTTCCCTAAGACTGAAGACGACAACCGACAACTGGAACAAAGTTATCCAACTGTTACACCCCTGGACAAAACCCGTATCTGCATTTAACTACAAGATACCAAATTACGATATCTGGAAAAACTGTTTACAGAAGGCTTAGACAATCTGCTCTGTATACCAGAATTGCAGAAGTTTGTCTCTGTCTCATTCCTGTATGTCATAAGGTAAAATTGTCCTTATCAAAATTTACCAGTGTAGGACTTACCTATGATGCCGTCGCTAGGGGTGGAGCATGTAGCCCCAGGTTCACAAGCTGCGGAGAGGAACGCACAAAACATAAAGAAGTACACATGCTTAATTGCTCAATTATTTTTAATATTTTGCTTAATATATATCCACTATAATCTGGAGTAATTATATTATGATTAAATCAATTATTTAAAGACACACAATACTAACAATATTACATTAATATATATTTACACATATAAAAAACATTGGCTTCAATTTCTTAAATAACAGTTTCCTTTAAACAATCTATAAGGAATAATTCTTATAGTTCAATATTTATGAACTCGTTCATATGATCTACTCATACGAACTGGTAGTTAATTATCTTAATACTCGTTAAAGGTGTGCCTTCCGTGCTAATAGTGACAATTGAAATCGGTTACCTCTACTCTTTGTTACGTGCATATTCATGCCATCTCACTGATGTGGGAAAATCGTTGCACTTCGCGTACTTGCGCAGGCTACCATTCTATTGCTCGCAATCTACAGACATTTATTCACAAAAACCAAAAACATGATGCTGACTCGTTCGAAAGTTTAAGACGACTACCAAAAACTTCAGGTGCGTCTAGGACGCTGTCGAAAAAGCATCTATTGGAAAGTTCTAGAACATTCTCTCAAACCTTTTTCTTTTCACATTGTAGTGTCGTTGTTGATTCGTTGACGTGAAGAAGGGGATGCGCTGCTTATTTATGTTAGTATTGCCATTGGCTCCCTCTGCAGCATTTAAATAGCTCATTAGCTAGGTTGGCATCCGCAATTGGAATTTCGAAATGGCTATGTTGGCATCCGTAATTGGAATGTAACATGTAATACAAATATTGTGTTACATGATATCCCCCCTTGCAGAGAGAAAAGTTCAGCACACGGTAAACATTGCACTGAATACATCTGTGTACACATTGCGGCTACTGTGGAAATGTTGCTTTGATCCACTGCACATATATCTGTCACGGAAATGCAGATCACCGCATGTAAGACACACTATATTGTAACATTGACATACATATATCGGTGCATTACAACCGACATGTCACTAAAATGAAGGCACTCACTGTTCGGAAGATACACCATCGTACTTGGTAACACATATACTGCTGTACATGAAGAAATTATCACTGTTCGGAAGGCACACTATATTGTCACATGGAATTATCACGAGCACGGAAGACACCTTATTGTCACATGGAATTATCACGAGCACGGAAGACACCTTATTGTCACATGGAATTATCATGAGCACGGAAGACACCTTATTGTCACATTGAATTATCATGAGCACGGAAGACACCTTATTGTCACATTGAATTATCATGAGCACGGAAGACACCTTATTGTCACATTGAATTATCATGAGCACGGAAGACACCTTATTGTCACATGTAATTATCATGAGCATGGAAGAATGAGTCACCATCCTGTGACTTAACTTTCAAAGTTCCGGTACTTCAATATTTATATTTTCATTATGTTGTTTCGTACAGTCTATTGTACACTTCAAATGAAGACTATATCATAATTGTTATTTGCATTTCTATTTATATACAATTTCACAACATTACATTAAACTATACACAATTCATTACCTTGATTTCTCATTTTCACAGACGTAAATAATTTTTCGACAATTTTTTTAGCTGTATATATTTCTTATTTGTAATACACATACATGTTATATAACTGTTTAGGCGTGTATCAATCATGGGTATTTTGCACATCATAATTATATCATATTACGTCTCGGCATTTAAAATATCAAATCTATATACTCATTTCGCTACTCCAAAATACTGCATCTCCACAATAACAAGTATGCCTTTAAATTTCCTCTTCGGCTTCCCTTTCGTGTGACACAACTGCGCGGGGGGAAATGGAGAAAAAGAAAAAAGAAAAAATTTCGCTTGACCCGTAGCTTTCCTCTCTTCTCCTACGTGTTTCCATGCCAACTGCGAACAATCGGTCATGCATGGCGATTTTCTGCGCCCCGACCCCCCGAAGCACGGAACGTTACATAAGATTGCAACTTTCAATCCCCTGTTCTGCCCAAATAATCGTAATCGCTTGCGATTTTGGCGGTATATTCTTCACAAGCGCGCGCTTTCGACTGTCCGGTGGTGATGTACGCTCTCATTGACGGAAGGTTTTACGTGTATCCTTTTAAGGAATTCCACATTTTATAGTTTATGTGTATTAAGTTATACATTTATTTTACATATGTTGTTCTTAATTCTATTTAATTTAATATATATATATACATATTTTTCTTATGACCTTAACACAAATCTATATGTTGAATTTATTATGCTTTTACTTTCATGTACTCTTAATTCATTGGATTTATTTATCCCTTGTTGCAACAACGCGTGATATATTATTTTATGTGTAGTATTATGAATATACCATGATTTTGTTCTGTTATTGATATAACTGACTTTATGTTCCCGTTTCAGCATAACTTTACATATTTATTTATTTAAATCTAATTGTTTCATATTTAATTTTATCTGTTATTTATTTTTATTTTCAGTGATGCTTAATTAATGCTATAGTTTATTAATTATACTCAATCATTTATCATTTACATACAAATCAATGTGTTTTCCTAATGTATTTTTATATACCGGCCGGTATTTTTAAATAACTATAATTGCCTGCAATTATAATTTTAATTTTGAAACATTGATTGTATGCTTACAATAGAATTTTTTTCGTATTATTATCGTACTGTGTAGGGGAGATTTTCTCCGATGTTTATTTTTAGCCTGGATATTTATTTTGAAGGGGACAAGCTTTCGCCGTCCAATGGCCATATATGGAGCTGTTACGCTGACTGTGAAGGCTGAGAAATTAATCCATTTATGTAATTAACTTTTATTTTGTTTTCCAGATTGCGTGTTTTTGTAAAAGGTCTGTATACACTATTTATGCAATATATATTTATTAATTTACTAATTATTATTTATATCAGCTGTTACTGTTATTTTTGACTTCACAATTTTATTTATTTATTTATTTATTTATGATTTTGCTTGTAATCTATCAGCTTTTTATGAACTATTAATTAATAATTTTATGATTTTGAATATCCTGTACTTGCATTTACCATGTTCCATGACTTTATTTTGCATTTTATTAATTATGTTATACTATTTTTTCAAGACCCGTACAAGAAAAATGAAACAGTGCATATACTTCATCAGCATGTTACCATTGGAAACAAAATTTGCCACTTCCTCGTTGACCTCTACAGCCATTCATCATCTGTTATCACCTTTCGTCTTCAAGCAAGACCAATTTGCAAGTAAGTGAAATTTAATTATCTCTCTCCTTCTTTCTTCTAACACCTTAGTTTATTTTATTTTAGAACATTGAGGGGTATTGTATGTATAATTTATCACTTCTACATATTTTTTCTGATATTTATTGCTCTATTCATAAAATGTATCCATCCGAATCTCCCTGCTCTTATCCCCACTTACATAGTATTTGACAATGTCCATTTTTATAACGTAGACTAATTTTTATTTTGTTTGGAAGGGAAAATACATTTATTTACTTTACTTATATTTTCTAAGATTAAATTTATTTATTTTACTTATATTTTCATATAAATTATTTATCTTTTATCATTGTCCGTTCATTTATTTAATATCTACTTGCATAAAAGGGACGGGAATCTAGAACTTTTTAATTTTGCTGTACTGCTACTTGATGAAACGCTGATAATTTTAATAAAATGGGCTGGCGCTAATACTTTTACGTTGTACACGTTGATACTTATTGACAACATTACTGCTAACCAGTCAACCCGCTGATAAACTTTCCTACTGTTCTTTTTTTTTGTTGCTGTTGTTGCAGAAAAATCCATGATTTAAAAATTCCTATCCGCTGGACTTGCCTTCCTCCAGACAATTTTTTTTGAAGTTTTATTTAATTTTGTGATTTTGTTGACTACCGTGCATTTTGGATAACTATCATGCCTATCCTCACACTAAGTCTTCACTACTACACACTTTTCCTTAACACTACAGTTTTCACAATATACCATACATAATATACAATACACAATACATACTAAAATAACTATATACTTTTGCTGCCCTATGTTTTGCACATATTGTGGCACTATGCTATTTGTAACACACTTGTTGTCTATTTACTTATTTATCACTTAATTTTGAAAGTTGCTCTATCTACATAAATTTTCTATTATTATAATTATATTCATTTTCTTTACATTAATCAAAATATCTATTTGTAGACTACCTTCCAACTTAATTTTTACATTTACTGTAGACTACCAAAATTATTTCAAAATGCTTTCCAATCAATTTTAAAATATTGTAGGAAACTAATATATTTTATAATACCATCTAATTTAATTTAAAATTCATTATAGACTGCTACACATCTTGTAGAGTGCTTTCCAATTAATTTTAATTTTATTGTAGAATCGTAAAAAACAATTATTGCAGAACAACTTCTAAACTATTCAATAACTATTGTAGAATACTAAAAAATTATTTTGCAGAATATCATTTGAATTAATTTTAACATTATTGTATAATATTACACATACTGTAAAACTTTTCCAAATTTTATTTTTGAATTCACTGGCTCTACACCTTGTGCTGCATTTATTTGCATACACTTACTATTTATTTCTGCTCTATAATATTTTAATTTTTCCACTTAATTTAGCAGACAATTTTAATTTTTTTTTTTTTACTTTTTATATTATTTTATTTTACTTAACTAATCACTGAACTTGCTAGTCCAAAATTCTGTACATAATGAATCAGCTTAAGTTAATCCTTATTTTTTGTTGATCTAAATTTTGTAATTTTAAAATATTACAGAGAGTTATAGCATTACGCTTTTTACCACATGATTTAAAATTTGCACACACATAATATACTTTTTTATACACAATATTTCCAAGATGAAAACACTCTTTACCACAGTTATTCATATACTTTGCATATCCTATCTCTGTATATATTTTTTATACAGCATTTATTTTACTTAACTTCTATTTTTTTTTTTTTTTACTTGCGTTGATAATTTATTTAAGTACACCCCGTCTATCATTTACACACTAACAGTATATATTTAAAACTCAACTTCAGTATCTTCAGTACTGGCCCGCAATTTTGACTAAGCTTCCCACACAACAATTTATCTAGCAAAAGCCCGTGGTTCGTTTCCGAACGACACGGCAGCATTTCGCGCTGCGCTTGATTTGCGGGCCTCTGTATCTGGATCGCGTTATTTGCCGAACTATCTGTTACTCTGTTATTTACATTAATCGGCGGATCTTGCCTCGCTCTTTTATTTGTTTGCCTAGTTTTATTCGGCGCCATGATTTAATCACTGTTATACAATTCTGACTCTATATTAAATATCTACACTAATACACACATATATACACAATAATATAATACGTATTAAAATTATCATTTTCATGCATATTCTTATCGTTCTACTGAGTTATATCTCATTATTAAATTCATTGTTAAATTCAATATTACATTCCACTTATTATTAAATTCACTTTTATATTCAAACTCATTATTAAATTTACTATTATATTCAAACTCATTATTAAATTTAATTTTGCCTTTTACTTATATTTTTTTTTACTTTGTCTTATGAAAATTAATTCTCTCCGAGCTTGACCACTTACGGCACCAATTCGCGCGGCGACATCATGTCATAAGGTAAAATTGTCCTTATCAAAATTTACCAGTGTAGGACTTACCTATGATGCCGTCGCTAGGGGTGGAGCATGTAGCCCCAGGTTCACAAGCTGCGGAGAGGAACGCACAAAACATAAAGAAGTACACATGCTTAATTGCTCAATTATTTTTAATATTTTGCTTAATATATATCCACTATAATCTGGAGTAATTATATTATGATTAAATCAATTATTTAAAGACACACAATACTAACAATATTACATTAATATATATTTACACATATAAAAAACATTGGCTTCAATTTCTTAAATAACAGTTTCCTTTAAACAATCTATAAGGAATAATTCTTATAGTTCAATATTTATGAACTCGTTCATATGATCTACTCATACGAACTGGTAGTTAATTATCTTAATACTCGTTAAAGGTGTGCCTTCCGTGCTAATAGTGACAATTGAAATCGGTTACCTCTACTCTTTGTTACGTGCATATTCATGCCATCTCACTGATGTGGGAAAATCGTTGCACTTCGCGTACTTGCGCAGGCTACCATTCTATTGCTCGCAATCTACAGACATTTATTCACAAAAACCAAAAACATGATGCTGACTCGTTCGAAAGTTTAAGACGACTACCAAAAACTTCAGGTGCGTCTAGGACGCTGTCGAAAAAGCATCTATTGGAAAGTTCTAGAACATTCTCTCAAACCTTTTTCTTTTCACATTGTAGTGTCGTTGTTGATTCGTTGACGTGAAGAAGGGGATGCGCTGCTTATTTATGTTAGTATTGCCATTGGCTCCCTCTGCAGCATTTAAATAGCTCATTAGCTAGGTTGGCATCCGCAATTGGAATTTCGAAATGGCTATGTTGGCATCCGTAATTGGAATGTAACATGTAATACAAATATTGTGTTACACTGTACATAGGCGTGCATGTTTACAATGAAGTCAGGGACATCGAAACTGAACTCTGAATCTGGGGCAACGAGCTTGCACCCTTCACTAAGGGTCCAGGTTCAGTTTTCAAGGAGTGCAACAGCCCAGCAGTTAGTGATTGGTCTTTGCACTCAGACGACTCGTGTTCGATTACCGCCTTTGCTCAAACTGTCGCCGTTTTCACGTGAAGTAAGGGCACGGTAAATATGTGGGTTCGTAAGTCCTTCCGAGAGGTTGGTGGTAGGGTAAGGAGGGTACCGTTCATGCGGTCTAAATTGTGTGATACTTCTCGGCCGTCCAAACAGATACCTTACAATTTTGGGTTGGTCGGACGATCTGGTCGAAGAAGAAGGTTCAGTTTTCCGACTTCTTTTCATGGCAGAACTATACGGAGAGAACGAGTAAAACATTGGCATCAAGAAAAACTGCAAATCTAGATTTGGTGAAATTTTGGTGTGGGTACACATTAATGCTGAACGGGACATATTGCTTCACTTCTGCGAGAGATATTCTGTTACTTGTAAAGGGTACAGATAAGACATACTGCAGCCTTTATAGTTTCATTTGGTCCACAATTCGATCTGGTCGAAGAAGAAGGTTCAGTTTTCCGACTTCTTTTCATGGCAGAACTATACGGAGAGAACGAGTAAAACATTGGCATCAAGAAAAACTGCAAATCTAGATTTGGTGAAATTTTGGTATGGGTACACATTAATGCTGAACGGGACATATTGCTTCACTTCTGCGAGAGATATTCTGTTACTTGTAAAGGGTACAGATAAGACATACTGCAGCCTTTATAGTTTCATTTGGTCCACAATTCGATCTGGTCGAAGAAGAAGGTTCAGTTTTCCGACTTCTTTTCATGGCAGAACTATACGGAGAGAACGAGTAAAACATTGGCATCAAGAAAAACTGCAAATCTAGATTTGGTGAAATTTTGGTGTGGGTACACATTAATGCTGAACGGGACATATTGCTTCACTTCTGCGAGAGATATTCTGTTACTTGTAAAGGGTACAGATAAGACATACTGCAGCCTTTATAGTTTCATTTGGTCCACAATTCGATCTGGTCGAAGAAGAAGGTTCAGTTTTCCGACTTCTTTTCATGGCAGAACTATACGGAGAGAACGAGTAAAACATTGGCATCAAGAAAAACTGCAAATCTAGATTTGGTGAAATTTTGGTATGGGTACACATTAATGCTGAACGGGACATATTGCTTCACTTCTGCGAGAGATATTCTGTTACTTGTAAAGGGTACAGATAAGACATACTGCAGCCTTTATAGTTTCATTTGGTCCACAATTCGATCTGGTCGAAGAAGAAGGTTCAGTTTTCCGACTTCTTTTCATGGCAGAACTATACGGAGAGAACGAGTAAAACATTGGCATCAAGAAAAACTGCAAATCTAGATTTGGTGAAATTTTGGTATGGGTACACATTAATGCTGAACGGGACATATTGCTTCACTTCTGCGAGAGATATTCTGTTACTTGTAAAGGGTACAGATAAGACATACTGCAGCCTTTATAGTTTCATTTGGTCCACAATTCGATCTGGTCGAAGAAGAAGGTTCAGTTTTCCGACTTCTTTTCATGGCAGAACTATACGGAGAGAACGAGTAAAACATTGGCATCAAGAAAAACTGCAAATCTAGATTTGGTGAAATTTTGGTGTGGGTACACATTAATGCTGAACGGGACATATTGCTTCACTTCTGCGAGAGATATTCTGTTACTTGTAAAGGGTACAGATAAGACATACTGCAGCCTTTATAGTTTCATTTGGTCCACAATTCGATCTGGTCGAAGAAGAAGGTTCAGTTTTCCGACTTCTTTTCATGGCAGAACTATACGGAGAGAACGAGTAAAACATTGGCATCAAGAAAAACTGCAAATCTAGATTTGGTGAAATTTTGGTATGGGTACACATTAATGCTGAACGGGACATATTGCTTCACTTCTGCGAGAGATATTCTGTTACTTGTAAAGGGTACAGATAAGACATACTGCAGCCTTTATAGTTTCATTTGGTCCACAATTCGATCTGGTCGAAGAAGGTTCAGTTTTCCGACTTCTTTTCATGGCAGAACTATACGGAGAGAACGAGTAAAACATTGGCATCAAGAAAAACTGCAAATCTAGATTTGGTGAAATTTTGGTGTGGGTACACATTAATGCTGAACGGGACATATTGCTTCACTTCTGCGAGAGATATTCTGTTACTTGTAAAGGGTACAGATAAGACATACTGCAGCCTTTATAGTTTCATTTGGTCCACAATTCGATCTGGTCGAAGAAGAAGGTTCAGTTTTCCGACTTCTTTTCATGGCAGAACTATACGGAGAGAACGAGTAAAACATTGGCATCAAGAAAAACTGCAAATCTAGATTTGGTGAAATTTTGGTATGGGTACACATTAATGCTGAACGGGACATATTGCTTCACTTCTGCGAGAGATATTCTGTTACTTGTAAAGGGTACAGATAAGACATACTGCAGCCTTTATAGTTTCATTTGGTCCACAATTCGATCTGGTCGAAGAAGAAGGTTCAGTTTTCCGACTTCTTTTCATGGCAGAACTATACGGAGAGAACGAGTAAAACATTGGCATCAAGAAAAACTGCAAATCTAGATTTGGTGAAATTTTGGTATGGGTACACATTAATGCTGAACGGGACATATTGCTTCACTTCTGCGAGAGATATTCTGTTACTTGTAAAGGGTACAGATAAGACATACTGCAGCCTTTATAGTTTCATTTGGTCCACAATTCGATCTGGTCGAAGAAGGTTCAGTTTTCCGACTTCTTTTCATGGCAGAACTATACGGAGAGAACGAGTAAAACATTGGCATCAAGAAAAACTGCAAATCTAGATTTGGTGAAATTTTGGTATGGGTACACATTAATGCTGAACGGGACATATTGCTTCACTTCTGCGAGAGATATTCTGTTACTTGTAAAGGGTACAGATAAGACATACTGCAGCCTTTATAGTTTCATTTGGTCCACAATTCGATCTGGTCGAAGAAGAAGGTTCAGTTTTCCGACTTCTTTTCATGGCAGAACTATACGGAGAGAACGAGTAAAACATTGGCATCAAGAAAAACTGCAAATCTAGATTTGGTGAAATTTTGGTATGGGTACACATTAATGCTGAACGGGACATATTGCTTCACTTCTGCGAGAGATATTCTGTTACTTGTAAAGGGTACAGATAAGACATACTGCAGCCTTTATAGTTTCATTTGGTCCACAATTCGATCTGGTCGAAGAAGAAGGTTCAGTTTTCCGACTTCTTTTCATGGCAGAACTATACGGAGAGAACGAGTAAAACATTGGCATCAAGAAAAACTGCAAATCTAGATTTGGTGAAATTTTGGTGTGGGTACACATTAATGCTGAACGGGACATATTGCTTCACTTCTGCGAGAGATATTCTGTTACTTGTAAAGGGTACAGATAAGACATACTGCAGCCTTTATAGTTTCATTTGGTCCACAATTCGATCTGGTCGAAGAAGAAGGTTCAGTTTTCCGACTTCTTTTCATGGCAGAACTATACGGAGAGAACGAGTAAAACATTGGCATCAAGAAAAACTGCAAATCTAGATTTGGTGAAATTTTGGTATGGGTACACATTAATGCTGAACGGGACATATTGCTTCACTTCTGCGAGAGATATTCTGTTACTTGTAAAGGGTACAGATAAGACATACTGCAGCCTTTATAGTTTCATTTGGTCCACAATTCGATCTGGTCGAAGAAGGTTCAGTTTTCCGACTTCTTTTCATGGCAGAACTATACGGAGAGAACGAGTAAAACATTGGCATCAAGAAAAACTGCAAATCTAGATTTGGTGAAATTTTGGTGTGGGTACACATTAATGCTGAACGGGACATATTGCTTCACTTCTGCGAGAGATATTCTGTTACTTGTAAAGGGTACAGATAAGACATACTGCAGCCTTTATAGTTTCATTTGGTCCACAATTCGATCTGGTCGAAGAAGAAGGTTCAGTTTTCCGACTTCTTTTCATGGCAGAACTATACGGAGAGAACGAGTAAAACATTGGCATCAAGAAAAACTGCAAATCTAGATTTGGTGAAATTTTGGTATGGGTACACATTAATGCTGAACGGGACATATTGCTTCACTTCTGCGAGAGATATTCTGTTACTTGTAAAGGGTACAGATAAGACATACTGCAGCCTTTATAGTTTCATTTGGTCCACAATTCGATCTGGTCGAAGAAGAAGGTTCAGTTTTCCGACTTCTTTTCATGGCAGAACTATACGGAGAGAACGAGTAAAACATTGGCATCAAGAAAAACTGCAAATCTAGATTTGGTGAAATTTTGGTATGGGTACACATTAATGCTGAACGGGACATATTGCTTCACTTCTGCGAGAGATATTCTGTTACTTGTAAAGGGTACAGATAAGACATACTGCAGCCTTTATAGTTTCATTTGGTCCACAATTCGATCTGGTCGAAGAAGAAGGTTCAGTTTTCCGACTTCTTTTCATGGCAGAACTATACGGAGAGAACGAGTAAAACATTGGCATCAAGAAAAACTGCAAATCTAGATTTGGTGAAATTTTGGTATGGGTACACATTAATGCTGAACGGGACATATTGCTTCACTTCTGCGAGAGATATTCTGTTACTTGTAAAGGGTACAGATAAGACATACTGCAGCCTTTATAGTTTCATTTGGTCCACAATTCGATCTGGTCGAAGAAGAAGGTTCAGTTTTCCGACTTCTTTTCATGGCAGAACTATACGGAGAGAACGAGTAAAACATTGGCATCAAGAAAAACTGCAAATCTAGATTTGGTGAAATTTTGGTATGGGTACACATTAATGCTGAACGGGACATATTGCTTCACTTCTGCGAGAGATATTCTGTTACTTGTAAAGGGTACAGATAAGACATACTGCAGCCTTTATAGTTTCATTTGGTCCACAATTCGATCTGGTCGAAGAAGAAGGTTCAGTTTTCCGACTTCTTTTCATGGCAGAACTATACGGAGAGAACGAGTAAAACATTGGCATCAAGAAAAACTGCAAATCTAGATTTGGTGAAATTTTGGTATGGGTACACATTAATGCTGAACGGGACATATTGCTTCACTTCTGCGAGAGATATTCTGTTACTTGTAAAGGGTACAGATAAGACATACTGCAGCCTTTATAGTTTCATTTGGTCCACAATTCGATCTGGTCGAAGAAGAAGGTTCAGTTTTCCGACTTCTTTTCATGGCAGAACTATACGGAGAGAACGAGTAAAACATTGGCATCAAGAAAAACTGCAAATCTAGATTTGGTGAAATTTTGGTATGGGTACACATTAATGCTGAACGGGACATATTGCTTCACTTCTGCGAGAGATATTCTGTTACTTGTAAAGGGTACAGATAAGACATACTGCAGCCTTTATAGTTTCATTTGGTCCACAATTCGATCTGGTCGAAGAAGAAGGTTCAGTTTTCCGACTTCTTTTCATGGCAGAACTATACGGAGAGAACGAGTAAAACATTGGCATCAAGAAAAACTGCAAATCTAGATTTGGTGAAATTTTGGTATGGGTACACATTAATGCTGAACGGGACATATTGCTTCACTTCTGCGAGAGATATTCTGTTACTTGTAAAGGGTACAGATAAGACATACTGCAGCCTTTATAGTTTCATTTGGTCCACAATTCGCACGCATGGAAATTAACGCACTCAACATCACTCTCAGCCGGTTGATATTACTGGGCATGGCCTCAAAATGAAGTTATCTAGCGAATTATGTGGCCATCGAAGTCCCTGGATATGAATCACGTTAAGTATGCATGGGATGCTCTAAGCAGGCGAATTGTATCCTATCAGCGTACACCAGTGTCCAATCCGGAGCTTAAAATATCTCTACTTCAGGAGTGGAATTTTTTATCTACACACCTCATGAACTATCTCATAAAAAGCATAAAAATCGGTGTAAAGCTTGGAAGAGGGGACCATATTCCTTAATAATGCTCATGTACCAGCGTTGTTTCAATTTTTCTACGAAAAAAAAAATCACGTTTTGACATATTTTTACATGCATAATAACTACATAAAATTATTTTTGGCCTTAATTTTTCTGCTGTTCCACACGCCTTACTTTATTACACACACATGATTTCCTTATTACACACACATGCGTTCTTTATTATATACACATGCTTTCTTTATTACACAGACATGCCATATTTCCTTCCAGTCCAATTGTCAGTTCTTGAAATATGCACGCGTATAGCGATTATGCATAAATTTTGGACGCCGGTATGAAATAAAATATTTATCATAATTAGCAAGTAGTTGTTATTATTACTTATGGATAGAACACTGATGAGTTATATGATATTTTGTTATTTTTTAAACTCTTACAATTTGCACTCTTTAGCTAGAGAGAGTAAATAAGTTAACGAAGTTCACACAAACTAGTATGGCATGTTAAATAAAATTCAAATGTTTTATTAAAGCATCCGGAAATTTGATATGTAGTGTCCCAGAAAATACTCCGAAAGCGTGTAAAATACTCACATATCAGAATGTAACTCGGTAAAACCACAAGTTAAAAATATATAATTGCAAATATGTCCACTACAATAATTACAAAATTCGAAACACTAGGTTTCAGAAAAATATGTTCATATTTATATCTTAAAATATATCTAATAAATAAACTGGAGTTTGACGCAAATTTAAAATGACAATCCCCGAATTAAAAAGGATGCAAATTATATCATTAATATATAACGTTGTTCCGAACAGGAGGTCATAAGTAACAACAACAACACAACAACATATATAACGTAACATGAATTGGCTTTCAATACAGCTTCAATAAGATTTTGCATAGAGTCACTTTGATTTTATCAATGAGTTATATTGTTATGTGTTGTGTTATATTGCTATATTGTTATTTTGCTATATAGCAAAGTATTATATTGTTCCTTTTTCTTTCGATGCTCAGCCAATATTTAGTCTTAGAGTTTAGAAAGTCAAATTAATATAAAATAATTTTTTTAAGAATTCACCTAATATTTTCAATCGGTTTTAGATTCGAATAGTCAACACAGATATCATTATCTTGAAACCGTTCTGCAGCCAACTTTGGGATATTCTTTGGATCATTATCATGTTGATGCACAAAATCTCATCTTGTTATTCATTATTTCAATGCAAAAAGTGCAAAATGAGATCCCCCTCTATAAGAAAGTTTAAAATTTCCATTCATATAATTTCGATATTCACTAATATATTTAATTTAAGAACGTGCTTGAAAATTCAAATTTTTTAAAGAAACACATTTCAAATACATATTTTATTTTTCACGAAAGAAAGAGGTGCATATTTCGTTACAGATTTTAAAGATTTTCCCAAACTCTGCTATTCATTTTACACATAATTTATAAAAGACAATGAAGGGGGCGTTTAAAATGATTTACGACCAAGTTCCTCAAAGATATATAACGTATTTCTCCGGCAATTTACAAGAAGCTTAGTGTAGGAATTCTAAAATGTTGTTACGTGACCGCACAGTTAAAAAATTATATAAATTAGTCAATAACTGGCTCGCATTATTCAAAATTTAAAAGTTTTTATGGACTGAACTGACGGATTGCCAGACTGGGGGGTATCAAAATTATCGAGTACTTCCATCATAGCTAAAATCTTTAATTTGATAACAATCGATCCGTCGTAGATTCGAGATAAAGGAAAATATTCTATAATTTGAAACAGTTTTATTAAAGATGACAATAGTGCAAAGAAATAATAAAAAAGTCAAAATCATTCCGATTAATTATCGAGTCATTCTACTCATTTAAAGATATAGGGTTTGATCTCATTTTATCTGCCTCAACTTTCAGGTCAACGAAAATTTGAATTTCGAAAATTTGAATTAGGGGTGAAGACAGAAGAAATAACTAAAAATACAAAACCACCTTTCAGAACGATTGAGCACTTGCAATCGAGCCAGAATCTTGGCTTTGGACTCATCCCTGATGCCATATAAATAAATAAATAAAATAAATAAAATTCGAGACAGGAGTGGCAATACAAAGAGGTTTTTGTCAAAAAACTTACTCCAACTTGAGTCTCAAAAACAAAAGCGATTTTGTATCCTTGCCCTGCCAACAATTAACACTGGTTATCAATAACTTTAATTAAGTGTGTAGGTATCACATTAACTCCTTTATTCACAAACGATTCGCTATCGAAACCGCTGGTTCAAGTATCTCTTGAGTAGATAACAGTAGTTACGGTGAATACAAGTTAATCGAATTCAGGAGTTTATCAAATTGTTAAGTTTATCTAATTGACAAATTTATCGAATGAGAGCTTTGTCAAATTAGCCACTGTGAATTTTTTCAAGATTCATTACTGGGTTTGGATACTTTTTTTTTCGTCCAGGTTTTGAGTTAAATATTACTCACTAATATTTTTATCGCTAGTATTTCTGATATTCAGGTGTATTTATTTTTTATCCGGTTTAACATTGTTATGAATCCAGAAATGCTATAGAGGTTCAAAGTTATTGTTTTTATTAATTAATTTTTTTTTTAAGTTTCCGATTATTTAGCTTTATTTGTGCAGAAAATTGGTACAAGTCATTTTAAGATTACATAACTTCTTTGTAAAGAGGTTTTTGTTTTTTGTACTTGGCGGATAGTTTTTTAACCATGAGTGGTGTTTTTGTGACACATTTTTAACGCGCTACGATGCGTTCGTTCCTCGTTAAATGAGTTGCTTATTTAGGAATAATATATACAAGAAAAGCCCTTCTCTTAGTCCTTTTATTTTTCTGTTTGTCCGTATACTTGATTTAAAATGTAGTTAGAATCACTGTTTGTGGGACAGATGCGTTTTGTTAAGTGGTTTAGGTAGTCATAAATTAATTCTGTTTTGTTAGAGAATGATATAGCAATTGTATTTCGATAATGTCTGTTTGTCCAAATTGGCAATAAATTTGGCAACATTTGGTATCAATTTGGTGAAAATGTCGCCAAATCTGAAAAAAAATGTTTTTAAATCTACTACTATTTCGCCAAATCGACGAAAATAGCAGCAAATTATCAAGAATTCAGTATCTAAAAAAATGTTGCTATAAATGTTTTTGATCAGTTTATAAGGCATATTGATCTAATATTGTTGATGTAAAGCATAGTGAGTTTCAATAGTGTTCGTAGGAGATGTACGTTTTGTTAAGGGATCTAAGGGGTCGTAATTAATTGTGTTTTGTTAGGGGATATAGTTGTAGTAAAATATTATTTATTACAAATTATAAATATACTGGCACTTTAATGACCAATCCTGGGGATAGAAGGGAAATTTGCCGTTGTGAAAAGAAATACACTAAAGTATTATGTAAAACATTTTTGCTGTCAAATATCCACCTTTTCCACATCCCGGTTTTAGCTAGAAAAGTTATATTCCCAAAACAAAAAACAGCATACTGGATACTTAAAGGATAAGACGTTATAATTTTTACTTATTTATTAAGCTCTTATCATTCATTTTTAACATATATTTGAGAATTATAAAATCTATTCCTCAAGTTTAAACCTTATTTGGAGTTTAGTCTGATGATATGTGCCTTTTTTATGTCATTCATTCTTTACCGTTGATAAAAATAGTTCTCGTGTGGGGTAAATGTGTCGTACCTGTTAACATCTCGATTGTACATTATACGGCTGCAGTAGGCATACTTGGCCGGTGACTAGGCTCAATTCAAGCACAGTTTAAGCTTCTTCGGTAATACTAAACTTATAATTTTCCATTACCTGCCATCTTTTGGACTTTTCATTTCCAGAACTTTATGAGAGTATATTTCTGTGTAGTTTTTTCGTCACTCTTGTTGCTCTTTCTTCGATTCCTTTCCCTGGAGGCTTTTGACTCATTGGTTTGTATTACCCCCATAACTCTGCCCTCATTGGTTGGAAATACACTAGGGTATAATTATCTGCAGTCATCCTGGTCAGCTAGGATATGGTGCTTACTCATGATTTATAGTCACATTCAGGACGACCAAATAAATGAAGCTGAATTATAACGTAAATATTGGCTGACTGGGCACATTGTTCGAAGCATATTAAAGTTTATTGCTTGTGTTTCTGGCTTCTTGACGTTTTTTTTGTTTTTGTTTTTTGCTATCAACCGTTCTATAGTATTTAAAAATTCAAAATGGTAGAATCGTACACAGCTACGATAGAGATCCTTAAAAGAAATAATAATATTGACTGGGAGAGGTGCATAGCCGTATTTTTCTGTGGATAATAGAAGTGCAAGTGCTACAGGCAGACGAATGGGAGACAATTTTTTCCAACTTGATGCATCCTGTCATACGAGTGAGATTTCCTTTCTCGTGCTACAGAAATAGATCATATTATATTATGCATTATTTTTACACCATTTTATTCAACCAGCTCCAATGTTTGTGTATCAATATGATCCTAATCTTTAGAGCTCCAACTATTCGGGTTCCATTAAACACATTAACATGAAATTTAGTATGTCGTTCTATTGTGTAGTACATTTTAATTCTGTAGATTTTCAACCTTATCGAGTTAGCCTATCCTTGGCCAGTCATAAGAATGCACTCGTTTTTTGAGAATAACTAGAAAAACGAAGCAGCTAGAAAGTCCAAATTCAGTATGTCATTGCATTTTGGGGTATATTTTAATTATTTGGGGGTTCTGAACTTTACCGAGCTAGACTGGTGTAAGCCAGCATAAATATGTAGTTGTTGTGGGAGAATAACCCGAGAACCGGAGTAGAGCTAGAAATTCCAAATTTTACATGTAGTCTTTTGCTGAATATTTTCAACTCTTCAGATTTTGGACTTCATCGAGTTAGCCTGTCCTGGACCTGTCAGAAATGTACTCATTTGTGAAGAATAACTCAAAATTAAAAGCGGCAAGAAAGTCCAAATATAGTGTGTCATTGTGTTTCGTGGTATAGTTTAATTTTCTGGATTTTGAACCTTACAGGGCCAGCTTGTATTTGTCCCACCATAGTAATGTACCCATTTTGGGAGAATACCTCGAAAAATGCAACAGCTGTAAAGGCTACATTTAGGATGCCGTTGTTTTTAGAGGTATACATTACCCTTATGATGTTGAACGTTATCGGGCTAGCCCGTCTTATACCCCCTATAAGAATGCACTCGTTTCTGTGGAATAACTCGAGAACCAGAGTGACTGGACAGTCAAAATTTTGTATATTGTTGTCATTCATATATTTAAGTCACAAACATTTTAATAAATACATTTTTGACACATAAGTTGCATACAAATAGCAAGAATGGTATTTTAAAACAAACTACGGTTTTTGCTTTTACTTGTTCTAATGGAATGGGGCAAATATATATCTTTGAATTTAAATATAAACTATAAATATATTGTTCAACTCGAGTTTCTCATACCAGAATCCTTTTTTTTTCTTTTCAAATTTTACAAGAAAATTATTTAAAAATCGGCATCGTGCGTCCAATTTATTACGACTCTAGATTGTTATCCTTAACTTTAAAGGGCTTGAAAAAATATTTGGATTGATACCTTAATTGACAATGACCCCCTCCCCCCCCCCCCCCCGCCAAAAAAAAGGCTGATGACGCCACAAACAAAAAAAAATTCTTTGCGGCTGTTTTAAATGTACAATATAAATGTACTACATAAAATGTACAATCAATTTTAATTTAACATCATAAGAACAAATTCAATTAAAATGGATTAAAAGTATCAGTAAAGAATTTAAAGTGCTTCACAGATGAAATGTTATGCGTCTCATATAAGAATGTGCTTACCCAATTCGAAAGTATCAGAAATTATATTAAGCTAATTTATGCGGTCCATTCGGTTTTCATTATAACAATAATATATTTTAAGTGCACAACGTCATACAAATGAATGAAGTCTGTGTAAACTTGTTATGTCAATTTCATTAGAAGTATTAATTGAATAACATAGGGATTTAGTAGATGTATAAATAACGAGTTTAATAAACGCGAAATGTAATTATGTATTTCATTTAATTTTCAAATTTAAGATGCAAACTGAAGAATAGTCTTTAGCGTTTTTTACGTAATTACATTCATAAGACCATAATTACATGTGCAAAAATTGCTGACACTACTTCCATGCAAATTGTAGAAATGCTGATAGTGACATGTGAAAAGAATTAATACTATGGCGGCAAATCGCCCCTTTTTTCCCTTTGTAGAAGACCATATTTTCAGTCCATATTATTATACTATTCGTCATAAGTAACAGTCAATGCGCAAAAAAAAAAAGAAAAAAATCATAAACTTGAACTTTGCCAGTTGCAGAATAATAGATCTGACGAATATGCCGATCAATATGTTTAACTTTTGAAGAAGCTGCGCAAAAAATTCAAACAAGAAACTAAAACATTTTATTTTCAAAAATATTTTCACATAGTAGATCGCTCAAGGTACAGTACATATGTTATCATTCAAACCCTATCCGCACTATAAAACTTCTAACGGAGTATCAATAAATTTAAGGGTCATGACAAATACAGCAGAATTTTGAATAAAAGGAATCTTCATAAAAAGGAAATATATAAGGGCATCTAGATTGGAATTCATAGGGCTGACCTTTTCTTTGGGCCAGATGAGCGCTGTGTCAAATTTACAACACCGTTTATAGTACGAGGGAGCCCTATGCCTTATGGCAGGGCAAGAATATAAATAGGAGCACAGAATACATTCTTGTTAGTAAGTGATTGAATTTAACAAAGTCTTGTTTTTTAGGAATAACTTATTCTTTAGTTCCAATAAACTGACAAATAATAGAAGAATTAGAGAAAAGTAGAACAATTACACTGGCATATAACAGCCGAAATGTGAAGAGCAATTTTTTCAGCGGGTTTGAAACCCGTACTGCCTAAAGCTTGCAACTGTGCAAACCAGTCTCCATGTTGTGGTTCTCCATGATGAGTCAATAACCAGGCTGCAATTGAGTTCTCTTTAATCCCATTTTTCTGAAATCCAATAAGGTGGATAACTCCTAAAATGCCATATGTTTCGACATGATACAAAATGGTTGACCTGATGGCAATATCTGTAATTTCTGAAAGAGAAAACAACTAGATAGAGCAATATATATATATATATATATATATATATATATATATATACTAGCAGCATACCCGTTCTTCGAACGGAGTATATAATAAAGACACTTATAATTCACAATCATGTGCAAATTCTGTTAAAATATTAAATGTATTGCTCCTAAAGAGAAGTTTAAGAATATCTGTTCTCACTAAGCAAAATTATCTTTACGTACAGATTTGAAGAATACAACATCATGGCCCTTTTTGAAAGCAAATATACAAAACATATGAAATTGAATCAATATATACAAAATAAAAGCGCTAAAAATGTATGGGACCCGCACTATTTATATACTGGAATATTAGAAGATAGTATTATTATTAGTAGTATTATATATATATATATAGTACAATACATGTATAAATTGAGAATAACAATAAACCCGTAATTGATTCCAATATATGCCAGAATGGAAGGACTAAAATTATGTGGGAATATATATATATATACCCGTACTACTTATATTGTCGCAGGCCATGTCAATCTTAATGCATTTAATATTAAAAGTATAACTTTAAATCTCTTTCCCTCATTTTAAATAGTGGTTATGACCAGATATCATTTTCAATGTTACCTTTGTTTGTTCATACCTCCAAGTCTGTCTCGGACTTTGATCATATATCAAAATGCTGCCATCAGTAATTCGTACTCGCTATAACTCTCGGTGTGTGGCTCCTTCTCGTACTCTGATCGCACTCATCATCAATAGATCTCCATTATTTTGGAACTTCTACGCAACACTCTACAAGTATGTATTCACCAAATGCAGTCATCGTCTCGAAGTTATCTTAAGTCGTATTAAATCATCACTGCTCTTGTCGTTGATCAGTGGCCTTCTTAGGTCACAGGTTGTGGTTCTCTCTATTTCGGGGGTGTCATTTCCCCCTTACCTTCATTTGCCGCATCCAGTGTGATGCCATAAGCTCCTTTTTCCATTGGTTACTTATTTGACCAATGGAATGATTCCACATCCTCGTAAGGGTCATCTCGGCCCCTCTGTCATGGCACCCCTAAATTTATGGTTTTCTGACCTTTAGGTTCACGGGTTGAAAAACTCGGTGCCATCCAGATTGTCAGTATTGTCCGAAGTTATAGATCAATAAATAACTAGTATAAAACTGTCTCACCATAAAACAACACTTAATGTGAGATCTATTTCTGGTCTCACAAGTATAGAAATTAAACTTATCTGACGAGATTTTACATTCAAGTTAATCGAAAAACTTGCCTAGCAGCACATAAATATGTACTTGAATATGTATATGCAATAAGAGCTTTATAACATTTTTCAATATAGTCGAAAAGTGTTTCCTCTGACTTTGTTCATTCTGCCTGTCTGTCTGTCCGTTCGCACGATAACTACCGTAAAAATGACTTTATCAAAATGAAATTTTAGTATGTTGTTGAGATTGTCTGCAGGACATACGGGAATGTAAATGAACAATATCACCCAATTAGTTTTGGGTTGAACCCGGGTTGAAAGAATGAAATACATTTAACCATATGGTTTTTCTAACATTCTAACATTTATACCTTTTTTCTAACATTTATACCTTTTTCTAACATTCTTAAGCAAAGTTAAAATTCTCAAATTGCTTTTTTTTTCTTCATACCAGAAGGCCGTACTTGATTCCAATATGTGCCAATATATGTCAAAATATATGCCAATATACCTGTACTATTTATATCGTCATAGATTAGAAGATATAGCCGTGCATTTGTAGAAGAGTACTCGTACAACGTACAATATATGAGTTTCAACAGTTTTTGCAGCAATAAAACAATGGCATAAGAAATTGAAAATATCTATAGTCCCCGAAAACATCAATAATAATAATGTTTAAATCTGCAGATCGTAATTGATATTATCCAGTCAAAAATAAGATGGCAATGAAATTTATTTTATATATACATCTTCATTATTAAAATCGGAAAATATTTAATGAAAATCTTCTTCATAAGCACACTGGATTTAAATCCGTTGCTAAGCGGCATATTATGATTTTCTTCAAATAAATAGGTGGTCAAAATATCGTCTGTATAATGCGATCTCTAACGAAGGTTTGGCGGCATTTTAAAAATCTCCAAATTTATCGCAAAATGGGACTGCAGAACTGACAGTCCCACTTGTCAAAAATTGTTGAAACTCATATATTGTACGTTGTAAGAGTAATCTTCTACAAATGCACGGCTATATCTTCTAATCTATGAGAATATAAGTAGCGCAGGTACAGTGGCATATATTTTGACATATATTGGTATATAATACAATCAAGTACGGCCTTCTGGTATGAAGATTACTGGAATTATTGATATTTTTAATTTATTAAGTAATATGGTTTATTTTGGCAAAGATTTTTGAGACTCATATTATAATACGGGTAATCTTTTACTAACACTAGGACATATCTTCTAATTTACGACATTATAAGTAGTACGGGTATATCGACATAAGTAGTACGGATATAATAATAGCACTTTCATTTCGGCACATATTGAAATGAATTACTACCTTCTGGTTTAAAAATTACGGATTTATTGATATTTTCAATTTATACATGTAATCTACTAATACAGGTTATATCTTCTAATATTCGCGTATATAAGTAGTGCGGGTCCCATACAATTTTAACGCTCTTATTTTGCATATATTGATTCAATTCCATATTTTTGAAAATTTGCTTACAAAAGAGACCAGGATGTTTTATTCTTCAGATCTGCCCATGAAGATAATTTTGAATAGCGAGAACAGACATTCCTTGACTTCTTTTTAGTAGCATTGTGTTAAATATTTTAGCAGAATATTTTTATTGAAAATGTCACTTAGTATACTATAGGAATTTGCACATGATTGTGAATTTTAAGTTTCTTTATATTATATACTCTGTACGAAGAACGGGTATGCTGCTGGTTGTAATACAAATTCCATGGACATCATTTTACTTTGGGGGAATATCAGGTTTCGAAACTGGCATTAACACATTTACTTGTTTATTTTTATACACGGAATCACAACATGTGAAAAAGAGAATATAGTGAAATCAATTAATGATATAGAACATATATGGGCAACGCCCGGCCCGCCTCGGCTTTTGATCCGGCCCGCAGAACATTTAAAAATCGCGATCGAAAAAAAGTAAATATTCTCGGTTCTCGCCAACAAGAGAGTGACAGTGGGAGAGAAGCCAGAACTACGTGGGTGTTTCTATTGTTCGTCCGATTTCACCATCTTTGAAATCGTTTTGAAAATCATCGAAAATAGGATAGCGAACTTTTAGTTTTGATTTACAGTTACGAGCCACCAGAACCACCACCTGATAGCGCGACGGTAGCACCTCTGCATCTCCCTTCCGATATTTGTGGAATGTCCGATCGCGAGCCCAGTCACATGTCCTACTCCTCTTAGGTTGGTGGTACACTCATCGCGTTACGTTGCGTGGAGATAGTTTTCTAAAAAAGCGAAAAGTAGACACGGGGTGTCACCAATTTCAAGAAAGATGGACTTTTACTTTTAAACTTTAAACTTAGATACTTTTAAATCATGCACAATGGTCAGCCTATCTGCCTGTTGTGCAATGAATCCATAACTGTTTTAAAAGAATACAATATGAAGCGGCATTATTCCTGTAAGCATATTACCCAGCATACACTCACGGGTCAGTTGCGAAAAGATAAAATTCAAAGGCTAATCAATAATTTGGACAAACAGCAACAATTGTTTAATAAACAAAGGACACAACTGGACAATGTTGTGAAAGCTAGCTTCATTGTCTGTTCAAAAATAGCGAAGTCATCGAAACTATTAGCTGAAGGAGAATTTGCCAAAGAGTGCCTGTTAGAAATTTCAGATGTTTTATGTCTGAAAAGAAAAAATAATTTGAGAAAATAAGCTTATCAAGATGTACTGTTGTTCGACGTATAGATATGATGGCTGGTGATATCAAGAAACAATTGACTGATCGTGTGACTGATTTTAAAGCATTTTCAATTGCTTTGGACGAGAGCACCGACTTGTCTGATACAGCACAACTAGCTATTTTTATAAAAGGCGTTGACAAGGAATTTAGTGTAACTGAGGAATTTCTGGCTTTACAGCCTCTAAAAGGGACCACTACTGGAGAAGATATTTTTCGTGAGGTTAAAATTGCTATCGAACGGTATGGTTTGCAGTGGTGCAAATTAATTGGGGCTTGCACAGATAGTTCACCTTCTATGGTCCGTTCACAAATGAGTTTCATCGGAATTTTGAAAGAAAAAGCAATTGACTTGAATGTGCAAAAAGGCGATTTAATAATTCTACATTGCATTATCTACCAACAAAACTTGTGTTCTAAGTCCATCCGATTGCAGAACGTTATGGATGTGGTAGTAAAGACCATAAATTTTATTCGATCCCACGCGCTTAACCATCTCCAGTTCAAAGCATTTTTGGATGATCTCTCTTCAGAACATGGTGATGTGCCATATTATTGCGAAGTAAGGTGGTTAAGCAAAGGCAAAATGCTAAACAGATTTTACGATCTTACACAGGAAGTAGCCGATTTTATGGAAATTAAGGAAAAACCATTGCCTGAAGTCAGTAATCAGAAAAGGTTATGTGATTTAACATTTCTAGTTGTCATCACGGGTCACTTAAACAAGTTGAAGTTGAAGCTTCAAAAACAAGGTCAGCTGGTAAACGAATTGTACAGCCATCTGAAATCGTTCCAGAACAAAATCCGCTTGTGGGAAACGCAAATGCGATCTGGAAGCTGTTATCATTTTTCAACACTATCCAGCCACGAAAATATTGATTACACTCAATATGTTGAAGAACTAAAATCACTGTCGGAACAATTTTTTAATAGATTTTCCGACTTCGAAAACATGGATAGCTGCTTTAACCTTTTTGCTACTCCGATGAAAAGTGACGTAGAGTAGGCTCCAACACACCTGCAAATGGAGTTGATCGAGCTTCAGAAAGAAACGCATTTGAAATCAAAATTCTAAGTGATTTCTACAGACCATACCTTGCCGAAGATACGTACCCACAGCCGAGAGAATTTGCAAGAAAAATGATTTGCTCATTTGGAAGCACTTATAAATTTGGACAGTTTTTTTCCATGATGAATACTAATAAGTCGAAGTATAGAACCAGGCTTACAGATGAAAATTTGAAAAACTCTCTGCGGCTGTGTATTAGTGGAATTGATGCCAACATTGATTATCTTGTTTCTCAAGTTCAAGCTCAAGCTTCTCATTAATTTCTGCTGATTGTAAATAAATACTTAATCAATTCGATATTATTCTGATTCATTTAATTTTTGCATTATACTTTATAAATATAAAATAAAATAAACCGTATCATTATTATTTTTTCACAACTACCTATTATCTATGGCCCGCGACTTCATTAATATCCTAAACTTCAGCCCCCAGCTTTCCAAAGGTTGCCCATACCTGATATAGAATGTCAATATAACTTTAATTTATAACTGATTTAAGTTAAATATATTTTGGATCAAAGATAAAGAGTTGTGATTTCATTGTGTTGTACGAGAAAAATTGGAATTGTCATTTAAAATGAACTCGCCTTTCATCGGGTATCCCTATTGGAATGAACTCAATTATAGAATCTTTATACTGTTTTTTGAAGTATTGAATATAACCGTTACGCTTACTGTATATGCACTTATCGTTATTGCCTGTATCGTTACCTGAATGTAAATTCTATGGACATAATTTTGCTTTGAGGGAAATTATGAAGACGTCATTGAAACCTACATTATTTCTTTAATTTATATTTATAATGCATATATTTTTATAAAACCAATTATGCTAAGTATTTTTTCTAATTTTATCTAATATATATGATTATTTTTCTTCTAGATATATTGCCGCGAAGTTAATGGATAAAAGGAACATTCATGTACCTCTGAAGATAGGAAATTTTATAAAACTATAATAATATAAATTGAATTGTGTATATTAGGTTTATATTTATTCTATAATAAAAAAATGTTTTTATGTATGTATGTATGTATGCCTTAATGTATCATACCAAGAATCGGTCCATCTAATAAAGTAAGTATAAAATAATTTAAATAAATTCCTTAAAATGTGAGAGGTTTTGCATTTTGATTATATCTACTCAACTGCTTTAAAATTCCAATAACTTGTACCTTATATACTGTACACAAAAAAATGTCCTGAAAATACTTACTGTATGCTATCAGTATAGATATTTCTGAAACTGGAACTTCGTTGCTACAATTCCAATATCTGCAATAGAACCATGTGTTTAGATACATACAAGTATAAACCAATGAACTACTTTTATAGTCAAAACAGCATGTACATGTATTTCAAAGTACGCAATAAACTTACATTTCGCGCAACTCTAAATGAACAATTATCACTATTGATGGCATTCTTAATAAGCGATATAGTTCATATATTAATATATTTTAATAAGTAATACCTCACTTAGGCGTCAATTTCATTAATCTAGCGTCATATTTACAATTTTGCCGATATTTTCGTCAATCTGGGGCGAAATATCGCCAAGCTGGCGTTATTTCACCCCAGAGCTTTACTAGATAATTCGCCATGAGGGAATGACGGAGAAATGGGTTATTATTACGATCTACTCTTATGCTCTTTCCAAGATATTGGATATATATACAGTTCGTCATCATTTCATTGATTTAGCGTATGTTTCTTCAATTCGGCAATTATTTAACAATTTCCCTACGTTTAAAAAGTCAGCAAGCTGTAATTATTCCGACAACGTTACGGCCGGAATAATAGGTTTTTCTTATAGTAGATACTTATATTCTTTCGAAGATATTTAATTTTCGGCAATTAGTCGTCATTTTTATTGATTTAGCGTTATTTTTTTTATCAATTTGGCGATATTTTCGATAATTTGGCAACATTAGCAAAGTCGCGAAGTTGGTAAAATCCCACCGAAATCTCTTTAAGCGTCTTGGATGGAGAAATAAGCCATTCTTGTAGTATATAAATGACTATTGGCGTTCAAATGAAAAATTATTACACAAAGTATCTTTTCTCATGAATGGAAGGAACTAGATCCACGAGAATGATGTTACCAAATTTAGCGCATGCTATTACACATGAAAAGGGAACATGTTTCACAATAGTTAATATTTCTTTTATATTATATGTTTTTTTGATAAATTTATTTAAAAACTCTGCAATATCTCGAGAACGGTTAATAGTAACTTTCAAAGTTTATGTCAATCGTTTTCTAATAAAAAATTACATAAGAAATGACTATTTGCGTAACTCTAGAGAAGGTTTCGATTTGTTGATGATTTTTTCAAAATGTAGGATGTTCTGAACATTCGAATGTGTTTAAAAACAATAGGTTTCCAGTATTCACGAATTGTAATTTTTGTACCAATTTCGTTCGAAGCGCTGCATTCGTTTGTGAGATATCATCTCAACACTCACTGACACACACACACACACAGGTTGATTTCGGGTGGAAAACGAGGACGCTGCGGGGAACACACCAAACTGAGGACCTCCCAAAATAATGATTTTTCTGATATAATTTTCACATTTTAGGCATCCTGGAAGGAAGTTAATGACATATGTGACATGAAAATGTTAAAAATAGGTTTATTTCATGTATGCATTTTTACAAGGTAAACGAGGATCATGTTTATACACCGATAGAATGCGGACCATGCATATACACCGTTAGAATGTGGACAATGATTATATATATATATATATATATATATATATATATATATATATATATATATATATATATATATATATATATATACACCGTTAGAATGCGGACGATGCATATACACCGTTAGAATGATGCCCATGCTTATACACCTTTAGGATGAGGGCAATGCTTGGCATTAGATATACAGGTTCTTATCGAGGGTAAACGTACGTATATCTAATAACTAAGAAAACGAGGGTACTTATATCTATTAAAGAAAGATCGTGAATACACATTTTTATTGAGGACACTGTATTTAAAACTGATAATCTATATAAATAAAAATGAAAATCTGTCTGTCTGTCTGTCTGTCTGTCTGTTTGTCACACCATCACGGGAGAACGGCTGAACCGAATTTGATGAAATTTTGTGGGTAGCCCAGAAATAGCCCCACTTAAAATTATATCCGTGTTTTGAGTTTCTACGACCAGTGGTTCTCGAGATATTAGTAAAAAACGAAATTTTCGTTTGTCTCATCATCACGGAAATACGGCTGAACCGAATTTAATGAAATTTGGTGAATAGCCTTGAAATATCCCCCCATAAATTTTGTCCAAGTTTCGAGTTTCTAAGACCTGGGGTTGTCGAGATATTAATGAAAACGGAACTTTTTCCTAGGAGTTCTACTCCCTAACTCCGTGGTTTATCCAAACGAAAAGCTTGAAAATCGTTTGAAAGTGAATTAAAATTTAATCTCTGAGTTTGATGGGAGATTTTTTGCGTTAATTAGTCACTTTCTGAAAACATGAATTGTTTGAAACATGATTTTAAGGGGAAATCTATCTCCATGGTTCATGGTTTATTTAAAACAAGCTTTTACGGAACAATGAGAAGAATAGAGAAATCAAAATCGTTATTTAATTTCGCAGTTTATGTTATAAGACATGACATATTTAACATGTTATAAGATTCTATCTTATATCATGTTACTCAGAAACGCAATTAAATTAAATCTGTCTGCTAATTTTAATAATTATTTTTTCGATTTGAATAATAAATAAATGGATATAAAAATATATTTTAGAAAAGAACGATTTGATTTTTCTTATAGCATTTTTGACTGGATAATATCAATTACGGTCTTCAGGTTTAAAAATTATTATTATTTATATTTTCGGGGATTATTGATTCAAGGATTATTGATATTTTCAAGTTATTATGCAATTATTTTATTATGACAAAAATTGTTTAAACTCATATATTGTATGTTGTACGAATCTTCTACAAATACACGTGTATATCTTTTAATCTACGAGAATATAAGTAGTACAGGTATATTGACATATGTTTTGATATATATTGGCATATATTGGAATCAATTACGACCTTCTGGTATAAAGAGTACGGATATTATTGATGTTTTCAATTTATTACGTCATTTCTTTTATTTTGGCAAATATTTTTGAGACGCATATTGTAATACGGGTAATCTTCTACTAACACATTGGCATATTTTCTGATCTGCGACAATATAATTAGTACGGGGTTGCATATATTCATTCAATTCCAATTTTTTCTTCTGTAAATTTGCTTACAAAAGGGGGCAGGATGTTTTATTCTTCAGATCTGATCGTGAAGATAATTTTGCATAGTGAGAACATATATTCTTAAACTTCTCTTTAGGAGCAATAAATTTAATATTTTAACAGAATTTGCACATGATTGCGAACTTTAAGTTTCTTTAAATTATACACTCCGTACGAATAACGGGTGTGCTGTTAGTGGTTAATAAATTTTAACATTTTAGGAGGATATATCATGTTGCTCGGCATCGCAATTAAATTAAATGTGTTTGTTAATGTTTTTATTATTTTTTTTCGATTTAAATAATAAATAAATGGATAAATGGATATAAAAGTATATCTTATGAATGGACGGTTTGATTTTTCTTTTAATTATATTAATTGCTGACTGCGTACATCAATTTCATTTATTTTGGCAAAGAGTTTTCAAGCTTATATCTTATTTAGCTACTAAACTCATATATTGTGTTTAGCCAATAAATTCATATAGCCGATTGTTGAAACAGGAAAAGAGTAGAGCGGGTATATCTTCTAATACAATTGTAGGGTTTTCATTTAGTATATTGAAACGGGATAAGAATGTTTCATTCAGATCTGCAAATTCAAAGCTACGAATTTGGAGGGATATCGCTAATTTGACAACTTTTGTTAAACTTTGCCAAATTGACGGAAATGTCGCCAAATTGATATAAACGACACACAAACAGCTGCCATAAACCTTCGGGTTGGTCGTGTGGCTTGGGTCTTCTACATATCAATGAAATTTTTTTTTGTTTTGTTAGAAGAGAGTACTGAAATGATGTTTGGTTAGCATTTATCTGTCAGACCAACCATCCTACTTAGTAATACATTTAGCGAATTTTTAAAATGTCACCAAATTGATAAAAATGTTTTCAAATCTATAAAAATATCTTGAAATTGATAAAATTGCGCTACATAAATGATATTAATTGTTTTTTGTTAGGGGATAGTATTGTGATGATATTTCGCCAATTTGTCGCAAAGTGGAACTGTCAGTTCTACAGTCCCACTTGGCGATAAATTTGGCGATTTTTTAAAATGTCGCTAATTTGACGAAACTGTCGCCAAATGTTCCATAGAAATATAACTATTTAGACGATATTTTTTTTACCAATTTATTTGAAGCAAATGATATCATGTCGCTTAGCAACGGATTTAAATCCAATGTGTGCATGCGGCAGACGATTTTTATTAAATCCTTTCCGATTTGAATAATGAAGATATGTATATAAAATAAATTTCATTGCCATTTCATTTTGGACTGGATAATATCAATTATACTCTTCAGGTTTAAACATTATTATTAATGATATTTTCCGGAATTATTGATTCAGGGATAATTGATATTTTTAAGTTATTACGCCATTGTTTTATTGCGGCAAAAATTGCTGACACACGCATATTGTACTTTGTACGAGTAATCTTCTAGGAATGCACGGGTATATCTTCTAACCTACGAGAATATAAGTAGTACAGGTATATTGGCATATATTTTGACATATATTGGCATATATATTGGAATCAAGTACAGTCTTCTGGTATGAAGATTAAGGGGATTAATTATATATTCAATTTATTACGTCGTCTGTTGTATTTTACCAAAAAAAATTTGAGACTCATATTGCAAAACGGGTTATCTTCTACTAATAATCGGACATTATAAGTAGTACGTGTATATCTTCCCATATAATTTTAGCACTTTAATTTTGACATATATTGGAATAAATGACTGTCTTCAGATTTAAAGATTACGGATTTATTGGTATTTTCAATTTATACATGTAATCTACTAATACAGGTTATATTTTCTAAAATTCGCGTATATAATTAGTACGGGTCCCATACAATTTTAACGCTTTTATTTTGCATATATTGATTCAATTCCATATTTTTTTTTATATTTGCTTACATAAGGGGTCCAAGATGTTTTATTCTTCAGATATGTCCATGAAGATAATTTTATATAGCGAGAACAGAGATTCTTAAACTTCTTTTTAGGAGCATTATATTAAATATTTTAACAGAATATTTTGATTAAACATGTCATTTAGTATACTATAAGAATTTGGGCATGATTATGAATTTCAAGTTTCTTTATATTATATACTCCGTACGAAGAACGGGTATGCTGCTAGTTGTGTAATATTTATATATGTCGCAAGATGTGCTGCAACTTCTTTCATTTGAAACTAGTTGAAAAGTGAACGAAAATTACCCTAAAAAAAGATTTGTTCGTAGTTAGTAGAGAAGATACATAAAAAATTATACATTATGTAACACATGCCCTAACACATAACCGAGTGAAAGCAAAATTGAGAAAAAAAGATTAAACATACAAAAATGCATTATACACAAAATCCGCTTATAAAGGGCGTCACCCCCAAAATTAGGATGGCACTCCCATTGCAGGTACCAACATCTACGGATCGGTTTCGCGTTTATTTTACGCTTTTCAGTAGGGAAATTACAGCTCGTCAGCTGCAATGGTAGTACAAAATTTGCTAAAATCCACAATTTTTACAAGTTTTTATGGAAAATGATACTTTCAATCCTTCCATATGGCTGGCATAAAATGGATTAAAAATTGTGGGTGGGGTGTCTTTCATACTTTTGGGAACGTCCCTTATAGGCGGATTTGTGTTTTAGGAAATTTGCCTTTCAGCTTCGTGTGGCCTGAGTTAAATTCTAAGCAAATTTTATGCCAACCACGTGGAAGGACTAAAATTGTCAGTTCCCATAGAAGCTCGCAAAAAATTGTAACATGTTTCTTACTATCATTACAGATTTCTGCTATTCCGTGCTGACGAGTGCATAATAAGAGCAAAACCAGTCCCTGAAAGATGATATTTGCAATGAAAAGTGTCTTCTATATAAAAATGTTTCAAAATTTTTTTAACTTATTTAAAAAATATTATTTTGGCAAAATTTTTGCTAAATGCTTTATATACGTATTATTATTTATGAACCAGGTGGATTTTGCTGTATTGCATACGGTCTGAAGGACAGATTGATGAACTGCGGGGTGGGATAGTCCAGTGGTTAAGGCACGGGAATTGCACTCGGAGGACCCGAGTTCGATTCCTTGCTCTGCCTAAACTGACCTTGTATTCAAGCGGAGTACGGGCACGTTCAATATGTGGGTTTGAAAGTTCTTCCGAGAACTTGATGCTAGAGGAAGGAGGACACGGTCCCTGAGGATGTCGTTCCCTCTGGGTTATGGTTTAAATTGGATGGCACTATCCCTGCGTCCAAACAGACCGTCCTACTAAATATTTACAGCTAATATAGCAACAGATCAAATTACATATTTGCGTATATAATTAGACACTGTATTCTATTCATATTCCGAGTCATTATAGCACTTGTCATTTAAAAACCATAGCCTCTGCTTCATCAATATGGGTTATCGTATTCTTTAAGGAATTGTATATTTTCGGTTTCTTTTACAGAACAGCATAAGAAATAATAAAAACTATTTTAATATATGTCATTAAAGCATTTAATGTTTCTGGATTTTTATATAAAGAATATTTTATTTTGCCTTCTTTTCTCTTATATATTTTTCAAAATTATATTTTTGCTCAGAGACAATTTGATTAGTATTAATATATTATTTATTTTCAAAAATTATCTAATCAAATTATCAAATTCAATAATCGTCTTCCGTCAGGATATCTTCCAGCAAAATTTCGAATTCGAAAATTCTCAAAAAAACAATATCTTTTCCATACAATAGTGAAAATAAAATATATTTTTTTTATTCTGATGACGATTGCAACAGAAGTAGTCTGCGACAGAAGTAGACCAATGTGATATT
Organism: Amaurobius ferox; assembly: GCA_951213105.1. Classification (NCBI taxonomy): domain Eukaryota; kingdom Metazoa; phylum Arthropoda; class Arachnida; order Araneae; family Amaurobiidae; genus Amaurobius; species Amaurobius ferox. The sequence goes on along the minus strand of OX578134.1, from coordinate 22,012,203 downwards.
ACGAATATGTAAAAAAGTCTAGCGGAACTTAAACTCTATATCCTTTATATTTAAAAAAAAGGAACAAATCTTCTATTTGAAATATTTTTTCTTTTAAGGGGACGGTGGACGTTGAAATGAGCAAAAATCGACTAAAAAGTTTTTTTCTTTTTAATATATAACATTATTTTACACATTTAATCTTTTGCTTATGGGTGGGACAGCGCCCATCCCAAACGAAGAACCTTCAAAAAGACAGGTATTTGACATACCATATCCTAAACAGTTCGATCTCCCTTTGCCTGCAAATGCATTTTTTTCGAAACAAAATTTTCAAAGGTTTTACATTTTTAAAATGCTCCATGCGTCTTAATTTTTGTCTGAGATGCATGGAATTTGGCAAGAAGATACCTCTCATACTTTTTAATGAAACTGGGTATGCATTTCATAATTGGACTTTATTAAGGCAATTAAAAGTGAATAAGAACCTAATTAAATGATGAAAATTAAGTTTAAATGCAGAAAAATATTTTTAAAAAATTAACTTTCTAAGGGATTTGAAAATGAATACCCATATTTGTTCATAATATGTTTCTGAGTGACCATAATGTAAAATGAATCAAAAATCTGAACAAATGGCAAGCAAGGAGCATTTTCAAATTTTCGTTAAAAAAAAATAAATTAAAAAAAAATACAAAATTCTAACAAAATTGAAAGAAATTGAATGGTATTGTATATAGGAATGTTAAGAGGAATATTTATACAAATTTTCATGTTTCTAAGTCAATAAATAAAAAATCTGATGTGGGCAACACATGACTTTCCTTATATAATGTAATGAATTTACTACTTGTACAGTAAAAAAAATAGGTTTTTCTTATAGTAGATACTAGTATTCTTTCCAAGATATTGAATTTTGGACAATTGGTTGTCATTTTCATTGATTTAGCTTCATTTTTATCCATTTGGCGAGATTTTCCATAATTTTCAACAATTTAAAAAGTCACCAAGTTGGCGACATTCCGGCAAATTCGTCGCCAAAATCTCGCCAAGCGTTATGGACGAAGAAATAAGTTGTTCTTACAGCAGATAAATGACTATTGGCGATCAAATACAAAAGTATTACTCAAAGTATATTTTTTTATGAATGGAACGAGCTAGATCCACGAGAATGATGTCACCCAATTTATCACATGGTATTACATATGAAAAGTGAACATGTTTCTCAATAGAAAATATTTTTTTTTATTTTATATGACTTTTTGATAATTTTTTTGAAAAATGTGCAATATCTCGAGAACGGTTCACGTTAGCGTTCTAAAATTTATATCAATCGTTTTCTAATGAAAAATTACATAAGAAATGTCTATTTGAGTAACTTTATTAATGGTTTTGATTTTTTGACGATTTTTTCAAAGTTTCATTCGAAAATTTAGGGGGGTTCTCAACATTTGATTGTGTATAAAAACAATAAGCTTCCAGTGTTTACGGATTGTGATTTTTGTACCAAATTTGGTTCAAATCGGTCCATTCGTTCGTCAGTTATCGTCTCCACAGTCTCACTGACACATACAGACACATACTTTCACAGACACACACACACACACACACACAGGCATCACTTCAAAAATGTTTGATTTCTGATCAGGGATGCTTGAAACGTGCTCTCCCGTCAAAAACTCGAATTTGAATTTTCGACCCCGTCACAATACTTTCCTTATACATTATGTATATAAGGAAAGTAATAAAAGAAATTTCAACGTCCACCGTCCCCTTAAATGACATATTTTTACTTTCACATACTAATTTATAGAAACAGTTTCTTTCCCTAGAAATTATTCGAATTCGAGATATTAACAAATAAGCAGATTTCAAAACTTTTTCAGCCCACCTCGAATACTATTGAATGTATGAGATAGGAACACGATAGTAAGGAATGCAGCTACTAATATCAAATAATTATGTCGAATCTGATGCTGTTTTAATGCTGTTTTTATTTTCCTAATAAGAACTCAACTTTTTTGGACTTTAAGATTTTATAGCAATATTTTGTTTTCAATATAATTTCTATTCCCGAAATTATACTAAATGTATAAGTTGTATATGTTTAAGTATTATATAGATGAATGTATATTTATCGGCGCGATTAAGCAGTTACTAATTAAAAAAAAAACATAACTTTTAAAGTAGTATTTCTACGTTATATTTTAGAAGAATTAATTGGATATAAAATTTGAAATATATTTGTTTACTTTACCTACACCAATATATCTTCACGTTCTAGATATTACTTTCTTTATACACATAATGTATAAGGAAAGTATTGTGACGGGGTCGAAAATTCGAATTCTCAGTTTTCGACGGGAGAGCACGTTTTAAGCATCCCTGATCACGAATCAAACATTTTTGAAGTGATGCCTGTGTGTGTGTATGTGTGTGTGTGTGAAAGTATGTGTGTGTGTATGTGTGTGTGTGTCAGTGAGTCTGTGGAGACGATAACTGACGAACGAATGGACCGATTCGATCCAAATTTGGTACAAAAATCACAATCCGTAAACACTGGAAGCATATTGTTTCTATACGCAATCGAATGTTCAGAACCCCCCCTAAATTTTCGAATGAAATTTTGAAAAAATCGTCAAAAAATCAAAACCACTAAAGTTACGCAAATAGGCATTTCTTATGTAATTTTTCATTAGAAAACGATTGACATAAATTTTAAAACGCTAACATGAACCGTTCTTGAGATATTGTACATTTTTTTAAAAAATTATCAAAAAGTCATATAAAATAAAAAAAAAATATTTCCTATTGAGAAATATTTTCACTTTTCATATGTAATACCATGCGATAAACTGGGTGACATCATTCTCGTGGATCTAGCTCGTTCCATTCATGAAAAAAGATATTTAGAGTAATACTTTTGTATTTGAGCGCCAATAGTCATTTATCTGATGTAAGAATAACTTATTTCATAGTGCATAACGCTTGGCGAGATTTTGGCGACGAATTTGGCGGAATGTCGCCAATTTGGCGACTTTTTGAAATGTTGCCAAATTAACGAAAATCTCACCAAATGGATAGAAATGACTCTAAATCAATGAAAGTGACGACTAATTGTCGAAAGTTCAATATCTTGGAAAGAATAATAGTATCTACTATAAGAGAGAGAAAAACCTATTTTTTTTTACTGTAAAAGTAGTAAATTCATTACATTATATAAGGAAAGTCATGTGTTGCCCACATCAGATTTTTACTTTCCTTATATACATAATGTATAAAGAAAGTATTGTGACGGGTCGAAAATTCGAATTCGAGTTTTCGACAGGAGAGCACGTTTCAAGCATCCCGGATCACGAATCAAACATTTTTGAAGTCATGTCTGTTTGTGTGTGTGTGTGTGTGTGTGAAAGTATGTGTGTGTGTGTGTGTGTCAGTGGGTCTGTGGAGACGATAACTGACGAACGAATGGACCGATTCGAACGAAATTTGGTACAAAAATCACAATACGTAAACACTGGAAGCCTATTGTTTTTATACACAATCGAATGTTTAGAACCCCCTAAAATTTCGAGTGAAATGTTGAAAAAATCGTCAAAAAATCAAAACCGCTAACAAAGTTACGCAAATAGACATTTCTTATGTAATTTTTCATTAGAAACCGATTGACATAAATTTTAGAACGCTAACATGAACCGTTCACGAGATATTGCACATTTTTCAAAAAAATTATCAAAAAGTCATATAAAATAAAAAAATATATATTTCCCGTTGAGAAACATGCTCACTTTTCATATGTAATAACATGGGATAAATTTGGTGACATCATTTTCGTGGATCTAGCTCGTTCCATTCATGAGAAAAGTTACTTCGAGTAATACTTTTGTATTAGAACGCCAAAAGTCATTTATCTGCTATAAGAATAACATATTTCTCCGTCAGTAAAGCTTGGCGAGATTTTGGCGACGAATTTGGCGGAATGTCGCCAACTTGCGTTTTTTTTAATTGTTGCCAAATTAACGAAAATCTCGCCAAATGAATTAAAATGACGCTAAATTAATGAAAATGATGACAAATTGTTGAAAATTCAATATCTTGGAGAGAATATAAGTATCCATTATAAGAGAAAAACCTATTTTTTTTGCTGTAAAAGTAGTAAATTCATTGCATTATATAAGGAAAGTCATGTGTTGCCCACATCAGATTTTTTTCTATTTGAATAATAAATAATTGGATGTAAAAATATATTTTATAAATGAACGGTTTGATTGTTCTTTTAATTATATAAATTATGGACTGCGTACAATACTTTCATTTATTTTAGCAAAGAGGTTTCAAGTTCTTATACTGTGTTTAGCTCATAAACTCATATATTGTGTTTACCCAATAAATTCGTTTAGCCGATTGTTGAAACAGAAAAAAAGTAAAACGGGTGTATCTTATACAATTTTAGTGTTTTCATTTAATATATTCAAACGGGATCAGGATATTTTATTCCTCAGATCTGCAAATTCAGAGCTATCAATATGGCGGAATATCGCCAAGTTGGTAACTTTTCTTAAACTTTACCAAATGGGCAGAAATGTCCCCAAATTAATAAAAATGACGCAAATAAATGAAATTAAATTTGTTTTTACTTTCCTTATATACATAATGTATAAGGAAAGTATTGTGACGGGGTCGAAAATTCGAATTCGAGTTTTCGACGGGAGAGCACGTTTCAGGCATCCCTGATCACGAATCAAACATTTTTGAAGTGATGTCTGTCTGTGTGTGTGTGTGTGTGAAAGTATGTGTGTGTGTGTGTGTGTGTGTGTGTGTGTGTGTGTGTGTGTGTGTGTGTGTGTTAGTGAGACTGTGGAGACGATAACTGACGAACGAATGGACCGATTCGAACAAAATTTGGTACAAAAATCACAATCCGTAAACACTGGAAGTCTATTGTTTTTATACGCAATCGAGTGTTCAGAACCCCCCTAAATTTTCAACTGAAATTTTGAAAAAATCGTCAAAAAATCAAAACCGCTAATAAAGTTACGCAAATAAACATTTCTTATGTAATTTTTCATTAGAAAACGATTGACATGAATTTTAGAACGCTAACATGAACCGTTCTCGAGATATTGCACATTTTTCAAAAAAATTATCAAAATGTCATATAAAATAAAAAAAAATATATCTCCTATTGGGAAACATGTTCACTTTTCAAATGTAATGCCATGCGATAAATTGGGTGATATCATTCTCGTATATCTAGCTCGTTCCCTTCATGAAAAAAGATACTTTTAGTAATACTTTTGCATTTGAAAGCCAATAGTCATTTATCTGCTGTAAGAATAACTTATAATTATTAATTGTTGAATAATTATTGAATAATTATTTCTTTGTCCATAACGCTTGGCGGGATTTTGGCGACGAATTTGCCGAAATGTCGCCAACTTGGCGACTTTTTGAAATGTTGCCAAATTAACGAAAATCTCGCCAAATGGAAAAAATGACGCTAAATCAATGAAAATGACGACTAATTGCCGAAAATTCAATATCTTGGAAGTAATATAAGTATCTACTATAAGAGAAAAACGTATTTTTTCACTGTAAAAGTAGTAAATTCATTACATTATATAAGGAAAGTCATGTGTTGCTCACATCAGATATTTTTTTAATTGCAACTGGCTTTTTAATTCTAACAACCAGATTGAACATATTTTTGAAAATGTTTCAAAAGAAACGATTAAAAATATTGTTTCGTGCCAAGAAAACGCAAGTGACATTGCCCTAACAATAAATTTCAATTTGAACTTTGGATACAAATGTTTGATTTTTATTTTCTGTGTTCTACATGAGCTTATTTTTAGTGTGAAATGCAAACTTTCTATTAAATCATTTGAATACCAATCTTCATCATGCAATATTGTGACGTCTTTAACAAGCATTTCCGGTTTTAAAGGAGCAGAGGCTAAGACCTAACTCATCACATGTTGCCCTACCACAAGATAGACCATGCCTTCAGGCCATAGTCCCCTTAGTAGAACATGTCTTCCTGAACAATACTGCTGAAAATATATCCAGTACCTGTCCCTCGACGCTCAGAGCCTGATCCCATACTTCAAAGGAATCCGAAACCTGTTTGTTCGCTCTGTGGCACCAGAAAGTTTCAAGCCATGCATCCTTCATAAAATGAAACTGCCATCTACTAATATTGGTCTATGTGTATAGTACAACATTCTATTGCGCAAGTTTCTTTTACATTCACACTATAAGTAGATATAAAATAGTACCTAAGATTCAAATGATGAAATTATTTTTATTAACACTTTTCAACATAGTTGAAAACTGCTTATGATTTTGTACATTCTATCTGACTGTCTGTCTGTCTGTCCGTTCGCACAATAACTGTCGTAAAAAGGACTTTATCAAACTGAAATTATAGTATGTTGTTGAGATGGTCTGTAGAACAATGGAATATGTAATGGAAATGAATAATATCACCCAATTAGTTTTGGATTGAACCCGGATTGAAGAAATAAAATATATTGAACCCTATGGGACTTTATTTTTCAAACATTTTTTAAGTGAAGTTAAAATTCACAAATTGCTTCGAAAATTTTAGGAAATATTCAAATTATTCTACAAAGTATATAAAAAAAAATCCAGCAAATTATGTTCGGTTGTTTTTAAATAAAAATAAAAATATTAATTACATCCATATAAATGAAGAGATAACGTGACCCACTTCAAAATAAAAAAATCTGATGTGAGCAACACATGACTTTCCTTATATAATGCAATGAATTTACTACTTTTACAGTTAAAAAAATGTTATTCTTATTGTAGATACTTATATTCTTTCCAAGATATTGAATTTTCTTCAATTAGTCGTCATTTTCAATTATATAGCGTCATTTTTATCAATTTGCCGAGATTTTTGTTAATTTGGCAACAATTAAAAATGTAGCCAAGTTGGCGACTTTCTGCCAAATTCTTCGCCAAAATCTCGCCAAGCGTTATGGACGGAGAAAAAAAGGTATTCTTACAGCAGATAAATGACTATTGACGTTCAAATACAAAAGTATTAGTTAAAGTATATTTTTTCATGAATGGAACGAGCTAGATCCACGAGAATGATGTCACCAAATTTATCGAATGGTATTAGATATGAAAAGTGAACATGTTTCTTAATAGGAAATATATATATTTTTTATTTTATGTAACTTTTCGATAATTTTTTTGAAAAATGTGCCATATCTCGTGAACGGTTCATGTTAGCGTTCTAAAATTTATGTCAATCGGTTTCTAATGAAAAATTACATAAGAAATGTCTATTTGCGTAACTTTATTAGAGGTTTTGATTTTTTGACGATTTTTTCAACATTTCACTCGAAATTTTAGGGGGTTCTAAACATTCGATTGTGTATAAAAACAATAGGCTTCCAGTGTTTACGTATTGTGATTTTTGTACCAAATTTCGTTCGAGTCGGTCCATTCGTTCGTCAGTTATCGTCTCCACAGACTCACTGACACACACACACACACACACACACACACACACACACACACACACATCACTTCAAAAGTGTTTGATTCGTGATCAGGGATGCTTGAAACGTGCTCACCCGTCGAAAACTCGAATTCGAATTTTCGACCCCGTCACAATACTTTCCTTATACATTATGTATATAAGGAAAGTAATATGGTATCCATCTTGTGTCAAAATCGTGATTTCTAAAGTTTTTTTTTAATTTACATTTAGTGTTGCATCCGTCCTACAACCGCTTGTTATTGCGTTTTTTCTGTGCATCTGTATTCTGCGCCAATGCAATTACAATATTTATTAGCTTAAATGATCATCAAACTTTGATTATTTTTACAATGAGGCCTAACTTTAATAAATGTAAAATGTAAACAAGTAAGATGAGCTGCAAAAGAATTGCTGATTTTTTTTCAAGCACAATTATTTAACTCTGGAATAAAAGTGTTTGAGTGAAATATTCGCTTATTTTACATAGAGAGCCAGACGACTTATATTTCGAAGACGTCATTTGAATAAATTTTGAAAGAAGTTTTAACCATGGAGTTAGATAATACTTTTACCTCAATGGTTTAATTTTCCAAATTAAATAAATTATTGCAGTTCTGTGATAATTAAAACAAGAAAGATCAATCATACATAAAACATTGATTATGACATACATTCCAACTACTGATAACTTTTCACCTTTCTGGTAGGTCGGACGGTCTGGGTCTCAACCACAACAACACATTCCAACTACAATGCAATTTTATTTAAACATCTATAAAATGCTATAATTCAGGGGTAATGTTTTTCAAATTATCACAAGACTGCAATCTATATATATATAATTGAAAATCTGCCTATCTGTCTGTCTGTCTGTCTGCCGGTTTGTCCCACCATCACGGGAAACGGCTGAACTGAATTTGATGAAATTTTGTAGGTAGCCTGGAAATAGCCCCACTTAAAATTTAGTCCATGTTTTGAGTTTCTACGACCAATGCTTCTCGAGATATTAGTAGGAAACGAAATTTTCGTTTGTCTCATCATCGCGGGAGAACGGCTGAACCGAATTTAATGAAATTTTGTGGATAGCCTTGAAATAGCTCCCCATAAATTTAGTCAAAGTTTTGAGTTTCTAAGACCAGGGGTTGACGAGATATTGATGAAAAACGAACTTTTTCCTAGGGGTTCTACTCTCTAACTCCGTGGTTTATCCGAACGGAAAGGATGAAAATCGTTTGTTTAAAACGTCAAAGTGAAATAAAACTTTATTTCTGAGTTTTGTGGAGATTTTTTGCGCAAATTAGTCACTATATAAAATCATGAATTGTTTGAAACATGAATTTAAATGGAAAATCTATCTCCATGGTTTATTTTCCACAAGCTTTTACGCAAGAATGAAAAGTACTAAGAAATCAAAATCATTTATTAAATTTAACTTCTTATGAGGATATATTATGTTGCTCGGTAACGCAATTAAATTAAATTTGTTTGTTAATGTTTTTATTATTATTTTTTCGATTTGAATAATAAATAAATGGATATAAAATTATATCTTTTGAATGAATGGTTTGATTTTTCTTTTAATTATATTAATTGCTGACTGCGCACATCACTTTTATTTATTTTGGCAAAGAGTTTTCAAGCTTATATTGTGTTTAGCTACTAAACTCATATATTGTGTTTAGCCAACCAATTCTTTTAGCCGATTGTTGAAACAGAAAAAGAGTAAAACGGGTGTATCTTATACAATTTTAGTGTTTTCATTTAGTATATTCAAACGGGATCAGGATATTTTATTCCTCAGATCTGCAAATTCAGAGCTATCAATATGGCGGAATATCGCCAAGTTGATAACTTTTCTTAAACTTTACCAAATGGGCAGAAATGTCCCCAAATTAATAAAAATGACGCAAATAAATGAAATTAAATTTGTTTTTAATTTCCTTATATACATAATGTATAAGGAAAGTATTGTGACGGGGTCGAAAATTCGAATTCGAGTTTTCGACGGGTGAGCACGTTTCAGGCATCCCTGATCACGAATCAAACATTTTTGAAGTGATGTCTGTGTGTGTGTGTGTGTGTGTGAAAGTATGTGTGTGTGTGTGTGTGTGTGTGTGTGAAAGTATGTGTGTGTGTGTGTGAAAGTGTGTGTGTGTGTGTGTGTGTGTGAAAGTATGTGTGTGTGTGTGTGCGAAAGTATGTGTGTGTGTGTGTGTGTGTGTGTGTGTGTGTTAGTGAGATTGTGAAGACGATAACTGACGAACGAATGGACCGATTCGAACAAAATTTGGTACAAAAATCACAATCCGTAAACACTAGAAGTCTATTGTTTTTATACGCAATCGAGTGTTCAGAACCCCCCCTAAATTTTCAACTGAAATTTTGAAAAAATCGTCAAAAAATCAATAAATTCATTTAGCCGATTGTTGAAACAGAAAAAGAGTAGAACGGGTATATCTTCTAATAAAATTGTAGTGTTTTCATTTAGTATATAGAAACGGGATCAGGATGTTTCATTGAGATCTGCAAATTAAGAGCTACAAATTTGGCGGGATATCGTTAATTTTTCAACTTTTCTTAAACTTTGCCAAAGTGACGGAAATGTCGACAAATTGATAAAAACGACGCAAATCAATGAAATTTATTTTGTTTTGTTAGAAGAGAATACTGAAATGATGTTTCGTTAGCATTTATCTGGCAGACAAACCGTCCTACTTAGTAATACATTTAGGGAATTTTTAAAATTTCACCAAATTGATAAAAATGTTTTCAAATCCATAAAAATATCTTGAAAATGATAAAATTGCGCTAAATAAATGAAGTTACTTGTGTTTTGTTAGGGGATAGTATTGTGATGATATTTCGTCAGTTTATCGCCATGTGGAACTGTCAGTTCTACAGTCCCACTTGGCGATAAATTTGGCGATTTTTTAAAATGTCGCCAAACGTTCCGTAGAGATAGCATTATTTAGACGATATTTTTTCCACCAATTTATTTGATGCAAATGATATCATGCCGCTTAGCAACAGATTTAAATCCAATGGGTTTATGTGGCAGACGATTTTTATTAAATCTTTTCCGATTTGAATAATGAAGATATGTATAAAAAATAAATTTCATTGCCATTTCATTTTTGACTGGATAATATAAATTACGGTCTTCAGGTTTAAACATTATTATTATTGATATTTTCCGGGATTATTGATGCAGAGATTATCGATATTTTTAAGTTATCACGCCATTGTTTTATTGCGGCAAAAATTGCTGACACTCACATATTGTATGATGCACGAGTAATCTAGGAATTCAGGGGTATATCTTCTAATCTACGAGAACATAAATAGTACACGTATATTGGCATATATTTTGACATATATTGGCATATGTATTGGAATCAAGTACGGCCTTCTGGTATGAAGATTAAGGGGTTTATTGATATTTTCAATTTATTACGTCGTCTGTTGTTGCATTTTAGCAAAGATATTTGAGACAAATATTGTAATATGGGTAATCTTCTACTAATAATCGGACATATCTTCTAATCTACGACATTATAAGTAGTACGGGTATATCTTCCCATATAATTTTAGAAGTTTCATTTTGACATATATTGGAATAAATGACTGCCTTCAGATTTAAAGATTACGGGTTTATTGATATTTTCAATTTCTACACGTAATCTATTAATACAGATTATATCTTCTAATATTCGGGTATATGATTAGTACGGATCCCATACAATTTCAACGCTTTTATTTAGCATACAGTATTGATTCAATTCCATATTTTTTGTAAATTTGCTTACATAAGGGGTCCAGGATGTTTTATTCTTCTTGCCCGCAAAGATAATTTTGTATAGTAAGAGCAGATATTCTTAAAGTTCTTTTTAGGAGTATTATATTAAATATTTTAACAGAATATTTTTATTAAAAATGTTATTTAGTATACTATAAAAATTTGCACATGATTGTGAATTTTAAGTTTCTTTATATTATATACTCGGTACGAAGAACGGATATGCTGCTAGTAATTTATTATATTTAAAATTTAAAACTGCATAAAAAAATAATTTTATTCAAATAACGTATTCAAAATAGAAATCGCCTTGTCTCTCCATGTAAATGTAATAAATATTTCATTTAAATTCTTTTATTCCATTCCTTTTATTGATCACAATATTATAATAAATTTTTTACTTAAAAACATAAACCATGGAAGCAAAAGTACTTTTTTACTCTGCTTAAAACTTATGCTTCAAATGTATCAAAAAAAGCAATGCCAAAAAATCTTCTGCTTATGTATGTAAAATCAATGAATTCAATAAAACACATAAGTTACTTGTGTTTTGTTAGGTGTTTTGTCATTCATCAGCTTTATTCAGATTTATGCCTTTTTCATCAGCTTTATTAATTTTTCATGAGTTTTATTCATTTTTCATCAGCTTTATTCATTTTTCATCAGCTTTATTCTAGTCTCCAGAGCAAAATTTTTCGTTAAAAAGATTCAGGAATTCCTATACAACTCATCATACATCTTGATGTGTTTACATTCTGCATACGTTAAAATTGGGCTCCGTTGTAGAAATAATCAAAGTTTGATGATCATTTAAGCTAGAAAAATATTGTAATTGCATTGGCGCAGAATACAGATGCACAGAAAAACGTAAAAAACCATGGCTTTAGGACGGATGAAACACTAAATATAAATTAAAATAACTTTTAAATGTCACGATTTTGACACAGAATGGATGCCATATTTTATTTTGATGGATCCTATATTTTTTTATGCCCGTGGTCTCTTCTTATAATATGGGTGTAATTATTATTTTAATTTTTATTTAAAAACTAACGAATATATTTTGCTTAAATTTTTTTATATATATTTTATGAGATAATTTAAATATTTCCTAAAACTTTCGAAGCAGTTTGTGAATTTTAAATTCGCTTAAAAATATTTGAAAAATTGGGTTCCATAGGGATCAATATCTTTCATTTTATTAACCCGGGTTCAATCCAAAACTAATCGTGTGATATTATTCATTTACATTCCCATATATCTGTCATACAGACCATCTGAACAACATACTAAAATTTCATTTTGATAAAGTCATATTTACGGCAATTATGGTGGGAACGGACAGACAGCCAGACAGAATGAACAAAGTCATAAACACTTTTCAACTATGTTGTAAAATGTTATAAATGTCGTCTTAGAATGTATCGTATTTTAGAAATGTTTAATGAAATTACAGTTGGAAATTATTTTATAATCAATGCTTCATGCACGATTGATCTTTCTTGTATTTATAGTGTTGCATCCGTCCAAAAACCGCTTTATTTTTGCATATTAACCGGGTTTCTAAATTCTGTGTTTTTACAATTACAATATTTTTTATTTTAAATGATCACTAAACTTTGATTATTTCTACAACGGAGCCTAATTTTAACGTATGCAAAGTGTAAACTCGATTGTAAGATGAGTTGCATAAGAATTGCAGAAATTTTCAAAGCAAAATTATACAGCTCTGAAGTCTGGAATATAAGTGCTATTAATGAAGTATTCATTGATTTTGCTTAGATAGAGAAGCAAGCGATTTTATAGCATTGTCTTTTTTGATGAATTTTTAAGTTTCCGGGTAAACAAATTATTGTACTGTGAAAATTTACAATATTTATGATTTTGAATGATCATTAAACTTTGATCATTTCTACAACGGAGCCTAGTTTTAGCGTATGCAAAGTGTAAACTCGATTGCAAGATGAGTTATATAAGAATTGCTGAATTTTTCAAAACAAAATTACACAACCTGCAAAAGTCTCCACAGACTCACTGACACACACACGCGCACACACACACACACACACACACACACACACACACACACACACACACACACACACACACACACACACTTCACCTCAAAAATATTTGATTCCTGATCGGGGATGCTTCCATACACTCCGTTATCGTAAAGGATTTTCATTGTTCCCCTCCCTGTGCCTGGGGTGGAACATTCATTCTCCCCAGCAAGAGGAGAGATACGAAGACATACTTCGTATTCCTGCTCTAAGGTATTCCCACGTCGGCGATTCAATTTAAAAAACTAGCGATTAACGAAATGACCAAACAAACTCCGTAGATATTTCGTCGTAAATATCCGTTTTTAACACTTTACAACAAAGTTGAAAAGTGTTTATGACTTTGTTCATTCTGTCTGTCTGTCTGTCTGTCTGTCCGTTAGCACGATAACTGCCGTAAAAATGACTTAATCAAAATGAAATTTTAGTATGTTGTTCAGACGGTCTATAGGACCTATGGGAATATAAATGAATAATATCACCCAATTAGTTTTGGGGCCAACGGCCGTACCGTGCTGAAAACACCGGTTCTCGTTAGATCACCGAAGTCAAGCAGCATCGGGCGCGGATAGTACTTGGTGGGTGACCACCTCGGAACGCCGCGTGCTGTTGGCCATCCCGGGTGCGGTATCCCCGTGGTTTGCGCGCTAGATTTGCACGCTGCCACAAATGCCGCCGTGTTCATGCGGAGTACGATCACGTTAAACATGGGGGTCCGTAAGTCCTTCCGAGAGGTTGGTGGTAGGGGAAGGAGGGTACGGTCCCTGTGGATGCCTCCCCCACTGGGTTCCGGTCTAAATTGGGTGGCACTCCCGGCCGCCCATACAGTTACATTACACCTTTCTGGTACCCGGCCGTCCAACTAGTTACTCTAAGTCCTCTGGACGAGTCGGACGGTCTGGGTCTTCAACACCTTTCTGGTAGACGAGCCGGACGGCCTGGGTTTTCAACACCTTTCTGGTAGGTCGGACGGTCTGGGTCTCAACAACAACAACCCAATTAGTTTTGGATTGAACCCGGGTTGAAAAAATGGACTACACTGAGCCCTATGGGACCAAATTTTTCAAGCATTTTTTAAGCGGATTTAAAATTCGCAAATTGCTTCGAAAATTTTAGGCAATATTCAAATTGTTCCATAAAATATATAAAAAAAAAATTCAGCGAAATATATTCAGTTGTTTTTTAAATAAAAATTAAAATAATAATAACACCTCTTATATGAAGCGATCACGTGTCCATGATATGAAACGATCACATGACCCACTTCAAAATGATATATGGCATCCATCTTGTGTCAAAATCTTGATTTTTAAAGTTCTTTTTAATTCATATTGAGTGTTGTATCCGTCCTAAAACTACTTTATTTTTGCCTAAATTCTGTGCATCTAAATACTGAAACAACGCTATGACAATATATTTCAGTTTAAATGCTCTTCCAAATTTGATTATTTCTACTATTAAGCCTATTTTTCACCTATGTAAAATGTAAACAGCAAAATATGTAGAATGAGTTGTATTAGAATCGCTGTAATTCTTTAACACAAAATCATTTAGTCCATGGAGTCTGCTTAGCTGATGTGAATGAAATATTCATTGATTTTAGAAAGAGACGGACGATATTTTTCGATGAAGTTTTACGCATAGAGTTTACTTACTTGTAGCTCAATGGTCTTAATTTTTAAATAAAATAAATTATTACTTTCCTTATATACATAATGTATAAGGAAAGTATTGTGACGGGGTCGAAAATTCAAAATCGAGTTTTCGACGGGAGAGCACGTTTCAAGCATCCCTGATCACAAATCAAACATTTTTGAAGTGATATCTGTGTGTGTGTGTGTGTGTGTGTGTGTGTGTGTGAAAGTATGTGTGTATGTGTGTGTGTGTGTCAGTGAGTCTGTGGAGACGATAACTGACGAACGAATGGACCGATTCGAACCAGATTTGGTACAAAAATCACAATCTGTAAACACTGGAAGCCTATTGTTTTTATACGTAATCGAATGTTCAGAACCCTCCTAAATTTTTGAATAAAATTTTGAAAAAATTGTCAAAAAATCAAAACCACTAATAAAGTTACGCAAATAGATGTTTCTTATGTAATTTTTCATTAGAAAACGATTGACATAAATTTTAGAACGCTAACATGAACCGTTCTCGAGATATTGCACATTTAAAAAAAAAATTATTAAAAAGTCATATAAAATGAAAAAAAAAATATTTCCTATTGAGAAACATGTTCACTTTTCATATGTAATACCATACGATAAATTGGGTGACATCATTCTCGTGGATCTAGTTCGTTCCATTCATGAAAAAAGATACTTTGAGTAATACTTTTGTAGTTTAACGCCAATAGTCATTTATCTGCTGTAAGAACAACTTATTTCTTCGTCCATAACGCTTGGCGAGATTTTGGAGACAAATTTGGCGGAATGTCGTCAACTTGGCGACTTTTTGAAATGTTGCCAAATTAGCGAAAATCTCGCCAAATGGATAAAAATGAAGCTAAATCAATGAAAATGACGACTAATTGTCGAAAATTCAATATCTTGGAAAGAATATTAGTATCTACTATAAGAAAAACCTATTTTTTTACTGTAAAAGTAGTAAATTCATTACATTATATAAGGAAAGTCATGTGTTGCCCACATCAGATTTTTATAGTATTGTGATGAATTACATGAATGGTTGAATTATTTATGAATGAAATGTTGCTTTTATAAAGAGAGCCAGGCGTGTTATTTTTTTATGACGTCATTTGAATGAATTTCAGTTGTTTTCGATGAAGTTTTCAAATATTATAAATTATCGTAGTATTATGATACTTCTAAAATTATTACCGAGGAATGTATCACATTTTAGAGATGTTTAAACCAGGCAATTTCTACTTTAATGCCGTCATTTGAATGAAGTTAATTTTTTTCTATGAAGTAAAAGGTTTCAATAATAATAAATTAATGTAGTATTGTGATAAGTTTTAAAATATTACCGAGGAATGTATTGCATTTTAGACATGTTTAAATAAAATTGCATTGAAGATGGAAAGTGTTTCATAATCAATGCTTTAAGCATGATTGATCTTTCTTGTATATTTTATAGCCGTCTATCTCCTTAAATATATAGGATGTGTTTAGATACATGACCTGGCGCGGAGGTGGCAGTTCCATCCTTTGACCCCACCAGCGTCATGCTGAACTTTACACGCTGTACTTTACACGCTTTCGTCGTTTTAGCAACTGCCTCAAAATTTAAAGGGTTTCCGAAAGCGGATGTGCAATCGGAATTAAAATTGTGCATCAAAATTAAAATGTTGCGCGAAGCTCATGCCCGCTAGTTTTGACTTGTGAATTTATTTATTGGTTAAATATTCATTGTTAAAAATTTATCTATATGCCATAGTTTCTGGTAAGACTCCTATATTTGAATAAGGCACCTTAGTTTTAAGTATACGCTGCAGCTGACGGAGCCGAAAACAAATAAAGGACATCAACCTTGGGAATGGGGGGAGGGAGCTTTTCCTAGCCAAGTTGCTGATATTGTGACGAAGTATTGTTGTTCTACTTTATCCTACATATGTACTGTCCATAAACGACTATATGGTAAATATGAAGGAGGGTGGTAAAATTAGCGCTTTTAAAGGCTACTATTCCTCCCAGTCATACTTTCTATTCATCATGAAGCTATAGATCAGGGGTATCCAACTTACAAGTGCCCGAGGGCCGCAATCGAAACCATCTGTCTAGTGGCGGGCCGTAACGCAATCAGGGCCATTCCAGGACATTTTCGAGGGGGGGGGAGAGGGGGGTTCAATATGAAATTTTTCAGGCGGGGGAGGGATGGAGGCATCGTAATGAATATAAATACATGTATAAGGTATGTATAATGAAATTTTTGAAAATTTCGGGAATAAACCTCTAACCCTTCCTCTCTTACAGCTGCGACCTTGATCATAATTGGCCAACTTTCATCAAGTTATACAAAACAAAACAAGTATTGAATTGCGAATCAAATAAGTGGACATTTAAACACCTTTAATTGCTTATTAAAAAAAATCCAAGACTAAAATAATTTTACTTTGATATCAAGTATACAGATATTTAAAATTTACATAAAACCTAAAAAATTACAACAGGAAAAAAAACTTATGTAAAATCACACAAAATGTTTAGTGAGAAAATTGAGGTCGGTCTGCTGCAACCACCAAAGAACGGATGTCCACCCTCAAGCTCAGGAGATGAAGTGGAAAAGAATCTGTGAGGCAATTTCTATTGTGGTTCTTGATAAATTTCAATGCAGAAAATACACTTTCACATGAGTATGTACTCCCGAACATTGATGTAATTCAAAATCTCGCAGGTTCGGAAATCTTTCTTTTGGTAATAATTTAAAGAAATCTGCTCCCTTTTCTTCCCTCGTTTGCAAAAATGTATCCGCTTGTAAGTCACATAGTTCTAGTTGAAGATGAGTTGGTTTATCTTCAATGTTAGCTCGAAGAGGATTACTAAATAGCAGCATGCTACTCTTTAATGATTCAAAATCTTTAAATCTTGTGTCAAACTCCTCTACGATTTCTTGGATATTTGCACCAAATTCAGAAAAATCAAGAATCTCATTATCTTCAATGCATTATCTTCAGGAATGTAGGGATATCTTTTCTTATCCCAAAGAATCTCTCGAGACACTTTCCAGCACTCAGCCACCTTACATAATTGTATAGCAGCAAGTCCCCATATTCTGCTTCCATTTCCTCCAAAAACTGCTTTAGCTGCCTATGCAAAAGTGTACGATTTCCACCTCTTATCATCTTGATAACTTTTATTACAAGTTTGAAAACTTGATTTTGTTTTACCGACTTTCCACGCAAAGCTCCCTGATGAATAATGCAATGAATTGTCAAACAAGTTACTCCATTTTCCCTAAGTTATCCAGTCAGTCCAGATTTTATCCCTACCATCGATGGTGCACCGTTCGTCACAATTGCTGAGAATTTATTAAAACCTCCGATTTTGTTAACTGCTTTTTTCACAGCTTCATAGATGTCCTTTCCTTTCGTGGTTCCAGTCATTGGACGTATTTCCAATAATTCTCCTTTAATAGAAAAATATTCTTGGGTAAGACGTATAAATATTAACAACTGACTCACATCTGTTTGGTCAGTGTTTTTATCAAGGCAAAGCGAGAAATAGGTACTTTTTTCAACAAAACCAATTAATGATTTTTCTACCTGTTCTCCCATATCAATAACTCTCCTCTGTAAAGTTTGGTTAGAAAGCGGCACTGAATTAAATTTATCGGATAATTGAGCATCCCCAAAAGCCTTTGCCATTTCAATAGCACATTTTGTTATTAAATTGCCATCAGTAAAGGGTTTCTTTGCTTTAGCAAGCTCAAGATAAACGACATAAGAAGCATACAAAGCAGATGATTGACTCTGCGATATTTTGGTAAAAATGCCTGTCTGTTGTTTCAGTTTTTTCTTTAACTCTGAAATCAAGATATTTCGAGATTCTCCTCCATATTTCTGATACTTTTCTCCATGTAGTGTTGAATAATGTCTTTTCATGTTATATTCCTTAGGCACTGATACCACTTGCATGCAAACCAAACACTGCAACTTCCCGCTATTGTTCGTAATTAAATAATCACTTTCCCAACGATCCTTGTAAGCTCTGTTTTCACTTTCAATATTGCGTTTATTTGAAATTCCACTCATTATGATATTTAGTATAAAATGAATAATCAGAGAACTAACTGACACACAGTAACGTGTTTTAAGAAAACCCTATCTCGTACTAAAAATAACGCTTGTAAATTCTTGGACACATAAGAAAGACAGACACCTATCTTGACAATATTAAGCTGAATGAAAAGAAAGGTCAGCTACCAGTACGGTAGAATCCACTTGGGTCAGCAGGGGCTGAAATAAAATTGGTTAAACGAGTCAACGGACGAGTTCACGGACGTAAAAAACGACAGGGGAGGGATGGATGGAATAGAACACAAGTGGACGCACTAATGTTTATGGAAACCGAGGAAAATCAAATTTATTTGCGAATGAACAGCATTTGAAACCAATATGGATTTTCACAAAAACTTTTTTCCTAAAATAAGAGCATCTAATTTGATACTGCAAAATATTTTCCTAGAAGGCTTCGCGGGCCGTCAGTTGGAAACCCTTGCTATAGATCGTATGAATTTCGCATTTTTTTGACAGTTTCTTGCTCAGAAGTTTTCCTGACAGTTTCTTGCTCAGAGAAATTTCAGCAATTCAAAGTTAAATTCGATCGATTTTCAACTTACCTGCATATGCAGACAAAATTGATTTATTCCCCCCTCTCCTATTCTGTTGATCGGTAAAATTCGAGTAAATTAGTAAAATGGCATATGTGTTTAACTATAAAATATGAGATTTTTTAAATTCATAAACGTCGAAATATTCAGAAAAATCAAATTCCTTCAAAAGGACAAAAAAATTATTTTATTGTTATGAAATAAACATATTGGAGAATTTTTACAATAAAAAGTGTTATTCAATACATGAAACCGATAATATAACGAGAAAAATGATCGAAATATCGGGATCGCGATGTTTTAAAAGTAAGTGATCAAAAGGTAGAAACAAGAATATAAATTAATTAAAAATCGCAAAACTCATTTATAAAACCCCATAAATTAAAGAAAAATTAGTGGCCGGACTTCTTAAAAATAAAAAAGGAATATATAACAGTAAATATTTCAGGGCCGTGACGAGAGGTGAGACTACGAGGCGATGTCTTCAGGAGCCTTTTCACAGAGGCGTCGAAATTGGAATTTTTATTATAGTTTCTAAACCTAAAAATTGTTTTTAAACAAAGTACTATACTTTCTCACATATTAGTTCTAAAACCGGAGCCTCAACAGAAATACAGTGTTTCAGTAATAAGAAAACATAAGCTTAATTTTAATAATATTTCTTCTAACAACCGGGATGCAGCCTGAATTAGGTAATTAAATAATTATCAAAAAAGATAATCCTTCAGGAAATTATAACTTTTGAAAATTGCCTTTTTCCTCGATTTAAGACGATACCTATATTAAAGCACTGAGAATTAATACCAGATTTCAGGAAACAAATTAACTTAAATAATATCGCTATCCTTTCGATTTAAGGCGCCATGAGGGATTGAAATAAAGATTTACATTGCTCGAGAAAAATAATTAAACTTTCATATATTTAAAGCACCATATGAATCAGATGGAAGAAAGGGCCATCACAGTCAAACCAAGTTCATTGTTAACAATACATTAACTTGAACTCTATATATTCCTTTGCAGTTAAGGCACCTCGCGGGCTTAGCATGAAGCAAACTTACAAAATTGTTACATTTCGAACTGTTAAAGCAAACATTTCTAACTACTAAAACTTCCTTGAAAAAATGCTGATCATTAATTTTGTGCACATTCTTAGCGTCAATAAGTAAACTAAATTTGGACACTTAAATGAAAATACTATTTGGCAGTTTTATGTTAAATAGCATTACTTGTACAATCGAGAATCCCCACATTTCTTGTATAGAGAAGTAATTCTCGCTTATGTATGAAAATTCAAGTAAGTGATTCTCCACAGAATCTATAAAGATTTTCTTTGTTTTTACTTATCCTTCTACACATTACATACAGGTAAGTAATTCGACTCTTCGATTTGGATGAATTTAAACATTTTGAGTATTTCTGAATACAAATCAATCATTTTAAATGATGCTTCCCTGTAGACACGATATCTCTTGAAAAACTATGCTATCCAAACGAAATTTCGTAATGCTATTTCAATCGGTAAATTTAAGTGACCCAGTCGATGCTCTTTAAGTACTTCGAATCAAAAATGAGTTGAGATCAGAGCATTTCCGTTTAAATTTTAACAGGAAATAAAATGGGGTACATTGTACGTACATATATATATATATATATATATATATATATATATATATATATAAATATATATATATATGTATATATTTATATATATATATATATATATATATATGCATATATGTCCGCCCTAATATAAAATTAAGATTTCTCAACATCCACTTACTTCACTCCGAGATTTCTGATAAATCTTTCAGACATGCTTTTGATATCATCAACAAACTTTCATCAACCAAATTTCGTTCAAATCGGTCCATTCGTTCGACGGTTATCGTCTCCACAGACCCACTGACACACACACACACACACACACACACACACACACACACACACACACACACACACACACACACACACACACACACACACAGACATCACTTCAAAAATGCTTGATTCGTGATCAGGGATGCTTGAAACGTGCTCTCCCGTCGAAAACTCAAATTCGAATTTTCGACCCCTTCACAATACTGTCCTTATACATTATGTATATAAGGAAAGTAAAAAAATCATAACTTTTAAAGTAGTATTTCTACGTTATATTTTAGATTACTTGGATATAAAATTTGAAATATATTTGCTTACTTTACCTACATCAATATATCTTCACGTTCTAGATACTACTTTCCTCATATACATAATGTATAAGGAAGGAAATTCGAATTCGAGTTTTTCAAACATTTGTCTGCGTGTGTGTGTGTGTGTGTGTGTGTGTGTGTGTGTGTGTGTGAAAGTATGTGCGTGTGTGTGTGTGTGTGTGTCAGTGAATCTGTGGAGACGATAACTGACGAACGAATGGACCGATTCGATCCAAATTTGGTACAAAAATCACAATCCGTAAGCACTAGAAGCTTATTGTTTTTATACGCAATCGAATTTTCAGAACCCCCCCTAAATTTTCGAATGAAATTTTGAAAAAATCGTCAAAAAATCAAAACCACTATTAAAGTTACGCAAATAGACATTTCTTATGTAATTTTTCATTAGAAAACAATTGACATAAATTTTAGAACGCTAACATGAACCGTTCTTGAGATATTGTGCATTTTTTAAAAAGATTATCAAAAAGTCATATAAATTAAAAAAAAATATTTCCTATTGAGAAACATGTTCACTTTCCATATGTAATACCATGCGATAAATTGGGTGACATCATTCTCGTGGATCTAGCTCGTTCCATTCATGAAAAAAGATATTTTGAGTAATACTTTTGTATTTGAGCGCCAATAGTCATTTATCTGATGTAAGAATAACTTATTTTTTAGTGCATAACGCTTGGCGAGATTTTGGCGACGAATTTGGCGGAATGTCGCCAACTTGGCGACTTTTTGAAATGTTGCCAAATTAACGAAAATCTCACCAAATGGATAAATATGACTCTAAATCAATGAAAATGACGACTAATTGTCGAAAATTCAATATCTTGGAAAGAATAATAGTATCTACTATAAGTGAGAGAAAAACCTATTTTTTTACTGTAAAAGTAGTAAATTCATTACATTATATAAGGAAAGTCATGTGTTGCCCACATCAGATTTTTACTTTCCTTATATACATAATGTATAAGGAAAGTATTGTGACCGGGTCGAAAATTCGAATTCGAGTTTTCGACGGGAGAGTACGTTTCAAGCATCCCTGATCACGAATCAAACATTTTTGAAGTGATGTCTGTGTGTGTGCGTGTGTGTGTGTGTGAAAGTATGTGTGTGTGTGTGTGAAAGTATGTGTATGTATGTGTGTGTCAGTGGGTCTGTGGAGACGATAACTGACGAACGAATGGACCGATTCGAACGAAATTTTGTACAAAAATCACAATCCATAAACACTGGAAGGTTATTGTTTTTAAACGTAATCGAATGTTCAGAACCCCCCTAAATTTTCGAGTGAAATTTTGAAAAAATCGTAAAAAAATCAAAACCGCTTATAAAGTTACGCAAATAGACATTTCTTATGTAATTTTTCATTAGAAAACATGAATTTTAGAACGATAACATGAACCGTTCTCGATATATTGCACATTTTTCAAAAAAATTATCAAAAAGTCATATAAAATAAAAAAATATATATTTCCCATTGAGAAACATGTTCACTTTTCATATGTAATAACATGCGATAAATTTGGTGACATCATTTTCGTGGATCTAGCTCGTTCCATTCATGAGAAAAGATACTTCGAGTAATACTTTTGTATTTGAACGCCAATAGTCATTTATCTGCTATAAGAATAACATATTTCTCCGTCACTAAAGCTTGGCGAGATTTTGGCGACGAATTTGGCGGAATGTCGCCATCTTGGCGACTTTTTGAAATGTTGTCAAAATAACGATAATATCGCCAAATGAATTAAAATGACGCTAAATCAATTTTTCGACGGGAGTTTTCGACGGGAGAGCACGTTTCAGGCATCCCTGATCACGAATCAAACATTTTTGAAGTGATGTCTGTGTGTGTGTGTGTGTGTGAAAGTATGTGTGTGTGTGTGTTAGTGAGACTTTGGAGACGAAACTTGGTACGAAAATTCGAACGAAATTTGGTACAAAAATCACAATCCGTAAACACTGGAAGCCTATTGTTTTTATACGCAATCGAGTGTTCAGAACCCCCTAAATTTTCGACTGAAATTTTGAAAAAATCGTCAAAAAATCAAAACCGCTAATAAAGTTACGCAAATAGACATTTCTTATGTAATTTTTCATTAGAAAACGATTGACCTAAATTTTAGAACGCTAACATGAACCGTTCTCGAGATATTGCACATTTTAAAAAAAAAATATCAAAATGTCATATAAAATAAAAAATATATATCTCCTATGGAGAAACATGTTCACTTTTCAAATGTAATGCCATGCGGTAAATTGGTTGATATCATTCTCGTTGATCTAGCTCGTTCCATTCATGAAAAAAGATACTTTTAGTAATACTTTTGTATTTGAAAGCCAATAGTCATTTATCTGCTGTAAGAATAATTTATAATTATTAATTGTTGAATAATTATTGAATAATTATTTCTTTGTCCATAAATTGGCGGAATGTCGCCAACTTGGCGACTTTTTGAAATGTTGCCAAATTAACGAAAATCTCGCCAAATTGATAAAAATGACGCTAAATCAATGAAAATGACGACTAATTGCCGAAAATTCAATATCTTGGAAATAATATAAGTATCTACTATATGAGAAAAACGTATTTTTTTACTGTAAAAGTAGTAAATTCATTACATTATATAAGGAAAGTTATATGTTGCTCACATCAGATATTTTTTTAATCTTGCTTTTTAATTCTAGCAACCAGATTGAACTTATTTTTGAAAATGTTTCAAAAGAAACGATTGCACCCTTTGGTGGGCACCCTTTCTGCACTATTAGAATAGCGAACTCGAAAAATATGTTTTTTCGGTCCGCCCTAATAAAATTAAGATTTCTCAACCTCCACTTACCTTTCTGCTACACGTCTTATCCATCTTTCCGCCATCTCTTTACCAGCAACAGCATGGCTTCTAGACATAAAAACATAATATAAATATTTATATTAGCAATTAAAATATCTGGTAATTTTAAAAAATTTTTACTTATGTGCATTGATTTATAGAATATATCTAAAAAACCCGAATAACGTGTAAAAATATGTATATTTTTGCATATTTTGATTTTTCGGCTCAAAACATGCATAACAATTGATATAAAATGGCACTTTTGCAAACCATCCAAACTCAAATGAGTTTACCCGTGACTTCCGAAGTTCTAAGACACTGCTACCAGATGCGAGCAACAAAAAGGCATCGTCCTAAGTCTGTGGTTGAAATATTATGACTCAACAAAATTGCAACTGCAAATGCATTCCTCATCTGTGGTTCCAAATAAGAACACAGAAGATAACCGCCGTAAAGCGGTATATATTTCAATGACGTTATTGACATAAGTCATACTTCACCCGCTCAGCCATTTCAGCATCAAATTTAAGCATAGTTCAGACGTCACCATGTAAATTTGGGCGTGTGAGCTGCTTTTTTCCGTATCCGGTTTCCCGAAAAGTGCTTCCAACCATGGCTAAACTGTGACCGAACGGAGATTGCGTTTTCCAACAAGACAGCGCGCCATGTCACACTTCGAAGCGAATCAAAAATTTCTGCTCAAAAAAAAATATTACCGTACTGGATTGGCCCGGGAATTCACCAGACTTGAATCCCATAGAAAATTTGTGGGCTATTGTCAAAAAACGGCTTCACAAATTTGACTGTACGACGATGGACAAGTTAATTTCGGCCGTTATTGACATATGGTTCAGAGACGTTGAAATTAAAACTACATGTGCTAGTCTAGTACATTCCATGCCGAAACGTGTCTGTGATGTTATAAAGTCTCGGGGAGGTCATATCACTTATTAGTTTTAAATGTATCCATAGAAAACTTGAATAAAACTGATTTTTATAAAAAAAACTGCATTTCTCAATTAATTGCCACAATACTGTATGATTAGTTGGGGTGCAAAACACCCCACGCGCGTCCTCCCTGAACAATTTATATTTTAACTTTCTTATATCACGTTTAATTTTGGCAAAGAGTTTTCAAACTCATATTAGCCAATTAGTTTTATGTAATTTTCAAAATATTAATTATATTACTTACAAAATTTCTAACAAATATTTTATATATTACTTACATGGTTTCAGGATTAAAATGTACTTCAACATCAAAATAATTGAAGCTAATCGCTATTCCGATTACAATCAATATTGCTTTAAAAAAACTCATGGCTTAAATACAAAACTAGCCTTCAATATAAATAGACAGAGTATTATGCCGTTAACAAAACACAGTATCTTGGAGTTGTAGTTGTTAATGAATTAAATTTGACAAAACCATGGAGTTAACTCCTTGCCTCAATGCATAAAACACTCCAAAAAATTAAACAAGTAAATATAAAAACTTGAGGTAAAATTTTCTGAGTTTATGTCAATGGTGTATTGGTTGTAAGCAGAGTTAGAAAAAAGAGATGAAACTCCTATGAATGAAGCGCTTGAAAATACCATAATTCTTTGAGAATTATATCTAGTTTTCGCTAGTGCTGGTAAGGTAGCTGCTACTGTCAGTTGACACAATGTAAAGGCTTAGTATTTAGTATTTGTATTTTTGATTATTTTGAAACTAAGATTTCTTAACTATAAGTATAATTGACAAGTATTTTTTCATAGTTGTAGGATAGAGTACAGAATACTGGGAGATAAAAATAAATTGAAATGTAAAAGCATGTTAAATACGTAGGAATATTTTTCGCTGTTTCAGTTATACGTTGCATTGCTCTAGTAACTTATTTTTACAAAATTGATAAATATTTATATAAAATATTTTAATAAGTATTTTAGGCCTTTCACCATAGAAATGCATGTAATGCAGGACTACTTATCTTATCCATTATTATTTCAAACGATTATTGTCACAAACGATATTGACGTTTTCTGAATATGAAGTTTTATCTCCTTACTTTTACCTCCATGGTTGTAAGCATTGTCCTCAATCCAGACTGTCACATTTGACAGTTGGCAGTGTTAAAATCTTTCATTATTACATGATATAAATCTTCTCTATAAAGAATAAATCAATGGATATAAAATAAATCTTATTTTAACGGCATTGTATTTGTGGAATTATAATAATTATAGACTTCGTGTTTAAAGATTACGGGAACAATTGATATTTTCACTTTCTTATATCATATGTTTCATTTTGGCAAAGCCTTTTCAAACTCATATTAGCCAATAATTTATACATTGCATTTAGTTAATAAATTCGTATTGTGTTTAGATAACTGTTGAAACAGAATAAGAGGAGTACGGGTATATTTTTCAATACCATTTTGGCATAAACAAACGAGATCGGGAAGTTTTATTTTTCAGACCTGCGAATTCAGATCTACGAATTTGGTGGGATATTCGAACATTTTCATAAATGTTTCCAAATTGACGAAAATGTCGCCAAATTAATAAAAACGCCACCGAATTGATAAAAATGCCGCCAAATTGATAAAATGTTTCCAAGTTGATAAAAATAACCCTAAATCAATGAAATTATTTGTGTTTTGTTAGGAAATAATACTGTAGTGATGCTTCGATAACGTTTATCTATCAATCTAACCGTTTGACACGGCAAATTTAGCGACTTTTTAAAAATATCGCCAAATTCTTAAAAGTGTCAATGACAAAAGTGCCAATAACAATGTTGCCAAATCGATAAAATTACGCAAAAGCAATGTGCGTTTTAATATGGGATAGTATTGAAATGGTGTTTTGGTATGTTGTGTCTGTCAGTCCCACAGTTACACTTGGCAACAAATTTGGCGACTTTATATGAGCCTAATTGATGAAAATTCAATATTTTGTAAATTCAATATTTCGTAAGTTTTATATCTTTGATTATATCTGCCTTTTGGGGGGGGGGATTAAAGAAATAGTTTTTTTTTTTTAATTTGACGAGGATGTTTTATTCATCCGATCTGCCTAAAAAGATAAATGTGTATCATGAGAATAAAGATACTTCTTCCGTACTTTTTTAGGAGAATTAAATTAAAAATTTTAATACAATGTTTTGAATGACAATGTCATTTAAAATACTATAGGAATTTGCACACAATTTGGAATTTCAAGATTCAGCAACAATCTCTATATTCAGCAACTATCTTCTATATTCATTGCAAACAACGGATACATTGCGAGTCATGAATAAAATGATAGATAAACAGATTGTTTGAAATTGAACAGAACCACATAAAGGAGTTTGCTGAAATGCAGAAACTCGTGATAGAAATCTTGAAAATAATCCCAGATTTAATAGAGGATCACACAGAGACAGAAGTGGGAATAATAGAGGGTTGAGGATGTTTAGACAGGGTTATCAAAATTTTAACTTGTGCGACAATCGCTTAATTAAAGTATATTAGGGACATTAATTAAGAGATAAATTTAATGTTTACTAGGAATTTGAATTTTACTTGAACGCAAAATGATTTTCTTAGTAAATCAAGAGCAAATTTACAGATCAAATTACTACAAGTGTAAACATATATATCAGACAAATAAGTATAAAAATTTACATACATCTGAAATTGATTAGACAAATAAAATTATAAAATACATTGACATTGCATATCCATTGCATACATTGCCTACATTGGCATTGCATATCACCCCCAGCCCCAGTTGTGAGAACTCCGAGTACTCACAACTGGGGTGAGGTGTCCTAGATTTTGCGGTTGATGTCAGTTGTGGAGAACTTGAAGTTAAAGCGATGCTCAATTCAACAAATATGGTGTCTATACTAGATTAGGAAATTCATCACAGAATGAAAAATGTTATGTGCGTAGTACACATCTTTCCCTACAGATTCATGTGCATTTTCTTATTTTTTTATTTCATGATGCATTAAATTCAGCTTATTCACAGAAACTAAGATGGAAACTTTTACTATATCCAATTTGAGTTTTTTCTTTTCATTTGTCAACATAATGTACTTCAAAGTCTCCAGCTCCTAAAAATTCCATAAAATTTATCTCGAAAACGGTTCATCCTTGAGTCATGGGATATTATTAACTTTGCTGCAAAAAAATTTTGCTGAAAAACACGTATTAATATATTTCAGCAAATTTTATCATTTATTTCAGATTTACACAATTTTTGCAGGTCATTTCATAAAAATGGGTATGTTATAATTTCGCCAAAATCCAATCAGAATCGGTATAACCCTCAAGGGACGTAACAGCTGCATTTTAAGATTTTTTTTAAAATCGTTTTTAAACTACAGTGGAAAACATCTGCAGTTCCTCAAAATTAAAACTTTAAAAATCTCGAGATTCGCCGATCTTAGAGTAATGGGATTGATATTATTATTTTCAATTAGTCAAAAAATAGCAGCATACCCGTTCTTTGTAAGGAGTATATAATGTAAAGAAACTTAAAATTCACAATCATGTGCAAATTCTTATAGTATACTAAATGATATTTTTAATCAAAACATTTTGTTAAAATATTCAATTAATTGCTCATAGAACGAAGTTTAAGAATCTCTGTTCTCGCTATATAAAATTATCTTCACGAGCACATCTGAAGAATAAAACATCCTGACCCCTTTTGTAAACAAATTTACAGAAAAAAAGGAATTGAATCAATATATGCAAAATAACAGCATTAAAATTGTATGGAATCCGTACTACTTATATACGCGAATATTAGAAGTTATAACCTGTCTTAGCACATTACATGTATAAATTGAAAATATCAATAAACCCGTAATTGACTCCAATATATGCCAGACTGAAAGCACTAAAATTATATGGGAATATATATATAGAAAATATGCCAGTTTGTTAGAAGAAGTTTACCCTTATAACAATATGAGTCTGATTATCTTTGCCAAAATAAAGACGGTGACGTTTTAAATTGAAAATGTCAATAATCCCCGTGATTTTTATACCGTATGGTCGTATTTGATTCAAATATATGCCCATATATATCAAAATATATGCCAATATACCTGTACTACTTATATTCTCGGAGATTAAAAGATATACAACTGCATTTGTTGTCTATTACTAGTACAACGTACAATATATGAGTTTAAACAATTTTTGTCATAATAAAACAATGGCATAATAACTTGAAAATATCAATAATTCCTGAATCAATAATCCCCGAAAATATTAATAACAGTAAAGTTTAAACCTGATGACCGTAATTGATATTATCCAGTCAAAAATGCAACGTCAATGAAATTTATTTTACATACATACCTTTATTATTCAAATCGGTAAAGATTTAATAAAAAATGTATGCCTCATAACACATTGGATTTACATCCGTTGCTGAACGACATAATATCATTTGTTTCAAATAAATTGAGGTAAATCATATCGTCTAAATAATGCTGTCTACATGGAAGGTTTGGCGACATTTACGTCAAATTAGCGACAATTTAAAAAATCGCCAAATTTATCGCCAAGTGGTACTGTAGAACTGATAGTCCCATTTTCCGACAAATTGACGAAACATCACCACAATACTATCTCCAAAACACAATTAATTTCATTTATTTAGCGCAATTTTATCAATTTCATGATATTTTTATGGATTTACAAACATTTTTATCAATTTGGAGATAATTTAAAAATTCACTAAATGTGTCACTAAGTAGGATGGATGGACTGACCGACAAATGCTATCGAAACATCATTTCAGTACTCTCTTCTAAAAAAACAAATTTAGTTTCATTGATTTGCCTCGTTTTTATAAATTTGGAGAAATTTCCGTCAATTTGACAACGTTTAAGAAAAGTTGCCAAGTTAGCGATATTCCGCCAAATTTGTAGCTCTGAATTTGCAGATCTGAAGAATAAAACATCCTGATCCCGTTTGTTTATACTAAATGAAAACACTAAAATTTTATTAGAAGATATGCCGGTTCTACTCTTTTCTGTTTCAACAAGCAGATAAATGAATTTATTGAGTAAATACAATACATGAGTGTATTACCTAAACACAATATATAATCATAAAAACTCTTTGCCAAAATAAATGAGAGAATTGTACGCAGTCCGCAATAAATATAATTAAAAGAAAAATCAAATCGCTATTTTTTAAAATATATTTTATATCCATTTATTACTTTCCTTATATGCATAATGTATAAGGAAAGTATTGTGACGGGGTCGAAAATTCGAATTCGAGTTTTCGACGGCAGAGCACGTTTCAAGTATCCCTGATCACGAATCAAACATTTTTGAAGTGATGTCTGTGTGTGTGTGTGTGTGTGTGTGTGTGTGTGTGTGTGTGTGTGTGTGTGTGTGTCAGTGAGACTGTGGAGACGATAACTGACGAACGAATGGACCGATTTGAACCAAATTTGGTACAAAAATCATAATACGTAAACACTGGAAGCCTATTGATTTTATACGTAATCGAATGTCCAGAACCCCCCTAAATTTTCGAATGAAATTTTGAAAAAATCGTCAAAAAATCAAAACCACTAATAAAGTTACGCTAATAGACATTTCTTATGTAATTTTGTATTAGAAAACGATTGACATAAATTTTAGAATTCTAACATGAACCGTTCTCGAGATATTGCACATTTTTCAAAAAAATTATCAAAAAGTCATACAAAATAATAAAACTAGAAAGATCAATCATGCTTAAAGCATTGATTATGAAACACTTTCCAACTTCAATGCAATTTTATTTAAACATGTCTAAAACGCAATACATTCCTCGGTAATATTTTAAAACTTCTCACAATACTACATTGATTTATTATATTTGAAAACTTAAACATTCATCGAAAAAAATGAACTTCATTCAAATGACGGCATTGAAATATAAATTGCCTGGTTTAAACATCTCTAAAATGTGATATATTACTCGGTAACAATTTTAGAATTATCATAATACCACCATAATTTATTATATTTAAAAACTTCATCGAAAACAACTGAAATTTATTCAAATGACGTCATAGAAAAAATAACACGCCTGGCTCTCTCTAAAAAAGCAGCATTTCATTCATAAATAATTTCCCATTCATGTCATTCATCACAATACTATAATAATTTATTTTATTTAAACATTAAGACCATGGAGCTATAAGTAATTTAACTCTATGCTTAAAACTTCATCGCAAAAAATCGTCCTTCTCTCGGTAAAGTCAATGAATATTTCTTTCATATCAGCTATGCAGACTCCATGAGCTAAATTCTTTTGCATTAAAAAAATACAGCAATTCCTATACAACTCATCCTACATATTTTGCTGTTTACATTTCACATAAGTGAAAAATAGGCTTCGTTAGAGAAATAATCAAAGTTGGATGCGCATTTAAACTCAAATATATTGTCATTGCGTTGTTTCAGTATGTAGATGCACAGAATATAAGCGAAAATAAAGAGGTTTTACGACGAATACAACACTCAATATGAATTAAAAAGAACTTTAAAAATGACGATTTAGAGACAAGATGGATGCCGTATTATATTTTGAAGTTGTTCACGTGATCGTTTCATATTATGGTCACGTGATCGCTTCATGTAAGAGGTGTAATTATTATTTTAATTTTTATTTAAAGAACTACTGAATATATTTTGCTGATTTTTTTTTATATATTTTATGGAATAATTTGAATATTACCTAAAATTTTCGAAGCAATTTGTGAATTTTAAATCCGCTTAAAAAATGTTTAAAAAATTAGGTCCCATAGGGTTCAATGTATTTCATTTTTCAACACGGGTTCAATCCAAAACTAATTGGGTGATATTATTCATTTATATTCCCATAGGTCCTACAGACCGTCTGAACAACATACTAAAATTTCATCTTGATTAAGTCATTTTTACGGCAGTTATCGTGCTAACGAACAGACAAACAGACAGACAGACAGAATGAACAAAGTCATAAACACTTTTCAACTTTGTTGTAAAGTGTTAAAAAATATTTCCTATTGAGAACCATGCTCACTTTTCATATGTAATACCATGCGATAAATTGGGTGACATCATTCTCGTGGATCTAGCTCGTTCCATTCATGAAAAAAGATATGTTGAGTTATACTTTTGTATTTGAACGCCAATAGTCATTTATCTGCTGTAAGAACAACTTATTTCTTCGTCCATAACGCTTGGCGAGATTTTGGCGACAAATTTGGCGTAATGTCGTCAACTTGGCGACTTTTTGAAAAGTTGCCAAATTAACGAAAATCTCGCTAAATGGATAAAAATGACGCTAAATGAATGAAAATGACTGTCGAATGATTGTCGAAAATTCAATATCTTGGAAAGAATATTAGTATCTATATAAATAAAATTGAAAATCTGTCTGTCTGTCTGTCTGTTTGTCCCATCATCACGGGAGAACGGCTGAACCGAATTTGATGAAATTTTGTGGGTAGCCTAGAAATAGGCCCACTTAAAATTTAGTCTGAGTTTTGAGTTTCTACGACGAGTGGTTCTCGAGATATTAGTAAAAAACGAAATTTTCGTTTGTCTCATCATCACGGGAAAACGGCTGAACTGAATTCAAGGAAATTTTGTGGATAGCCTTAAAATATGCCCCCATAAATTTTGTCCAAGTTTCGAGTTTCTAAGACTAGGGGTTGTCGAGATATTAATGAAAAACGGAACTTTTTCTAAGGATATCTACTCTCCAACTCCGTGGTTTATCCAAACGGAAAGGATGAAAATCGTTTGTTTAAAACGCCAAAATGAAATAAAACTTTATTTCCGAGTTTGGTGCAGGATTTTTGCATTAATTAGTCACTATAGGAAAACATAAATTGTTTGAAACATGAATTTAAATGGAAAAATCTACCTCCATGGTTTATTTTCCACAAGCTTTTACGCAAGAATGAAAAGTACTAAGAAATCAAAATCATTTATTAAATTTAACTTCTTATGAGGATATATTATGTTGCTCGGTAACGCAATTAAATTAAATTTGTTTGTTAATGTTTTTATTATTATTTTTTCGATTTGAATAATAAATAAATGGATATAAAATTATATCTTTTGAATGAATGGTTTGATTTTTCTTTTAATCATATTAATTGCTGACTGCGCACATCACTTTTATTTATTTTGGCAAAGAGTTTTCAAGCTTATATTGTGTTTAGCTACTAAACTCATATATTGTGTTTAGCCAACCAATTCTTTTGTTTTATTATGACGAAAATTGCTGAAACTCATATATAGTACGTTGTACGAGTAATCTTCTACAAATTCATGGGTATATCTTCCAATCTACGAGAATATAAGTAGTACAGGTATATTGGCATATATTTTGATATATATTGGCATATATTCGAATCAATTACGACCTTCTGGTATTAAGATTACGGGGATTTTTGATACTTTCAATTTTTTACGTCACCTCTTTTATTTTGGCCAATATTTTTGAGACCCATATTGCAATACGGGTAAGCTTCTACTAACACACTGGCATATTTTCTAATCTGAGACAATATAAGTAGTACGGGGTGGCATATATTGATTCAATTCCATTTTTTTTTTGTAAATTTGCTTACAAAAGGGGCCAGGATGTTTTATTCTTCAGATCTGCCTGTGAAGATAATTTTGCATAGTGAGAACAGATATTCTTAAACTTCTCTTTATGAGCAATAAATTTAATATTTTAATAGAATTTGCACATGATTGCGAATTATAAATTTCTTTATATTATATACTTCGTACGAAGAACGGGTATGCTGCTAGTCTACTATAAGAAAAACCTATTTTTTTACTGTAAAAGTAGTAAATTCATTACATTATATAAGGAAAGTCATGTGTTGCCCACATCAGATTTTTTATTATTCAAATCGAAAAAATAATTATTAAAATTATCAGACAGATTTAATTCAATTGCGTTTCTGAGTAACATAATATAAGATAGAATCTTCCTCATAATCTGCAAAATTAAATAACCATTTTGATTTTTTTATACTTTTCATTATTAAGGTAGAGCTTGTGAAAAATTAACCATGGAGATGGATTTTCCATTTAAATTCATGTTTCAAACAATTCATGTTTTCAGAAAGTGACTAATTAGCGCAAAAAATCTCCCAACAAACTCAGATATAAAGTTTTAATTTACTCGCTGGAAAGCTTTAGCAGATTTAGCGTTATCCAGGGTGAACCAAGGGGAGGCCTGCTACGTTACACGCCTTAGACTCCAGAGCTTCTCGTGCTAAGCTCTGGAGCACCAGTTTCCATTGTGTTCCTGATACTCCTCGTGGAGCTGAAACTGCCATTTTTAAGCTTTTGACTGGACACGATTGTCTTCGTGCCCATCTCTTTCGTTTTAATATCGACAATTCATCTGCGTGTGTTTTATACTCAACTGAACAAGACATGACCGCTGCGTACATTGACGAATTTTATTTTAATTTTTTTTGAATTTTGACGAATTTTTTTTTTTCAATTTTATTTATATTGATTGCGTATAAAATAAGCATTTAATTGATATACATTAATAGTATTTTACTTTATATCTTAACAAATTTTGTGAAATTTGGTCACATAGTTTTCTAGCTAGAGTGGATATATAGGATTTTTGAGGGCCATTTAGCAAGAAAAGGCAGATAATATTTTTTCCGAATCGTATCAAAATCTAACCTTCACCACGTTAATCAGGACATGGCTTATATACCATATTTTAAGAAATTTGGTCAAATAGTTCCTGAGTTAGCATGGATACGTACACTACACATAGAGACACACTCACAGGGACACACTCATATGTCAAGCGAAAAATAGTGCTTTCGCGTTATAGTGTGCTCGAAACTGTAGATCGAAAATTTGAGAAATTAGGAATAGAAACGTGTTGCGATGGAGTGGCAATTTCCGCACGATTCCAATAGTTTCCTTATACATAACCATGCATGGTAGGGAAAGTAAAATATCTGATGTGCGCAGCACATGACTTTCTGTACAAATCCAAATTAATTTTCTAATTTTTACCACTTTACAACATAGTTCAAAAGTGTTTATAAATTTGTTCATTCATTCTGCCTGTCTGTCTGCCTTTCTGACTGTTCGCACGATAACTGCCGTAAAAGTGACTTTATCAAAATGAAAATTCAGTATGGTGTTCAGACGGTATGTGGGACCTATGAGAATATACATGAATAATAACACCCAATTTGTTTTGGACTGAACCCGAGTTGAAAAAACGAAATACACTGAACACTATAGGACCTAATTTTTTAAGCGAATTCAGAATTCACAAATTGCTTCAAAAGTTTTGCATTATCTCATTGTAATTGCATTGTGGAAAAATATTGGAGAGCACGAAGCCTTGTGACTTAATAGTCAACAGGGTGGCATTTGATAAATAAAGTCTTAATTCAATTTCAAACGATTTTCAATTTTTTCGTTTGGATAAACCACGTAGTTAGAGGAGAACTCCTAGGAAAAAGTTTCTTTTTTTATTTATGTCTCAACAACCCCTGGTTGCGTTTCTGAGAAGCATGATATAAGATATAATCTTCCTCATAAACTGCGACATTAAATAACCATTTTGATTTCTTTATACTTTTCATTGTTCAGTAAAAGTTTGTGAAAAATAAACCATGGAGATAGATTTCCCATTTAAATCACGTTTCAAACAATTCATGTTTTCATAAATTGACTAATTGGCGCAAAAAATCATCTCCCATCAAACTCAGAGATAAAGTTTTAATTCACTTTTAAACGATTTTCAAGCTTTTCGTTTAAATAAACCACGGTGTTAGAGTAGAACTCCTAGGTAAAAATTTCTGTTTCTATTAATATCTCAACAACCTTAGATACTCGAAACTTAGCCTAAATTTATGGGAGGTTAATTCAAGGCCAACCACAAAATTTCATGAAATTCGGTTCAGCTGTTCTCGCGTGATGATGAGATAAACGAAAATTTCGTATTTTACTAATATCTCGGGAATCCCTTATTGTAGAAACTCCAGACATAGACTAAATTTTAAGTGGGCCTATTTCCCAGGCTACCCACAAAATTTAATCAAATTCAGTTCAGCCGTTCTTCCTTGATGACGGGACACACAGACAGACATATTTTCAATTTTATTTATATTGATTGCGTATAAAATAAGCATTTAATTGATATACATTAATAGTATTTTACTTTATATCTTAACAAATTTTGTGAAATTTGGTCACATAGTTTTCTAGCTAGAGTGGATATATAGGATTTTTGAGGGCCATTTAGCAAGAAAAGGCAGATAATATTTTTTCCGAATCGTATCAAAATCTAACCTTCACCACGTTAATCAGGACATGGCTTATATACCATATTTTAAGAAATTTGGTCAAATAGTTCCTGAGTTAGCATGGATACGTACACTACACATAGAGACACACTCACAGGGACACACTCATATGTCAAGCGAAAAATAGTGCTTTCGCGTTATAGTGTGCTCGAAACTGTAGATCGAAAATTTGAGAAATTAGGAATAGAAACGTGTTGCGATGGAGTGGCAATTTCCGCACGATTCCAATAGTTTCCTTATACATAACCATGCATGGTAGGGAAAGTAAAATATCTGATGTGCGCAGCACATGACTTTCTGTACAAATCCAAATTAATTTTCTAATTTTTACCACTTTACAACATAGTTCAAAAGTGTTTATAAATTTGTTCATTCATTCTGCCTGTCTGTCTGCCTTTCTGACTGTTCGCACGATAACTGCCGTAAAAGTGACTTTATCAAAATGAAAATTCAGTATGGTGTTCAGACGGTATGTGGGACCTATGAGAATATACATGAATAATAACACCCAATTTGTTTTGGACTGAACCCGAGTTGAAAAAACGAAATACACTGAACACTATAGGACCTAATTTTTTAAGCGAATTCAGAATTCACAAATTGCTTCAAAAGTTTTAGGATATATTCAAATTATCCCATAAAAATATGAAAAAGATTTCAGCAAAATATATTTGGTAATTTTTTAAATAAAAATTGAAATAATAATTACACCCATATTATATGAAGAGATCGCGTGACCCTCTTCAAAATAAAATATGGAATCCCTTTTGTGTCAAAATCGTTATTTTTAAAGTTCTTTTTAATTTATATTTAGTGCTGTATCCGTCCTAAAGCCGCTTAATTTTGCTTAAATCGTGTACATCAACATTCTGAAATAACGCAGTTACAATATATTTGAGTTTAAATGATCATCAAACTTTGATTATTTCTACAACGAAGACTAATTTTTACTTATGCAGAATGAAAACAAATAAAGATGTAGGATAAGTTGTATAAGAATTGCTGAATTTCTTTAACGCAAAATTATTTAGCTCTGGAGCCT
This sequence comes from Amaurobius ferox, assembly GCA_951213105.1. NCBI lineage: Eukaryota > Metazoa > Arthropoda > Arachnida > Araneae > Amaurobiidae > Amaurobius > Amaurobius ferox. The sequence goes on along the minus strand of OX578134.1, from coordinate 21,974,109 downwards.
GCAATATAGCTGATATTAATGAAACATTCATTGAATTTACATAGAGAAGCAGACGATTTTTTCGATGAAGTTTTAAGCTTAGAGATAAATCACTTGTACCTCCATGGTTTTAAGTTTTTAAATAAAATAAGTTATTATATTATTGTAATGAATGAAAGGAGTGGAATAAAAGTGTATGACTGAAATATTTACAGATTTTATAGAGAGCAAGTCGATTTATATTTCATTGACGTTATTTGAATAAAGTTCATTTTTTTCGATAAAGTTTTAAGTTTTCAAATATAATGAATTAATGTAGTATCATGATAATTTTAAAAATATTTTGCTGAATGTATCGTATTTTATCGTATTTATTTTATAATGAATTAATGTAGTATCATGATAATTTTAAAAATATTCTGCTGAATGTATCGTATTTTAGAAATGTTTAAATTAAATTGCATTGCAGTTGGAAAGTGTTCCATAATCATTGATTTATGCAAGATCGATATTTCTTGTTTATTGCATGATGCATTACATAAAGTTTAATTGTAGAAATTAGCATGGTTACGTTTCTGATATGACATCCATTTTAGTCATTCTGTCTGTTTATCAGTTCACAACATGATTGCCGTAAAAATGACTTTATTGAAATGGAATTTTAGTACGATGTAGGAATGTTTAGGGATGAAAATAGATAATGTCATCCAAATTGTTTCGGATTTCATTCGGGTTGAAAAGTGAAATATATTCTCAAGATAAAAATGAAATTGTAAGGTCACCAGGAGAACTAACTCCTTAACCCTGGTTTGATTGCGCAATTGTAGGTCCCAAGGTACTATGAACAGAAATGAAATACTTTGAACGCTATGGAACTTAATTTTTCAAACACTATTTAAGCAAATATAAAATTCACAAATTGCTTCGAAACTTTTAGAAAATATTCAAATTATTACAAAGAATGTGTAAAAAAACTTCAGCAAGCTATGTTGGATAGTTTTTTAAATAAAATTAGAAATAATAATTATATTCACGATATATGAAGAGATCAGATGATTCATTGCAAACAAAATGAAAAATGTGGCTTTCATTTTTCCTATGCTACCGTAGATGCTTCTTTTTCCACCCAGACCGTCCGACCTATCACAAAGGTATAAGTTATCTGTTTGGACGGCCGGGAAGTGGCGCCCAATTTAGACTGGAATCCAGTGGGAGTGGTAACCCACAGGAACTGTACCCTCCTTTCCCTACCACCAACCTCTCGGATGGACTTACGGAACCACCTGTTTAATATGATCGTACTCCGCCTGAACACGGTGGCAGTTTTAGCAGTGGCGGGAATAGAACCCGGGCCGACCGGGTGCAATTCTCGCCCCCCATAGTAATTGCTTAAAGATCGTTAAAATTTATATTTAGTATCACATTTGTCATAAAAATGCTTTATTTTTGCGTATTACCTGTGTATCTATACTCTGTGGCAACGCAATTACAATATATTTTATTTTTAATAATCACTAAAGTTTGATTACTTCTACAACAAAACCTAATGTTACTGCTGAACTATAGCAGGCAGAATATAAACAACTCAAGCCATTGTAATATGGGTTGTATAAGAATTGCTGAATTGTCGTCACGAAAAACTTTATAGCACGGGAGTCAGGAATATAAGTAATAGGGATTTTATATTTCGATGACGTCATATGAATGAAGTACATGTTGTGTAACTAGCATTGTCTTTTTCTAAGAAGTTTTCAAGTGTAATAAATTATAATAGTACTATGATAATTTTAATTATATCTGATTTTAACCCATTTTCGAAATGTTTAAATAAAATTGCATTTCAGTTGGCGGGTGTTTCATAATCAAAGCTTTATGCATTATTGATCTTTCTTGTTATGCATGTTCGTTTTATTTGGAAACTTAATGCACTTTAAAGTCTTCAGCTCCTTAAAATTACAAAAAAATAAATTATCTCGAGAACGGTTCAACCTAGATTCATTGGGTTAGTCTTATTGTCTGTGCTGTCAAAATTACATGAAGACAAAATTACATTAGTTTCTCAGTTGGAGTGCTTACGTACGAATTTTGCGGGCCATTTCGAAACAAGCAAGCATATTCTAAAAACTAATGGACCAACTTTTATAAAATTTGGTAGCTAAGTCACTTGTGTGTGATTCTGGTGCTGATTAGGTTTTGAAACGATTCGGGATAAAAGAACCCGCCTTTTTTGCAAAATGGCCCGTACAATTTACCTGTAACCAGTCTATCTAAAAAAGTAATACATCAAATTTTATAAAATTTGATAGATAAGTCACTTTTGGGTTACCCTGATGTTGATTAGATTTTGGTACGATTCAGAAAAATATAACCTGCCTTTTTTTTGCGAAATGGACCGCAAAAATTATCAAAATCTAAAATAAAAGACTACGTATGCTAAAATATATTAATTAAGTGCTTGTTTCATACGTAATTTTTAACGATGAAAAGAGTAAAACCAACCCCATTGGAACAGATCTAGCCGTTCTCGAGATAATTTAGGTATTTGCATATTTAGGTTTTCGCATTTTCATTACACCACTTTTGAAAATAAGTCTAGTTATCAAAAGGGAACGAATATTGAATTAAAAATCTGATGTGGACAGCACATGACTTTCCTTATATAATGCAATGTATTTACTACTTTTACAGTAAAAACAAAATAGGTTATTCTTAAAGTAGATACTTATATTTTTTCCAAGATATTGAATTTTCATCAAATAGTCGTTATTTTCATTGATTTATCGCAATTTTTATCCATTTAGCGAGATTTTCTTTGATTTGGAAACGTGCAAAAATGTCGCCAAGTTGGCGAAATTCCGCCAAATTCGTCGCTAAAATATCGCCAAGCGTTATGGACGAAGAAATAATTCATTCTTATAGCAAATAAATGACTATTGGCGTTCAAATACAAAAGTATTACTCAAAGTTTTTTTTTTCATGAATAGAACGAACTAAATTTCACGAGAATGATGTCATCAAATTTATCGCATGATATTACATATGACAAGTGAACATGTTTCTCAATAGGAATTATTTTTTTATTTTATATAATGTTTTTGAAAAATATGCAATATTTCGAGAACGGTTCATGCTAGCGTTCTAAAATTTATGTTAATCGTTTTCTAATGAAACATTACATAAAAAATGTCTATTTGCGTAACTTTATTAGAGGTTTTGATTTTTTGATGATTTTTTCAAAATTTCACTCGAAATAATCTATCGGGGAAACAATTTCGGGGATTCTGAACATTCGATTGCATGTAAAAACAATAGGCTTCCAGTATTCACGGATTGTGATTTTTGTACGAAATTTCATTCGAATCGCTCTATTTATTCGTGAGAAATCGTCTCCATAAACTCACTGACACACACACACAGGCATCACCTCAAAAATGTTCGATTCGTGATCAGGGATGCTTGAAGCGTGCTCTCCCGTCGAAAACTCGAATTCGAATTTTCGACCCCGTCACAATACTTTCCTTATACATTATTGTATATAAGGAAAGTAAAAATGCGAATTCAGTGTAATTTTAAAGAACGATGAGTGTTATTTTGTGCAATTAAACTGAATGAATTTTTGAAGAAATAAAGTGAACTTCAATATGAGTCTGCAAGGAAAGTCATGTCCTGCCCACATTAGAATGTTGTATAATAGCTGCAATACATACATATGGATTTTTCACGAAACCTTATTTCTAACTTTGTTATCAGAACTCCGAGAACTAGAAGGAATGTTTTTTAAATTCGAGCGAAGACTTTGAAATTGATTCGAAATTTTATATTTTTATTATGGCAGCATATGACAGAATTTGACGTATCCATGCTTAAAAGGAGTGATTTATGATCAGTAGTATTGTGGCAAAAAATGCTGTAATACATTTTTTGTGTGTGTGACGTCATTAGCCACCGCAGGGGGGAGGAGAATACCCCAGGTATACAGTTTCCAGTATAATATCAATCGAAAGACGTTTTCAAGTCTTTTAAACTGAAGGATAACACGGTAATATTAAATAATGATTTGGACAAGCAATACAAATTTTTCAAAAATTTTTTTTTTTTTTTTTCAAAATTTGAAGGAAAAAACACCAAACTCCTTGAAAATGGATTATGGTTCGATTTATAAAGCATTGATTATGAAACACTTTCCACCTGAAATGCAATTTTATTTAAACAGCTCTAAAATGCGATACATTCAGAGGTGATATTTTGAAAATTATCACAATGCGACAATAATTTATTATATTTGAAAACTTCAACGACAACAAATGAACTTTATTCAAATAAAGTCATCGAAATATAAATCGTCGGGCTCTTTACATAAAAGCAGTGACATATTATAGTAACATAAAACACTCAACATAAAAGCATTTCATTCATAAACATTTTTCCATTCATTTCATTCAACGGCAATATTTTTTAAAATTACCACAATACTACAATAATTTATTTTACTTAAACATTTAAAACAATGGAGGAAAAATTGCTTTTTAACTCCATGCTTAAGTTTCATCAAAAAAGCAAAACTACAAAAGCGTCTGCTTATCTATGAATGTTTCATTCATATCAGCTGCATTGCAGACTCCAGATTAAAATAATTTTGCGTTACAGAAATTCAGCAATTCTTATATAACTCATCTTACAGATGGATGTGTTTACATTTTCCATGCGTGAAAATGAGGCTTCGTTGTAGAAACAATCAAAGTTTGATGATCATTTAAACTTAAAAATTATTGTAATTACGTTAGCGCAGTATGTAGAAAGAAAATTACAGAAGAAAATTAAAAAATAAAACGGTTTTAGGACGGATGCAACACTAAATATAAATTAACAAGAAATATCAATCATGAATAAAGCATTGATTCTGTAACACTTTCCAACTTCAATGCAATTGTATTTAAGCATCTCTAAAATGCGATACATTCCTCGGTAATATTTTTAAAATAATCTAATACTACATTAATTTATTAAATTTGAAAACTACAACGCAGCGTAATTTTCACTATTGGAGAATGCAAACACATCAAGCTGTAAGATGATTTGTATCAGAATTGCTGAATGTCTTTAACGCAAAATTATTTAGCTCTGGAGTCTGCAATATAGCTGATACGGATGAAACATTCATTGATTTTACACAGAGAAGCAGACGATTTTATACCATACTTTTTCGATGAAGTTTTAAGTATAGAGTAAAATTACGTTTACCCTCATGGTTTTAAGTTTTTAAGTAAAATAAATTATTGTAGTATTGTGATGAATGAAGGGAATTGAATAAAAGTGTATGAATGAAATATTTGCTGCTTTTACATAGAGATCCAGGCGATTTATATTTCAATGACTCCGTTTGAATAAAGTTCATTTTCTTCGATGAAGTTTGAAGTTTTCAAATATAATAAATTACTGTAATATTGTGATAATTATATAAATATTAATGCTGAATGTATCGCATTTTAGGGATGTTTAAACTAGGCGATTTATATTTCAATGACGTCATTTGTATAACGTTCATTTTTTTTCGATGAAGTTTTAAATTTGTAAATATAATAAATTATTGTAATATAATGATAATATTGTAGTATCGTGTAGTATGGTATGCATGATTGATCTTTCTTGTTTTTATTTGCCGTAGTTGTAGGATGTAATTCATAAACTTTCAATATCCAGGGAAGATGCATACTTTTTCAAGACAATGTTCGTTGAGGATACTTCTTAAAAAACCTCGTTTTCGATTTTTCTCGCATCTGAAATCCTAGTTTTTGCGAAACGTGATCACTTTGTGTGGTTTATACAGTGAAATGTAAAATTTTAAGTTTTTTTAAAGAACGCTTTTCCTTTTATCGCAATGTAAATATTATGTAAATGTTTAGCCGTAATTTTGATTTTATCACAGCAAAGTCATAACTCTCCTGCATCGAACTGAATGCATCGAACTCGATGAATTTCTAAGGAATGATATAAGGAGAAATTTAAAACCAAATGCCATTGGGTTACTAAACCACTCCTTCGAATTTTTTTCTGACGACGCTACTGTGCTGAGAAGTTCTGTACATATTTTCTTTAATGAGAAAAAATTGGCAAAAAAGGCGTCATTAAGTGTTAGTCAGAGGTCACAAATAGGGATTTTATATTATGAAAGTTATTCTGAAAGTGACATTAGCAGAAAGATGTTAACAAGACCGATATCCGTAGTGCTATCACGAAACATCAAGATACATGTGATTTTAGCAACCAAAAATGAAGTGGGTGCTGTAAGAAAACAAGTCCACGGGTTCGTACACAAAAGTAAAGGATTTTCAGCGTTCAAAGGGATGTGATATTAGTATTAGTACTGTTTTCCGACGTCTGATAAACCTAGACTAACCGCTGTAATGATAAAAAAGTGACTCGACTTTGCAAAACGCGGACTGTTCAAAATTGGTGCCAAGCTCTGCTTTCCTATGAATCAACTTTATGTCAATCCGCACCCCTTCAAAATCAATCCGACGACCAAAACAAAAGATTTTATGAAAAGTACCTGTTATTATCGTGCAACATCCATCAAGTCAGGTGATATGGATGCTTTGTCAGCTATCGGTACTGCTTCATTATCCTTTTGGCCGAAAGGCACTACCATAAAAGTTCCTATTTATATGAATATTTTACGAGAAAAGTTAGTAACTCATATGCAAGTGCACAGATGCACAGGCATGATGGTGCTTCATGCCACAGATCAAATGTAGTAAATAATTACATTCAAATTAAAAACATGAATGTGTTTGACTGGCCCGACTAAAACCCTATCGAGAATTCAGCAGAAAAATTGCCATAAAATGTCGAAGATTTGATTGACGCAATTACGCGTGGCGCAAAGACATTTCAAGTAACTACTGCAATTTCCTCATTGACAGGCGTATGCCATATCGTATTTCGTTCTTTATAAAAAGCGAAGGTGACCACACAAAGTTCTGATTACGGTCGTTTTATGTACTAAAGAATGTAATTACTCATATGTGATGTAAATTTTTCAAATATCTCTGACAAGTAATTAGTTGTTTCTTCGAACTTGTTAATTTTCAATAAAATGACAGGCGGTCTTAAACAAATGCATCTAGTGTTCGAATAATATTATCAATAAGTTGTAAAAAGCAGTTAGGAAAGTCTTCTTTTGTAGTAATTTGACTTTCATAAGCGGACGGGTTCTCTTTTTACTCCCAGGTCGGAACTAGTAAAGGGGCTACTCTCAAATATCATCAAACTACTTTGAAATATTATGAATCGTAACAACAAACTAGAAAAAATGGTTTTCTGACAATTTTCTAATTTTTAGGTTTTTATTAAGAAATTACAATATAAGACTTTGTGAATATGTTTCTGTCATTTTTAGAGTTGTTTCTCACCCTCTTCTTCCGGCCTGTGTGTGTGTGTTAGATGGGCGAATAAATACTTCCAGACATTTTATATTTGGGGAACCTGAAGATATTATCAAATGCAAATACCTACATATACCTAAACAGAAAGCTGGAATCTAAATTAGTTTTTCTCTTCAATCAAGTTTTGTCCCTTTGGAAATAACTTCTATGAATGTTACTCTTCAAATGTTAATATTTATAGGGTGATTTAAATAAAATGGCAACACAAAAATCGGTCACTGGGAATCAAAATACAACATATAAATTTTGTGCAAGAAAATCGTTGACACATTTAACATGTTCATCAATCATCATATATAAATATGTGAAAGACACAGACCACCCGACTGACCCTAGCGTATGAGCAGCTGGTTAATGTCCGGATGCATTACTATGTATGATGGTTGATGAACATTTCTTGAGTGGCCGGATACATTTTTATGTATGATATTTGATGAACATTTCTCCTTCTTCATTTTTTTTACTTTATAAAATGTGTAAATATTACAGAAAAATATTTTAATACTGAATAGCAGAAAGACAATAAAATAAATAAGTTGAGGCGTTTGTACCTGAATAGGAAAAGAACAAAAGTAAGAATTTGCATATATATTATCTCAGCATATTAATATTGAATGCTTTTCTGCATTTTTAAATAAGTCAGTATTTAAATCTTAATGTTAATATTTCATGTGACATGTACACTGTACATAATTCTATGACTTAAAAAGTGAAGCAATTATTTAATATATAATAGGATTAAGAAGGATTTAAAAAAGTGAGGAGAGGGATTAAGTTAATCAAATTTAAAGATCATGGTTCTTAATCCCCACGTGGGAGCACATCACACACACACACGTATATATATATATATATATATATATATATATATATATATATATATATATGCATATATATATATATATATATATATATATATACATATATATATATATATATATATATATATATATATATATGTATATATATATATATATATATATATATATATACATATATATATATATATATATATATATATATATATTAGACATGTAAATTAGGGAAAGTTAGTTATAAAAAAGCCCTAACACTACTCCTGCTAGAATAAACTTGTTTACAACGCAAAATGCAACGGAAATCAAGTTTAATAAACATACGTACGTTTAGAAAATTAACTAGATTTTCTTTAGTGTAAGGATACTTTTTACATTGAAGACGGAAATTCAGCTAATTTCCGAAACATGCGTAAGTGTATTTATATTGATTTGCTCAGCATTTTACGTTGTAAACCAGTTCATTATTGATATTTTGAGTGCGTAAAATCACGTACTTTACCAAACTCCCGTTTGTGGAGGAGGGTATTAGCATTACAATCTGGGCATCTTAACACGCGTATTCGACGTGCTTTATAACGTTCTTAAATGACTCTAGAGACACGTGCCTATGGTACTATAGAAGTTCTCAAAACACTAGTATTCGCTTTTGCTATACCACTTAAAAATGCTCTGCTGTAGCACCAATTTTGTACGTGCTTTTCGACGGTGGCTCGCTGTGACGCATAGACGTCATTCGGCATGGGATGTTAGAACATGCTCTGCACGTACTCATATTATATGCTGTGTACGTGCTTTTCGTAGTTCTAAATCTGTACGTACTCTGAACGTGCGGGTGCTACTTTGGTCGATGTAACAACTAAGGGAGACTCTTTCTAATAATAATTAAATATATAAATTACTATTATATGGATAACTAAAATAAACTGTGTACAAAGAATAAGGAGCACTAGGGAGGAGCAGGCTAAGCCGTTGCGTTTTGCACAAAGGATTGGCACACTCCTCTTTTGGACTTCGGATTTGTTAGTTCTCTAGCACTGACGAAGAGGGACAGCTGTATACTGCATTACTGTGTTATTTATACTTATCTACATTGTTCAAGTTTTCATTACTGTTCTATGTTTTCTAATTGAGACGGCGTTTATTTAAACTAGGCATGAAAATGATATTTTCTATTGCGCTAACATAATATTTATAAAAACATAGAGTGAAATGATGATGTAAGAGGATAGTGTGAGCATTGCGCTCTTATACGTAATTTAAGACATGCCTCTAATACTTTAATCCAATCTCGAACTTGATCGAAACGCAGAGATCGTTCCATCAGAAACCACATCCCTCCTAGCATTACAGCTCTCCACGTGATTGCGACATTTTAATCTCTATATTCCCAAGTAGGTATTAGAGCGAGATCCTTAGTCGTCTAATCAACCATACTGTACTTGAGACTTCATACATCGGGCTATAAATATTGATGGGCATAGATCACAATATACGTGTAGCGTTTCGTATGCTGTGGTTTATTTATATACTATGATATTTTTACATGGAATATTTAAATAAAATATGATATGGATATTGAAGCATAGATAAGTACAGATATTGAACAGTTTTGTATATATCTTTGTATAACACATAGGATGCCCAGTAAAATTGTAAGCAAGGTAAATAGGTTTAGAACGATGATAGATAGAGCTATTAAAGTGAGAGATTAGAATAGTAAAGTGATCATGCTCTACCAGGAGAGGTTGAAAACAGTGCACTTAGCGTAATAAATTTGATGTTACCACTTCAATATCAGAAACTATGAGATATACAAAAAACAGAAATACCTTGTCGCCAATATCGGATTTTAGGTCCAGATATTTTAAACTGAATAAAGAAATATAAATGGTGTTGGAAACATACGGATTATTAGTCTTAAATTCTACTCCATTCCATGCTGTAAACTATTTTTTTATTAATTGTATGAAAAGTCAGGTGCTTTATTTTTAGAAAAATCAAATTTCAGATAATTTAGTTTTTCTTTTTTTATAAATCAGTAGTGTAGTGATTAGGATGATTTGATGGGATATATAATTGCATAGCCACTGCAAGTACATGAGTGAGTCTATAATTTTAATTAGATGACATAAATGACCGTTGTCGTTTTTTCTTTATTATATTCTTGCAGTGATTTGGCATTTGTATTTAGAAAAAATATGAACCATCAAGTGATTATTAGTTTAGTATTTTCAAAATGGCATATGCCTTATGTAATCAAATAATATACGAGATATAAGTACTACCACTGATAATTTAATTTGCTTCTCTGCAGCACTTAATTATTGAAATATTGGAAATATTGGAATTTGTATCAGAGAAAGCACTGTATCGTTGGCTACAGTGTTCTAATTATTTTACTCCTTAGTACGCATTAAGTGAATCCACAAACATCGAATGAACCGTTACAATGTATGACAAAAAATATGCAGGAATCTACATTTAGATATATTAGTACTAATAAATGAGGAATGCAGTGATTTGGGTAATTAGATCAAGTAATAAAATCATGTACGAGTTAAAAGTACTACCACTGATAATTTACTTTGCTCCTCTGCATTACTTAATCATTGAAATGTCACAAATATTGTATCAGAAGTTGTGTCAGAGTAAGTACTGTAGTCTTGGCTACAATATTCTAATCATCTGACTTCTTAGTACGCATTAAGTGAATCTGGAAACATCGCATTTACCGTTACCCTGAATGACAATAATATGCAGGAATCTACGTATAGATAAATTATTATTCTAATAAATGAGTAATGTAGTGATTCGGATAATTTGATACGATATATGACTTCATAGAAACTTCAAGCAAAATGACTGGATCAATAGGGTTAATTTAGTTTTCTGTTAGTCTCGTTTATTAATGTTAGTTTATTGGTAGTTTCATTATTATTTTCTTGTAATAATTTTGCACATGCATTTAAAGAAAAAAATTAGCAATCAAGTGATTATTCATTGAGTATTTTCACATATATCGAATTGTTTCATGTAAAAAAAATCATATACTCTAAGTAGAACTACAGATATTTTAATTTGATTCTCTGTATCACTTAAAAATTAAAGTGTCGAAATAATTGTATCGGAAGTTTCATTAAATTAGTACAGTAGCCTTGGCTAAAATATTCTAATCCGTTTACTTACCGGTAAGCAGTAAATTTATCTTCAAACATAGCATTTGTCATATCCTGTATGACTAGAAACATACAGGAATCTAAGTCTAGATAAATTCGGATTCTAACAAATAAGTAATGCAGTTATTTGGATAACCTGATAGGATATACGATATCATAGACACTACAAGTAAATGAGTAGATCTTAAAGTTACATTAGTTGATATAAAAATTCATTGTTGGTTTCGTCATTATATTCTTATAATAATTTTGCATATGCATCTAGTGGAAAATGAATTTTAGTAAAAAATGTTTACCACTTTATAATTTACAAAAATATCAAATTGTTTCAAGTAATCCAATCATATACGCGATCTAAATGCTACCTCTGATATTTTAATCTGCTTCTCTGTTTCACTTAATTATTGAAATATTGCAAGCATTCCATAGTAAATTACATCAGAGTAAGTAATCTAGCCCTGACTACAACATTCTAATCCTTTTACTCTCTTGAACGCATTAAGTGAATCCACAGACATCGCATTAACCGTATCCTGTATGAGTAGGGACGTGTATGAACCTAAGTGTAGATAAATAAGTATTCTAATAAATGAGTAATGAGGTGATTAGGATGGTTTAATGGGATATAGCATTTCGCAGACACTGCAAGTAAATGATTGGATCTATAAGATTTTGATGGCATGTCTCATTATTTTTTAAAGAATCCATTGTTATTTTTTTATTATGTTTTTGTAGTAATTTTGCATATATAGTTAGAGAAGAAGGAATGAATGAGCACATTTTTAGTTTAATATTTTCAAAAATGCATTTATATTGCAAATATGTATAGCGTTTATATTGTGCCAATATTAGAATCCCACACGCTTGCCTTTCATTCCAATATAAGATTAATATAAATGTATATATGTTTACTCTTACATTTTCCTTAGAAATCAGTTGATAATATAAACTGATTTCCATTTTTAGTTATTATTATTTATGTAGTGTGTCCGGTAGAGCTGCAAGTAATCAAAACAAGTAAGTTTGAACAATGGTAGCTAGAAACAACAAGCACACAACTATAGTAGAAGGACTTTATTTCACTTCTTATAAGACGTACAAAATTTAAAAAAGGCCAGAGTGCTTTCGAGCGTAAATACGCTCTTCATCATTGGCTACATGTAAATAGAAATGATCGTTCATATATAGACTAGAAAAGGTGACAAATTTGCATAAATACAATTATCAATAAACATACGTTTAGCTAAGGAGAATCCAAAAATACAAAACATTTTGCACAAATTCAAAAAATTTTTGAACGTAAATCACGAAAAGTACAGTAAAAAATCCTTACAATTAATTTTATTACGGAAATTTCAAATTAAAAAAAAAATATGAAAATAGGGGGCAGCCAGGTCCAATCCCCGGGAGGATGACGTCAAATATAACTATGAAGAGACTTGAATTGCATGGAGTCGAGAATGAGTCGCCAAGCATAACTTAAAATCTGAACGGGGTCAAAATTACAAATCGACTCGCGGTAAATATAAATAAAAAAGGATTCAACAAGGAGAATATTACGAGGGTTATTACAACGCATAAGAAGGAAAGATCTTTCAAAAATGGGCCGAAAATTTTCTTTAACAACAGATTGAGCAAGGGCCGTAGAAAGTTATTTATTTAATGGTAGCTAGTTCTACAAAAGTGTGGTATCGGCGTAGTAAAGTTACTGTGCACAAACATATATGCAAATATGTAAAACCTGTTTTAATGATATTTAAAAAATTAGAGTTAATCTGATGTTTTTAAGACCTTATTCATAGTTAGCAGACAGACATATGGCACAAACGTAATTTGGATGTTAGCATCCTGTCTCGAAAACTGTGAGAGGTTCAAGTAAAATGTTAATAAAAACGTTACGGATCGTTATTGCATTTGTGATAAATGACATTTTGCAGATAGGATTGGTTAAAATAGAAAGATCTCATAATTAGAGTAAGTATCGTACTGATGACTGTGATGAGTAAAACCACTCCTGTAAATGAAATTTGTGAGATAATTTGCGAACGATCACCGATCATCAAATGTGTTGAATTTGATGAGCATAGTGCCAAAAGAGACCATAATAGGTTATTCGGTTGAAGGTTATTGTGAGATGGTATTGCTGTAGGATGAATGCAGATGAAACGAAACTGCACGACAGTATCACTTACGATTTCCTATTGCTCTGAGTTCACCCATAATTATGGTGAGTGCACAACAGGATGTTCATAATAAATATTGTGTCATATGGCGGATTGAACATACTTAAAGTTAAACTGTATGTTATATAAGTAGCACCTTGTATTAAATTCAATGACGTATCTTACTGATTTGGCGATACTGTACAACGATCTAATTTCATTTATTTCGCTAATTTCAACTGTTAGCGCATGGTCGATCTACTATACCGATACCTCACTTCCGTATCTCTAGGTATCATCGTCCAAAACATATTTGGATTACTTATGAATTTCTCGGAAGTCCTTTCTTTCTTTCGATCCACACTGTTCCACCAACGAGATAGTGTAAAGTGTCTGTTTGGGCGGGATAGTTTTACCCAATTTAGACCGGAACCCAGTGGGAGTGACATCCACAAGAACTCCTTTACTTTACACCCAACCACTCAAAAAGTCTTTTGGGTCCACAGATTTAACGTGCCCGTACTCGACTTGAACACGAGGATAGTTTGGGTAGAATCGACCTCGTGTCCTGTGAGGACAATCCCCGTGCTGTAAACACTGAGCTGTCCCACCCCTACTGGTTTCCCTTTTCTTCTTTCCATCCCAGACAGTCCCACCTACCCGAAGGTGTAAGATATCTGTTTGGACGACCGGGATAGAGCCACATAATTTAGACCGGAACCCAGTGGGTATGACTTTCATAGAGCCCTTACCATTCTTCCAATACGAACAACCTCTCGGAAGGATTTACGGATCCACATACTTAACGTGCTCGTACTTCGTGTGAATACGGGTACAGTTTGTGCAGAGTCAGTAATCGAAATCGAGTCTTCCGAGTGCAATCCCCGCGCGCTAACCACTGAGCTATCACACCTATTATCGTGTACCCTGCACATGCACTGTATACAAGGTATAGTGGGACACAGTCAAAATGTATCTGAGGCAAAAATAATTATTTTTCACCAATTTTAATCCGTCAATTACGTCTATGAACTTAAAAATTGAGTATTAGTTCTGAATATATTGAATATTTTTAGATAACGTGAATTAGGTGAAAATGAATGGTCTACGCAGTGTTTCTTTCAAGCATACATCCTGGGGGCGTACCACTTCCCCCGGAGATATTTTATGTCAACCTAGTTTCTATTTATTTGGCAGCATTTAGATATATTTATATAATCCTCTCCGGCCCAAATCCCCCCCCGACAAAAAATTCCTGATAGATACACTGGGTCTACGTTACTTGTAAAAACCATCAGTAGAGTCAAAGAGACTACTGTGCAATATGTGGAAAAAAACACGCTTCCCCACTGTCATCTGGCTTTCTTCCCCGCTAACTGCAGGGTTGACACAGATGACCATGGATAATGGTTTCGATTAAAACATTACTACTTTTGAAAAAGGATACCAAAGGAAATAGTATCTAGCAGTGCTAGAAGAATACAGTTCGACCCTTGTGTGATCTCCAATCTGGCCCTATCATGACTTTTGTAATTGTACTTATGGATGTACTTAATAGTCATGAATGAAGATCAGTATTCGACATTAATGTGGCAGTTCGACTTTTTAAGTAAGTATTGATTGTGCGGCAATACCAAGTGATTATCTGTATAAATAAATTTTCTATTTATCTTACCAAGGTAGGCATGCAATTTTTCAATCTTGTGCCATCTTCTATATTTAGGAAATATCATTCCAGACACATCAATTTCGGAAATATATTTTTCAAAATCCTTTAGAACATTCCTTCTTTACTTTGTTCCAACACAAAAGACCGTCAAAGTGAGGCCCGTGCATCATATGCCTAAGTTGATAACAGCGAGGGATGGTCTCATCATAGTTCTTCAGTTATTAATTTATCAATATCTTCAGGTTGTAATAATTTGCAATTTGTTCGGAGAGCAGCCAGTGTGTGTCTCTGTGGTAGATCTTTTTAAAATTCTATAGTGCACACATGTGCCTCAATAGAGCCTACCACTTGCTTCTTGACCAAGTCATTAATGAAGATATTAACCTTTGTCTTGAATATATTTATAACAACAGTAGGAAAATCATTGGCACTTGCCCTTTGATAAAATACTTCTCCAAAGTTTTTGTGATCTCTATTCATCAACAGTTATAAGTCATTGTAAAGAAATCAGATCTTCCAACTTTTCAACAAATTACCACTGCGTCTTGATATAGCTGTTGCATGATTCTGGGTGATCCAATATAAAATAATGACCATATCCAATCTTACTGCGTTGGTTGCATTTAAAATGTATCCTTCCACATGGTCAATTATTCCTCGATAACACTCTGACCGCAAGATTCCTTGGCTGTGTTTGATAAAATTCAATTGTTGACGTTCTACCATCACAAAACAATTTATAACACACTGCTGTGATAACTTTCCACAATTCAATATAGTATTGAAATTATCATTAGGTCTCAAGGCAAATCTATGGCTGTAGTATTGAACTGGACTAAATTTCTTTGTAATTGTTATTAAATTGTAATAGCAATATTCTATTGTAATATCTATAGCTTTCCACTCATTGTCATAGTTAGCAACATCTTGAAATTGTATGCATATGGATAGATTTCTCTCAATACTGCTCCAATGCGTCGAGTCATTTCCGCATTACTAAAGTCTAAACGCATTTTAACTGCCTCTTCCAGATTGTCATAAATGCAGATTTGGCCATTCCTAGGAATTTTGTTTCCTATGTTAGTGAGAGATGTTGCTGCATAATGATACACTTCACCTTGAATCTTTACTACTAGGGGTCATCCTCTTTCAAAATTTTGGATGTGAACACCAAAGATTTCAAAAGAGAGTAAAGAATTGAAAGTCCGTATATGCTGTCTGAAATGTTTTACTTCCTCTGTTTGTGAGGTCAGCAATGAGAGTTTCGCAAGCGTTAATGCCATAAACTTTTCATATTCATTGCTGAAACCGCTATTGCCATTTCAAAAGAAGTAATATTTAAATGAAACTCTGAATAATTAATGTATTTTTAATTATTTAAATAAAAAAATTAACTATTGTTGCTTTTGAGATGGCTTTTCAACAATAAAATATTAGATTTTGCAGATACAGCAACAACAAAAAAATCCATGCAAAAGTAGTTAAAAAATGTTTTCAAAATTAATTAGAAAATAGAAATTTTAATCTGATTGTAACCAAAAAAAAAAAAAAAAAAACGAGACATGTGGCAATGTATTTTAAATCATCAAACCAAATTGTAGATCATTTAGGCATAGGTCATAAGCCACAGTTCCGGCTTTGACAGAAAATTTCTATTTCAAAATAAGCTGCACCTAGCGACTGCACCTAGATGCAGCTCCTTTAGGTGTAAACTAGGTCAGCTGCTGTACCGAGCTTGCTTTTTATGTAGAGATGCAATCGTTCTAAAATGTGTAAACAGCCTCTGTTCCTACAAGATCTGAATTATGAATATCCTAGATATGCTTAAAATGTGAATGTAGCCACGCCCTCATTTGTCCTCTCCCATTTCTTGCATTTGCAGTTTTCTTGGAGCAGTGTTTATTGGCAATGTATATGAAACAGAGGGGTGGAGATGTATAAGTAAGTAGTCTCATTCCAAGTCCCTGTTTCGGTAGGTGTTAAAATTATCAAAGGGAAAATACGGAAAATGTAATAAGTTTTCGATGTGGATTTCGTATTGGTACTAATTCTGTCATTTAATTTCAACATTTTATTTTATTTTGTTTAGAACTTTCCATGTCATAGGATAATTTTTTTCGACTGAAATCGTTTGAATAACCCTTATTTAAGCCGAAAACTGTGTATTATCTTTCCAAAGTGTAGGAGATTACCAAGATAAAAAGTGAAATATGTTTGGTGTTCGTCTATATATATCAATAATATTGTAAAAGAAAATCTTATATAAAATACATCATTGTGATCAATCCAGAAAAGTGCAGCCAAAAGAACGCAGTTAATTGAAACCAAACCGAATTCAATGTTAATCCCGCTCATTCAACTGTCACTACTATATCCAATCGTATTCGTACTGATAAATTTATGGATAATGTTAACTTTAAAAGTCTTGCTGGGGTGTATGGTGTACCTCTTCTTTCACCGGATAATGTTTATAAATGTTATATCGGTAGTACTAAACGCACGATTGGTATTCGTTTGGCTGAACATGCTAGAGAAGTAAAAAACAAACGATCGCCCTTGCTCAATGAGTGACTAAAGATAATTTTGGCCCCATTTTAAAAAATTATTTCCTTTTGATCAGCTGTAATAACCCCCGCTCTATTTTACTTTACGAATTCCTTTTTCTTTATTTATATTGTACTTCTATTTGTAATTTTGACCCTATTCAGGTTTTAAATAACTGGCGACCCGTTCTCGATGCCGTGCGTGTTAAACCTTTAAACAGTTTCCTTGATTTATAACAATGTTCTAAAGTATTTGATGTTTTTTAAAAAGTTTTTTAAAATATTTATCTTTGAGATATGTAACTTTACAATTTTAAATCTGTTTTATTGATTCACAATCTTGTATGGATGGCAATTTTCGTAATATGCAAATTTTTCTTAACGGCATTGGAATGTATTTAAGCATGTTGGCATCTGTTCTCATTCTATAGCCACTGGAGGAGAGCATGAAGGTGTTCGAAAGAACCCTGGTTTAAAATTATTTGCTGTATGTCTGTAGGATGGTTTTAATAAAGTGACCTTTAATCTGTTTTTTTAAGATTTGTGATTTAATTCGTTGAGTTAGATTTCAAAAGAAATCTGGTCTCCAATTTTATGAAACTAAGTACGAACTGGTCTTGGTCAGAAACCTCATATGTGGAATTACAATAGGTGAACCGGTTACTTAGAGCTGCAAAACCAGTACACCTGATATCGAATATATTGATATAGCAAATGTAAAAGCATTTTCAACAGCGAAATGTTAGATTTTGAAGACAAAGTAAGGAGATAGAGAAATGGAGCAAAAAAACTCACTCTAAAATGGTATAGAAATGTTAAATTTTAATACGATAATTACCAAAATTGGAGACGACATATGTAACTAAATTCTAAAACAGACATGGAGGATGCAGAACGTACTGTACGTCGTGCATTGCGTCTCGTATGTTGTACAAACATGCATTAGAATCTGAGAGAAAAACTTGTTTTCTGCTTTGAATTGAGATATACATTTATCTCACTTATACTCTATCCTTATCTCACCCAGATGGTTTTCTGCGTCTCTAGTGGGAGTCATCGTGATAAATCCTTGCTCTAATGCAGGCTGTTGTTACATGTCTTCAGTGTGTGGGCTCTAGATTCAAACCGAACAGCATTTTGCTCAGCGCAGCATGCGTCCCCAATGCGGCCTGTCTAAACTAAATCATTGCGAATCATTTGATGTCTCGGGTCCGACTCTAGGCTTGAGGGAAAATTTTAAAATGATTTTATCAGTGACGACGCCGGCTATAACTAGTTTTTCTTCAATATAGTAAGACATTGATTCATCATTGAGAACCGCAGAATGTAGCACACGGGACCGCTATTGGCGTTATCTGCCGATTAACAGCAGTATAGTATAACTGTAATGTTTCGGAGCACTAGGGGGGGGGGGCAGACCATACGTTTTAAACGTATAGGCATCACAGTCAATAGAATCTATTCTGCAAATGCGGGCCCCTGTGCAGAAAATGCGTGGGTTCCCCTACTACAAACATTCAGTCGGATGCTTGATCTACACAGTATTGTACGTGTATTACGGCATAGTATGTCCTAATCCCTTTCATTGCAAGTATGTATTAAAGGAATTCGCAGACAACCCATAAACTAGAAAGTGCCTGTAATTAGGATTACCAGGCATTAAATTCAAAGTAATGGGAATTTTTCAATTCCAGCATAATAATTCCGTGTCTATGCAGAAAGATGTGATTTTATGACAACATTGAATAAAAGACTATCTAAATGAAGTAACAGATTATATAAAATGGGTCCAATAAAATTTACTTATAAAATGTGTATGTATATTTATTTCATATATTGTTGTATTATCAAACATAAATTTCCATTGAAAAATGAATTAGAAACATTTATTGTTCTAACAGTTCATAAAGACAGTTTAACAAACTAACATTTTTTGAAAATTTTATATATGTTTTGAGAAAAATTTTAAATTTGTATTTTATTTTATAATTTTTTAAAACAAACTCTCTCCAATATATAATATTAAGGTAATATTGACGTATACATATTATGCTATCTGGTTCAATATTGGACAAATAGTAATTTAAAATATACGAGTAGTATAATCACAATAAATATTGCTGCATGTAATAATATAATTTTATGATACATCCTTGAGAAAAATAAGCACAGGAAAACCAACTATGTTTGTTTCAAAGGCGTTCTGATTTATCTCCCTTAGGTTAGAAATAATGGGCTCTTACTAACTTCTAAATAACAACTGCGATACGGCAGACAAGGAGGAATTTAAACAGAGTTAGAACACCCAAAACGAGAATTAGCTAGCGAATCATATTTTCCCTTTCAATCCTTAACGATAAAACACAATGACGATGTGGCAGAGCTGGAATCCCCGAAGCGATAATTCCCAAGCGAGTGGTATCATCCATGAGAATACTGATTTTGAACTTTGGATTTGCGCTCAAAACGCACTCTAAATATTTAAAATAACCTAATTTACATATGTCTGCTTTCTTCAAAGTAACTGAATGTTATATATGAAACAGGGATTTTTATTCAATATCTATATAATATGAACTGAACTGACAGACTGTCTGGCTGACTCTGTGCCGTCCCTTATAAGTGCTGTACACACTTTGGGTTCGCTTGACGGCTTGGGTAATACAAAATATATTAAAAAAGACTGAGTGAATGAGGATATGATGTATTAAAATTATCGGGCAACCCCATTATAGCTAGAATCGTGACTTTGGATCCCTTTCAGCTTCTAGACTGAAGCAAAAATTTAATGTCAAACATTTGAATTGGGGGAGGGGGTGCAGTGCAAAGGTTTGATTTAAGAACTCAAAACCACTTTTCAAAATGATCAAGTACTTCCACTGGACCTAAATTTTCGGTTTTGGTCTCCGATTCGTATCAGTTTCAATATCAACGAACATTTCGAAAATGGAATTAAGGGTGAATATACAAAGGAATTTTTAAAAACTTGCGCCACTTTGGATCTCAAGAACAACAGATGCACAATTCAATACCCTCTCTCTGGGTGTCACATTTAATGACCAGAAGGCAATGAGAAAGCCCGAAGATGAAGTGAAATTACTAGTATTCAATATTCAAGTAATATCCAAGTTTTCGATATTGTTAAATATATTTGCAGCATTTAATGTGCTAATATCGTAGTAATAATATATGAACTCAGTAAACGTTGAACATATCGTCATATTGCATTCGTACATTAATAGCTGTGATATTGCAAATCCAAAGCACTAACAGATTTGCATCGGCCGAATATTATCTTTGTGTTTGAACATTACCAAAATATTTAGATTCTAATATTAAGGTAAGATTGCAATATAATTTTGCTAATGAGATTATCAAGGGATCTCTAGATAACAAGTAGTGAAACGCAGAATGGATAGTGTACCATAATCAACTCCTATACATTATCTTCTGCGTATTCCATTGATATTTTAATCCGGATCAGATGCTTACAGACGATTCATGAGAAATTACATCAGTTCAAAAGCAGCAGAATCTCTAATAAAATGTGATTAGGGATGGTAATTCCCAGATACTGAAAATTGAGATTCAGAAAAAACTTAATCCTGAAATATAGAGATTATACAGAAGCCTAAATCCCGGGATATAGGGGTTTTACTCAGTTTTTTTTTATAACCTTTAATTTAATGACATGGTGTTTGTCAGTGTGATTCTAATTTTTGAAGTCCAAACTATACAGGATCTATTAATCATCCCAACATGATATTTGGTATGTCGTTTCTTATGGTGTATTTAGTTCGTTGAATTTTGAAACTTTTCTGGCCAACTCATGCTGGGCCCGCTGTAGGAATGTATCCGATTTATATGAATAGCTCAAGAACCGGAACAGCTACAAAGTCCAATTTCGGTATGTCGTTGTTTTTGTTGTATACTCATATTTTAACTGTCTAAACTTTGAATCTTATAGGGCTCGTCCTTTCAGTCCCAGCAATAGAAATGTAACTCGAAAGCCGGGGCAGCTGGAAAGTCCAAATTTGGTGTTTTTGTTGTATATTGAAAGTGCTTGTATTTGGAACTTTGATGTCCTGAATCCGCTATAGGAATGCTCGTTCTCCGGGAAAAACTCGAGATCCGGAGTAGATAGAAAGGTCACGGTATGGTATATTTTAATGTTTTGTATTTTGAACTTCAATGACCCAGCCCGTCACAGGACCGCAATATAACTGTACTCGTTTTCTTGAATAACTCGAGAACCGGAACAACTAGAATATCCGAATTCGGTATATTATTGCCTTTCATGATTTAAGTTAGAGACACTTCTCTAACTTCAAATATCTTTTCATACATTTAAGTTCCATGAAATTTAATAGAAGGTGGGAAAAATTACGTTTTGTACATTTACGTGTTTTAATGTAAAACTATGCTTTTTACGTCCCTGAAATATATGGTAATGTATAAGAGAAGTTTAAGAATCATCTCGAGTTTTTGACGAAACTGTAATTTGGAACACACACAAAAAGAAATATTTTAGCGTGACGTCTGTGTGTCTGTCTGCGCAATGTATGTATCAACTCCAACTAAAAACTATTTCACAAATTTCGGAACACTTCATAGATAAATCGCGTGTGAGTTATCCTGGTGCTAATTAGATTTTTGTACGATTTGTGCTAAAAGAACCTGTCTTTGTTTCTGAAATGGTCCATAAAAACTGCATGTAAAAAAACTAATTGACCAGATTTTATAAATTTCAGTAGATAAGTCACTTATGGGTAATCCTGGTGCTAATTGAATTAGTCGCTACGATTTTCCTAGTCGCTACGATCGCAGAGCTCGCTTCATATCAATCTTTCCTAAAAATTCCACTTTCAAAAATCTCTTCCCTGCCTAATCCCTTCTCTTCCTCTATACCTGCCTATTTTCCACAGGATGTAAAAACAGGGATTTTTCTTTGCCCAGGGAATCCCAAAACTGAATTTCTTGATCATGAGCTCGCGTCGCTCGCTATTTCGCGCCAAACTAAAGTTTAAATCGATAAACAGTTTATATCATCGTGTTACCCTATTATTTCTCTATGAATGTACCAAATTTCATATTTTTGTATGCTATAGGTTTTACGGTACGAGACATTGCTAGCCGTGCCGATACGAAAAAAAAAGTTCATTAAAATCGAAAATAAGAACAGGGGTCCCGTCCTGCAAAAATTCATCCATGTAGGTGCCTTCTTGCAAAAATTCGTGGTCTTGCTATTGTAAGTCTATACAGGACGCGAATTCGCAGCTTAAATATATATATAATCAGAAAATGTACCCGACGTTGCCTGGGATTTAAAACAGGGTAGATATATAAAATAACACAATAAAAATCCGAGTACATCGAGCAACGGGCTTGGAACGAATCTCCCCACTCACGCAAAACCCAAACCCGTGTTTCGCTGAGATTACATTTACGTTAGACATTTGCGTTAGACATTTACGTTAAAATCTACCAACGGAATCATTCTCGCAACACAAATGAATGAAAATACTTGAAATCGCGAAAAAGTATTTTTAAAACCAAAATGTCGAAATTATATCTCAGCGCATTTTCTTCTAACTCCATTCAAATTTTCGCACAATAGTCAAAATGATAGTTAAGGTACTCATAATTGTAGTTATTATGGCATACTCATGATGGTAGTTATTAGAACAATATCATTGAAATTCCCAGACAGAAAACATAGGGAAACTCACTATAAAGCCAATAGATGACGTTAGTTGTCACAAAAAAGAACGCACCCCAAATCAGTGTAGCCTTGCTACAAAGACAACAGAAATTCAAGACATCATTGGCTTAAAAATATTATAATTAATCAACGAATGGGTTTATGAATTTTTTGATAGATTTTTAATTATTGAAAGAAAAAGAATAAAACTACATTTTAAACGCGCAAAATGTGCATTGATGTGTGATTATCAGTAATATTGAATTCAATACCTAAAAAAAATAATTCATGAAAATTTTACACTGAATCCCAACATTTACACTGAATCCCAGCATTGAAAATTCTCCCCTTGTTTTATCAAGAAAAGTAACAAAGTAAAGCAAATACAACAAAATCAGCTTTTAAAACTCTTCCTGCAATTTATTTTAGCCAAGGAAATGCGACGAAAACGAACAGATAAAGACATCATTAAATAAGTTAGAGAATACGTTTTTTCAGTCGTTAACAATGGGACTTTCTTATCTTTCCTTTCGGAATTTCTTTTCTAACGCTGTTTTTCGACAAACTTTCAAACTAATCAAGAGAATAGTCGTCTAAAGCAAAGAGAGACTACTGTGGAATGTTTAGAAAAGGGGATTTTATATTGTGATTTGTCATCCGTTGTTATTTGTACAAGTGTATATATAAATGCTACATAAGTGAATAATGTTCTATGTAAGTGAAATATATGGAATATGTCGTTCCACTCAATTACCTTATATAATCAGACTTCGTTGTATTTAGTTACAATTGTATCACAAATATTATCAGAATGAATCAATCTACATTTTTCAGATTTTAAACCCAAGTTATTATTTAAAATTCTTCGGTAAACTAATTTAAAAGTAATTTTTACTTTCTATATATACACAGTTTTATGTATATAGGATAATTATTGGGACAGGGTTGAAAATTTAAATTCGAGTTTTCGGCGGAAGAACACGTTTCAAACAATTCCTGAACTTGAATCTAAAGTTTCTGAGATGATGTCTATCTGTGTGTGTGTATGTTCGTGAATGCGATATCTCCCGAGATGCGATATCTCCTGAGCAAATACAGCATTTCAAACGCAGTTTGGTACGAATACTGCAATTGGTGTGTACTGGAACGCCACTGATTTAAATGTCATCGAATGTTGAGCAGAACTCGAACTTTTCGAATGACATTTTAAAAAATATCATTTTAAAATCGGAATCTTCCATAAAGCTGGGTATATATTCATTTTTATGTAATTTTTCATTAGAAAGCAAATAAAATATATTTTTGAAACGCTAACATGAACTTTTCTCGAGATATTTTACGTTTTTCAAATAAATTTATCAAAAACTTTACATAGAATTAAAAAATTATTAACTATCGTAAAATATGTTCACTTATCATATGCAATATCATGCGACACATTTATTATGGACGAGCAAAGCGAGGTCCATCCTCCATTCCTAACAAAGCGAAATCATTTGTCTGAATATTATTATACATTTTACTCAAAAACTGCAATTGGTAGGAAAATGAAAATTTGCAGACATATGTGTAGATATATAATTTCAATAATCAAATGAAATGTAACAGCGGCGTGTTCAGAATTGACGACCGAGGCGGTCGGAAGATTGAAACTTCAAAAAAATGGATCATTCCACGAAATTTAATTGACTAATGCTGAATCAACTGTCTCATCCCGGCGACCGGGCTTGACTCATACGGCAGGGTGAAACGCTCATTTTTAAACCGCGCATTATCACTACCTTTCGTACAAATAACAAGTAATCAACAACATTTAAACAGTTAACCAAAGCGTGTGCACTTGCATGCATTGTGGTTTAAACGTGCTCCTGTATATTAAATAAATTATTGTGATTTCAATATATTACTTCAATTTTATTGTTTTCCTGTATTCTAATTTGTTTAATTTAATATTCAAATTCTAAAAACGTATATGCTCTTTTGTATTAGGATTCTCAAATGTTGAAATTAATTTCTTGTAATTCTAATTTCATAATTATTTGCTAAATTAAGTTTTAATTTGAAATATTTCCCAGCTCCCATACTTCATATGCCCTAATTCACTCAAAGCCCGGCTTAATATTATTCTCGCTGGTCTAGTTTGTTCCAGTCGCGAGAGAAGATACTTTAAGTAATAGTTTTGTATTTCTGTGCTCAGAAATGCGTCAATAGTCATTTATAGTTAAGGAAAGCTCTTCTCTCTATCTGTATGTAGCGACTGGTGATAAACCTGGTGTTTCAATTAGCGAAATATTGTCATCTTGACGATAGTTTGCTCCAGATTGACGAAATTATTGTCATAATTGGAAAAATAAACGAAAATGAGATAAAATTGGTGAATTAATTATCAAACTATTTTACTATATGGACTATATTACTTGTTTCGGAGTATAAGTTAAAGTATAAGTTTAGAGTTGTGTAAAGTATGGAGTATAAATTTAGAGTTGTGCGAAGTATAAGTTTAGAGTTGTGCGAAGTATAAGTTTAGAGTTGTGCGACGCCTAAATTTAGAGTTGTGCGACGTCTAAATTTAGAGTTGTGCGACGTATAGAGTATAAGTTTAGAGTTGTGTGAAGTATAGAGTATAAGTTTAGAGTTGTGCGAAGTATAGAGTATAAGTTTAGAGTTGTACGAAGTATAGAGTATTTAATAAATGTATTCCAAACTTTGGGAACACTCTCTTTCGGGATTTTTTGAACAATGATAATACAAATATACATATAATGTTTCAAAACGATTAAGCATCTCTGGAACGATGCTCCAATTAAGAAAAACTTTAAATAAAGTATCATATGTAAATTTTTATCATGTGGCACTTTTTAGTAAAAAGTAGAAAATTCCACTTTTTATACGAACCGCTTTGGTGGAAAATTTAGCTACAGAGATATTATCCATTGCCCAATTAGTCAAAGAAAAAAAAGTTCCATGATCATACAATCAAAATTACCCGAGATTTCATTAATTAAAGTTTTCGGCGAATAACTGAGGACTGCATAAATCTTTTAATAAAGATAGGTAACTTCTCAAATGGGAACTTTATCCTACAAAATTAAATTTTTGCACTGCCACTGAATTCATCTTTTCCCTGTTTCCTTTGATACGGTCCATTTCACAACTTTTTCCTAGCCAAATTTGCATATTAAAGATCCGAATTTCTTTAAAAGATCGTTAAATATATAAGCAACAATCTGTTAAACGGAAACCTCATATTTGTAGAAAGCCGCATAACATGTTTAATTTTTTTTTTTTACTGAAACGTCTGTCGAGATTATAAGTGTCTTATTCTGAAATTAAAAACATGGCTCTGGATCAAATTGTTCAAGATAGAGCAATTTAGTTGAGCAATCTTTTTGAAACGCACTGTGTTCAATAAGTTCATTTTTCATCAAGGAGAAACATACGCCCATAAGATGAGGAATATGCACTTGCTGAATGAATACAATGCATCATGATCTAATGCATCATGATTATCTCGATTATAAACTCATAAATTTTTGTAATTTTAACAAATAAATGCTATTGCTGAAAAAATATTATTTACTGAAATATTTGTAATTTTTTTTGTTAATATAGAAAAAATTAAATTAGACAAAATCAAAAATAAAACTAGATTCTATAGAAATAGATTCTAACAATACATAGATATCTAGCAATGCAGAGAAATAAGTACTAGCAATATACAGCGATCATTTTATCAATTGGATTTAAGCTGTAGATTGGGACATAAAGCATTCAATTAGACTAATTATATTTACTATATTGAGCTGTCATAGATTTACAAACATTTAACTTATAATTATCTAATGATTTCGCAATGGAAAGTGCAGTGTCGAATGGCTGTAGCTGACTCTTGACATTTCCTTCATCCCAACTTATATTTTAAAATAAATGATTCCAATATGTTTTAATTCATTTAGAAAATGCAAGGAAATTTCCAGTTTCTATGATTTCGATTAATTTAATAACATTCTTAAATGATCAAAATGTGAATAGAACTTAATAACAGATGTAAAAATGTATAAATGTAAATCCTTGCAATATAAATTGATATTGCCATTTTGTGCATAGCGAAACACGACCTAGCATTCTCTTCCTAAAACAAATTATATCAATTCACACTTGGGCACTTTGATAACTGTAATGTTATCAGTGCGTGTTTTAATCGAAAATGCTTCGACCCCTCATCAACTTCTAAATGTAATTATTTGATCGTAAAAGTGACTTCCGTCACTTGGAATTGGGACATTTTAATTGAATCTGAAAGGGCCTTGTTTCCGATCGCTCGTTTCTGGAGAAAAGATGGAACTGATAAAAAGTATTGTAATCAATTGAATCAGTTGTGCAAAGCTAATAACAGTTTCATTGTCAAACAAAATGAAACAGTTAGATCAATTGATTTTCAATGCAAACCCATGATCAACATGCGTGTCATGTACCATGGGATCCAATGTTTTCAATTAATATATATATATTAAGACAAGAATAATATAACGAATTGTTCTCGGTTTTGTCATAACGGACTTCAGCGGTTCGGCGTTCGAAGAAGTGCGGCCTGCGTTACGCAAAGTAGTTTCGAAGTGTGTTAATAACATGGCTGACTTATTTATTTCGGTCTGTGATAGCAAATGGACTTCTAAACTGGATAGGTCCAGTTTGAATCTCAATAGAGATAATACTTTGAAGATTTTTGTACGATCATTAGTTAGTATGGATAAATCTAAAAAGCGCAAGTACAGTTCTGATGACAATATGGACTTTTAGGATAAAATTGTGCCTTCAGTGGAACTTTTGAATAGAAAAGTGCAATATAATCACACTTATATTCTTAGGGGATCTATTAACATCGACGGAAAGGCATATTCAGGCAAGAATGGTATAAATGGTACCATAA
This sequence comes from Amaurobius ferox, assembly GCA_951213105.1. NCBI lineage: Eukaryota > Metazoa > Arthropoda > Arachnida > Araneae > Amaurobiidae > Amaurobius > Amaurobius ferox. The sequence goes on along the minus strand of OX578134.1, from coordinate 21,945,686 downwards.
GGACGGAGGTAAATGATCATTTCGTTGACGTGAACACCATGGGACGGATTTTAATGAGATTAACCAAGTTTCGAAATTGATTCGGAGAAATGGTAATAATGGAGGCTTGGGGAAAACTGTCTATGATGGTATTGACAGTTGGTATTGACACAGCAACAAAAATGCTAATCAGTGGCAAAGTTTACAAAATAGAGCTAGTAGTGCTCAAATGAGCAAAAACAATGATATAATTATAAGTACTGTGAAATCTGGCTTTAAAAAAGTGAATAACAACTACTCAAAAGGATATATTGCTAAACCAAAATCGAAAACTATTGTAAACGGTTGAAGTAAAGTTGTCACGCTAGTGTCGGTTCAGAAATGATCCAGGATGACAGCAGTATTTCTCTCAAGATTGAGTCCAGATACGAGAGCAGCTGATATAAAAATTAATTTAAAGAACTGTGCTATGACTAATTTTATATGTGCTGGATTAGTTACTAAATTTAATTCTTACTCGTCTTTTCATATTGAGGTTCAGAAACAAGATATGTCAAAACTGATGAAGTGTGACTTGGCCCGAAGGATGTTTCATAACAGAATTTTGGGGTAAACTTAATGATAAGCAGATTCTTGAACAGGGTGAAACACATTCCCATGAGAATAAGGTCTGGAAGTGACTATCGGATGGGTCTTCAATCAATGGTGGATATGTTGTAAATCATGCCACGAAAATTTATTATCAAAATGCTACGGGTATGTACAAAAACAAACACACTATTCTTATCGGCACTAACCCAAAATTATGATATAATATGCTTAACTGATACCTAGCTCTGCAAAAGTATAAGTAGTGCAGAAATTTTGATAACCAAAATATTACTACAATATGGAGACATAGGACAAATATGGATAATCTTGATATTGATGACTACGTGTTATAGCACCCGATTCTAACACTGTGTTCAATAACCCATCACTGGGTGATTGATCTATATTGATATATTTATATTGATCTCAATTTATTTATATATATGTATATATATATATATATATATATATATATATATATATATATTGATATGCATATATATATATATATATATATGTGTGTGTGTGTGTGTGTGTGTTTGTGTGTGTGTGTATTTGTGTGTGTGTGTAACGCCAACTTTTTCACATATTTCGAATGGGAAAATGTTGATGTGTGTAACGTTAGTACGTACAAGTTGCCTAAGGAAATTGTTGAGTAATTTTAAACTAAAATGTAATATATTTTGCACTTTTCTATCAAAATCGTTTCATAAAACAGTTTGAAAAGTATATGGAATCAGAATGTGCAATACATCTCTTCTATAAAAGTCGGATTATATGCCCTTTTTGGGAATTTCTGAAAAAAGCAAGTGACTTATGAGGTTTTCATGCAATCTACAAATTTCGATAGATTTCTAGAACACGTCAAAAGTCTTCCATTTGGTGATATTTCGCTACATATGTCACTAAGGTAACCAAATTTTTGCCAGGATCAAATTACTCAGATTTTCAAATTATAAGAATGATTTTCTGTTACGTATTTGCAGTAATATGATGTTATTTCTTTTAAATCTCAGTCATATTTCTTTCAAAACTCATTCTATATAATTGTTTCACATCAATAAAATGTTGATGTAAGAGCATAGTGTAAAGTAATTAACTACAATATATAATCTGAAACCTGCCACTGATAATATAATCCGACCTGGTAGTTAATGATTGAATTGTTGCATTCATTCTACCAGAAATCGTATTTCCCTAAGACAGCTTTCCAAATATTGGAGAGATTTTAATCTCTTTACCCCCAAACACACATTATTCCCGAACACACATTCAATAGTCATGTAATTAACCATAGTCTGCATAAGTCTAGATGGTGCGATCACAATAAATGTGCAATGCTTTATTTATAAAGAGTATAGAAATATATATATTTGCATAATTATTTAATATTATAATGAGCTATAGGGTGTCCATACTTAAAGTAGAGATGTTTAGAGCCCGGTAGTCAGAAAAATGTTGGACCAAACTCAACTAAATTTGCAGTAAATACTATTTAGACCATGGGGTTTTGATTTTTAAAAGAAATAAATAGTTCGGATTTTTGCCACCGCCGGCCAAAGTGGCGCTATAAGGTCCATTTTTGGAGTAAAATAGACATAAGAAGTACAGCAAGTTCTGTCAATGCTGAGAGGTATCGACAATGCTGATGAACTTTGTTATTCCACAACTTCAACAGAGTGGATGTCTAGAATCTACTATATTTATGCAGTATGGAGCACCCCTTCATATTGGATTGCGCGTACAGGTCCTACGACAAGTCCTACGACAGCATTTTACCAAGAACCGAATAATTAATCGAGCTTTTCCTATGAAGTGGCCAACCCGTTCGCCTGATCTGGCCCCTTTTGACTTTGGCTGTAGGGTCATATAAAGCACTTGGTACACCAAGGGAATGTGGATAATTTAACAAATTTGAAGGACCGAATAATACTGAACGTCAAGCAAATGAATGGAGATCTGCTGTATTCTGCAGTAGAGCATGCTGTTCAGAGAATGCACTTTTTGGAACATATGCAAGGCAAACATATTGAATCACACATGTAAATGATGCCAATATAAAAAAAACTGATGTGGGCAACACATGATTTTCTTATGTTATACAATTAATTTACTACTTTTGCAGTAAAAAAATAGGCTTTTCTTATGGTAAATACTTGTATTCTTTCCAAGATATTGCATTTTCGTCTATAAGTCGTCATTTTCTATGTCGTCATTTTCCATGTAGTCATTTTCATTAGTCGTCATTTTCATTGATTTCGCGCCAATTTTATCTATTTGGCGAGAGTTTCGTTAATTTGGCAACATTTCAAAGAGCCTCCAAGTTGGCTACATTCCTCCAAATTCGTCGCCAAAATCTCGCCAAGCGTTATGGACTGAGAAATAAATTATTCTTATAGCAGATAAATGACTATAGGCGTTCAAATGCAAAAGTATTACTCAAAGTATCTTTTCTCATGAATGTAATGAGCTAGATCCACGAAAATAGTGTCAAATTTATCGGATGATATTACATATGAAAAGTGAACATGTTTCTTAACAGTTAATATATATTTTTTTTTAATTTATAGGATTTTTTGACAAATTTATTTGAAAAATGTACAATATCTCGAGAGCGGTTCATGCTAGCGTTCTGAAGTTTATGTCAATCGTTTTCTAAGGAAAAATTACATAAGAAATGCCTATTTGCGTACTTTATTAAAGGTTTTGCTTTTTTGATATTTTTTTCAAAATTTCACTCGAAAATTTAGGGGGGTTCTGAACACTCGAATAGGTTTAAAAACAATATGCTTCCAGTATTCACGGATTGTGATTTTTGTACCAAATTTCATTCGAATAGCTCCATTCGTTCGTGGGATATCGTCTGCACAGGCTCACTGACACACACACACACATACACACACGCACACATACTTTCACACTCACATACATACTTTCACACACACACACACATACTTTCACACACACGCACACACACAGACATCACCTGAGAAATGTTTGATTCGTGATCAAGGACGTTTGAAACGTGCTCTAAATTCTAATTCGAGTTTTCGACCCCGTCACAATACTTTCCTTATACATTATGTATATAAGGAAAGTAATGAATGTCATACTATGTAAATGTAAGATGCAAATGTAAATATAAAATGTACTAAATACGCATAAAATGTAAATGTGATGTCATTTTCAAAATGCATCTTAAATAATAAAAGGCAATGTCTGTCTGTGCGTCTGTCTGTCTGTCTGTCTGTCTGTCTGTCTTATACACTATACGTTCAGCGACCGCGCGTCGGAGAGCTACGAAATTTGGCAATCGGAGACCCGGGAGGGTGGGAAGGGGACACATAAAAGCCGATTTTTAAAATTTTAATTATTTTTTTTGTTATTTAATGTTTTATGCGATTTCGACCGTTTTTTGATCTTCTTGCCCTTTTTTCTCCTCGATCCAGACATTGTAGAAAAAAACAAATCACACCATCGGAAAGAGCAGAGAATTTCGAGTAAAAATATATCAATTTCAAATCTCAGAGATAAATTCTAATATTTTTTTATGATTTTAAAGCAAAAGTCACTTTTGACTCAAAAAAACGATTTTTGGTTTTTAAATTCTCGCATAGTAAAAAGTACTCAGAATTTCGACTAATAATTTACATTTTTAGAAAGGTCAAACATCTGGCATTCTTACAAGTCCAATCTGGTCAGGAAATATTCCGTATTGCCCACAGGATCGGGATTTTAAAAGTTTCCGAATTTCAATTTCTCGGCGTTCCGCTCGGCGTGCCGCTTCGTTTCTCTCCCGCTGAAGGAGGGAAGGTGGTGGGTGGGGACTTCAAGGTGGAGGTGACGTCACGGCTCTGAATAGAGCTCCTTTGCTCTATATAAATTATTATATTTATATTTTAAATAATGGGACGATCTGGATTTTTTAAATGTATATTTTAACTTTTGGATATTTTAAATGGATATTTTAAATGATGGAACAATGAAACAATGGAATGAGGATGATGGAATTAAGCATATGGTCATTTTAAATTGCAAATTAGCGCGCGGGAAGTTAGCGGTAAGCCCGGGTTCGATTCCCGCCACTGCCAAAACTGCCGCCGTGTTTACGTGGAATACGATCACGTTAAATATGTGGGTCCGTAAGTCCTTCCGAGAGGTTGGTGGTAGGGAAGGAGGATACGGCCCCTGTGGATGCCTCCCCCACTGGGTTCCCGTCTAAATTGGGTGAATATGTAGAAAGTTATGGAGATTGTCGCGGAGGGCGCGGCAGCCCAGTGGTTAGCGCGCGGGAATTGCACTCAGTAGGCCCGGGTTCGATTCCCGCCACTGCCAAAATTTACGCCACGTTCACGCAGAGTACGATCACGTTAAACATGTGGGTTCGTGAGTCCTTCCGAGAGGTTGGTGATAGGGGAAGGAGGGTACGGTCTAAATTGGGTGAATAAAAAGAAAGTTATGGAGATTGTCGCGGAGGGCGAAGTAGCCCAGTGGTTAGCGCGCGGGAATTGCACGCGGTAGGCCCGGGTTCGATTTCCGCCACTGACATGGAGTACGATCACGTTAAACATATGGGTCCGTATGTTTTTCCGAGAGGTTGGTGGTAGGGGAAGGAGGGTACGTTCCCTGTGGATGCCTCCCCCACTGGGTTCCGGTCTAAATTGGGTGGCACATCCTGGCCGTCCAACCAGTTACCTTACACCTTTCTGGTAGGTCGCGCCAACGAGTTTGCCACAGTTGGAATTTGCCACGATCAGCATTTTCAAGGGTTGCGAACAGGCTGGTCGCCAAAGGCGGCTAGTATCAAATATTAACTTTCTGCACTTCCAATTCCTATTTTTCTCAACAATGGACCTTACATCGCCCCTTTGGCCCGCGGTGGCAAAAATTCGAACTATTTTTTTTTTACTTTTAAAAATCAAAACCTCATGGTCTAAATAGTATTTACTGCAAATTTGGTTGACTTTGGTCCAACATTTTGGTTTTCTCACTATCGGGATCTAAACACCTCTATCTTAATTATAGCCCCCCCGTATATATATCTTTCTGTCTGGAACGCTTGGCGAAACAGTTAGCAAAAAATTGTCGCCCTTAGCAGTTATTTTGGCGATCTTTATAACATGTATCTAAATTGATGAAAACGACATTAAATTAACAAGTTTAACACCAAATTCATAAAATTTAAAATCGAAAAAAAAGTTTTCGATTCTTAAGTTTCAAGAATGGATAGGAGTTCAAAATAATGAATAAAGGGGGTGGCGTATTAATTACTAGCCGCCTTTAGCGACCAGCCTGTTCGCTATCCTTGAAAATTCTGACCGTGGTAAATTACGACCGTGGCAAACTCGTTGGCGCGACCTACCAGAAAGGTGTAAGGTAACTGTTTGGACGGTCAGGAAGTGCCACCCACTTTAGACCGGAACCCAGTGGAGGAGGCATCTACAGGGACCGTACCCTCTTTCCCCTACCACCAACCTCTCGGAAGGACTTACTGTCCCACATGTTTAACGTGATTGTACTCCGCGTGAACACAGCAGCGGGAATCGAACCCGGGCCTACCGAGTGAAATTCCCGCACGCTAACCACTGAGCTACCGCGCCCTCCGCGACAATCTCCATAACTTTCTTTTTATTGACCCAATTTAGACCTAAACCCATGATGCTTCTTCTCATAGATGCTTCTTTTTCCACCCAGACCGTCCGACCTATCAGAAAGGTATAAGTTATCTGTTTGGACGGCCGGGAAGTGCCACCCAATTTAGACTGGAATCCAGTGGGGGAGGCATCCACAGGCACCGTATCCTCCTTCCCCTACCACCAACCTCTCGGAAGGCCTTACGGACCCATATGTTTAACGTGATCGTACTCCGCGTCAATGGCGGGAATCGAACCCGGGCCTACCGAGTGCAATTCTCGCGCGCTAATTTCAATTTCATAATGACAATAAGCTAAGCTCTTAATTCCATCATATTCGTTCAATCGTTCGATCATTAAAATATCCATAAATTTAAAATATCCATTTAAAATATCTATAAATTAAAATATCCATTTAAAATATCCATAATTAAAACATCCCAATTTAGACTGGAACCCAGTGGGGGAGGCATCCACAGGGACCGTACCCTCCTTCCCCTACCACCAACCTCTCGGAAGGACTTACGGTACCACATGTTTAACGTGATCGTACTCCGCGTGAACACGGCAGCAGTTTTGGCAGTAGCGAGAATCGAACCCGGGCCTACCGATTGAAATTCCCACACGCTAACCACTGGGCTACCGCACCTTCCGCGACAATCTCCATAACATTATTTTTATTCACCCAATTTGGACCGAAACCAAGTGGGGGAGGCATCCACAGGGAGCGTATCCTCCTTCCCCTACCACCAACCTCTCAGAAGGACTTATCGACCCATATGTTTAACGTGGTCGTACTCCGTATCAGTGGCAGGAATCGAACCCAGGCCTACCGCGTGCAATACTCGCGCGCTAATTTAAATTTTATCATGACCATATACTAAGCTCTTAATTCCACCATCCTCGCTCCATCATTTAAAATATCTATAAAATATCCATTTAAAATATCCATAAATTAAAATATCCATTTAAAATATCCATAAATTAAAATATCCATTTAAAATATCCATAAATTAAAATATCCATTTAAAATCCAAAAATCATCCATATCGTTCCACCAATCCATAAATATAATAATTTCTAATACATCACCACAATTCAAACCACCATAGTTCAATCATTTAAATTATTTAAAATATCCATTTAAAAATATCCATTTAAAATATCATATAAATATAATAATTTCGCCCGATGTATACAACACTTTTGCTAGGCTCTTAATTCATTTAAAACCGAATGCGCGGTCTCCATGGAGACGGGGCAGAAACTGCGAATGGGGGGGGGGGGGGAATGCCGTTGAAGAACTGAGCGGATCGCCGAGAAATTTAAAATCATGAAGTTTTTAAAATTGCGATCCTGAGGACAATTTTCATTATTTCTAGGCCAGATTGGACTTGTAAGAATGCCATATCTTTGACCTTTCTAAAAATGTAAATTTTTGAGGTGCTGTCTGTGAGTGTGTGTGTGTCAGTGAGTCTGTGGAGACGATATCTCACGAACGAATAGAGCGATTCGACTGAAATTTGGTACAGAAATCACAATCCGTGAATACTGAAAGTCTATTGTTTTTAAACGTAATCGAATGTTCAGAACCCTTCTAAATTTTCGAATGAAATTTTGAAAAATCATCAAAAAATCAAAGCCTTTAATAAAGTTACGCAAATAGACATTTCTTATGTAATATTTCTTTAGAAAACGATTGATATAAACTTTAGAACGCTAGCATGAACCGTTCTCGAGATATTGCACATTTCTCAAATAAATTTGTCAAAATATCCCATAAATTAAAAAAATATATATTAACTTTTGAGAAACATGTGCACTTTTCATGTGAAATATCATGCGATAAATTGGGTGACATCATTCTCGTTGATCTAGCTCGTTCCATTCATGAGAAAATATACTTTGAGTCATACTTTTGTATTTGAACACCAATAGTCATTTATCTGCTGTAAGAATAACTTATTTCGCCACCCATAAAGCTTGGCGCGGCTTTGGCGACGAATTTGGCGGAATGTCGCCAACTGGGCGACTTTTTGAAATTTTGTTAAATTAATGAAAATCTTCCCAAATGGATAAAAATGATGTTAAATCAATGAAAATGACGGCTAATTGTCGAAAATTCAATATCTTGGAAAGAATATAAGTATCTACTATAAGAAAAATCTATTTTTTTTACTGTAAAAGTAGTAAATTCATTGCATTATATAAGGAAAGTCATGTGTTGCCCACATCAGATTTTTTACGTATAATGTGCGTGGAGATTTGAAGAAAATTGTGTAGCGTTCAGTAGTCTAGGTATTATTTAAGTAGCGGATGTTTATTGACGACTCAGGCAATGCTGAATACATCGTTCTAGTTGATTAATGAATTAAAATGTCTATATGCGTGTGTGTCTGTGCGGTCTGTCTGTGCAGTCTGTAACGAAATATCTACGCGTCGTACGGCAATGAAATACAGACATATGGTATACAGATATACGTATCAGGACCCGATAAGGTTCGTCTGGGTATTATTTTTTTTAATTCAAATTATTTTTATATTTATTTTTGTTTTAAACCGATTTACAACGATTTTGGGCGATATATATGGATTTCTTAGCGACCGAATATATTATCACAGAGTTTCTATCTTGCCAACGGCCGAATAATTGAAAAATTATATTTCAAACAGACTTGAACGGAATCCATACAATTAATAGACGAATTTTCATGAACTTTAAAATATATACGAGGAACATATACTTTCTCGTATATATACTTTCGGGCGTTTTAAACGTCCCGAATTTAAATTGCGATATAATAACAATTGATGGTCAATTCAATGTACATAATTTATAGCATCAAATTTAAATGTCACACAGTGCTGCAAAGTAAAAATTAATTCCCTGAAGTCATCCGCTTGTTAATTGTTATATTTTAAGCGAATGAAATATTGAATTTTTTGAAGCAGAATAAATTTTTGAATAAAATTTTGGATTTCCCCATTGCATTTAGGACCGTGTGATTGAAGTTCTTTGACTTACTAAAGACTTCTGATACTACTATATTAGCGCATGCGCGTAAGTGGGGCTGTCGGGGCAATTTATCATTTTAGCGTTTTTATGAGCGGTGTGTTGAATATATGGTCAATTGTGATTCTCATTTTGGGATATGGATATTTTATTTGTATTCTGAGAATGTTATTAGTTTGAAACATGTGATTTGGATATTTAGCATGGTGTTATCTGTATGTATATTATTTAAGCAGCGGGCACTTATTTCGAACTTGGACAACGGCGGATATTTTGTTTCGGTTTCGGATATATTACTTTCACTACATCTATAAAAACAAAAGGTCGAATATATATATTTGTCTCTATATTTGTCTATTCGCAATGACGTGCGATATTCACCGTACTTATATGTCTCATGTTTTCACACAGTAACATATATAGCTAAAGTTATGCGCCTCCGAGCTCATTTTATAAATTTTAGTTGGATTTTTTAACGAATTTTAAAAATCTAAAATCAGCTAATCTTCGATGCGATCTAACAGTTACACATAAGATCTAGCAGCTACACATGCAATTTCACATCTGCCGTCATGATATGCTACGATGTTCCTTTTCTAGTGGTTTTGAATATTCTATTTATTTTTATTTGCTTTGCGGAGAGTGTATATTACTTTTATTTATTTATTTATTTTTTGCTCTGCGGATAACGTGCATGGATATTTATCGACGGTTTTTAGGACTTGAAGAATATTGAGTAGTGCTGTCTGTAAATGTACTATTTAAGTAGCGGGAGTTTATTTACGGTCCTAGAAATGCCGTATACTTTTCTCGTATATAATAATGTATAGGAAAAATATTGTGACGAAGTCGAAAATGTGAATTCGCGTTTAGACGGAATATCATGGAAGATCAATATACCCAAACTTTCACTGAAAATTCTCAAAGTTATGTGTGTGTTTGTGCATGCATTGTTGTATGTACGTATGTATGTTAGTGAATCTGGGGTCGTAGGCACGCGATATTTCACGAATGAATGACAGGTTCTGATTACAATTTGTTTACGTTGATTGATTTTAAAAGTAATCGATGTTCGGATGACCCGCCACATTTTCATATAATTAAAAAAAAATATTTAAACATTTAGACGTAATGTTTAATTAGAAAATGAATGATATAAACTTTACAATTCTGGCATCTGTTTTTGAGATATTTCTCAACTTTTGAATGTATTTTTAAAAAATCATTCAAATTGAGAACTTTAAACACTGATAAATAAATAATAATTCTATGCGTAATATTTTGCTGTAAAATGAATAACACAGACTTTAGAGCGATGGCAAAAACCGTTCTTCTCGAGATAGTGCATGTTTTTAAATACATTAAAAAAAAAATAACGCAAAATTCAAAATAAGTTTGTATGAACAATGCTCACTTTCTATACGCAGTATTATGAATCACCCTTTTCGTAAATCGAATTCATTCCATTAACGAAAGAAAATATTTTATTGTAATAGCTTTGTAATATTTTGACACCTCAATTCATCAATAGTCATCAATTTCATTTAATTGATATTAATTAGATGTCACTTTCTTTTTGAGGAGGATTTTGCACATGAGAATAAATAAGTGGTATTAATTCCATGTCAAACACACTATATTAATAATCTAGAAAAAGGTCGTTCAATTACGTATGGAATTGCATGAACTGACCAAAGCAGATTTTTTGGATATGGAGTTGTGGCACTATCACGATTGTGCTTGACTTTGTATTACAAACTATTTTATATATATTAATAAGAATAATAAAATTAATTATGTAATAGACTATGTAAAAAAATAGATTATGTAAAATCAATATATAAATACAAAAACAAATATAAGGATACATTTTAAATGCTAAAATTAGCTTTGGTGTAAGATTAACAGTACATAAAACCCTTACAAAAATTGTTTCTGAAAATTTTAGATTTAATTCAAAAAGAAAAGGATTGGAAATTCTCCCCTTGTTTTATCAAGAAAAGAAACAAAGTAAAGCAAATACAACAAAATCAGCTTTTAAAACTCTTCCTGCAATTTATTTTACCCAAGAAAATGCGACGAAAACGAACAGATAAAGACATCATTAAATAAGTTAGAGAATACGTTTTTTCAGTCGTTAACAATGAGACTTTCTTATCTTTCCTTTCGGAATTTCCTTTCTAACACTGTTTTTCGACAAACTTTCAAACTAATCAAGAAAATAGTCGTCTAAAGCATAGAGAGAGTGTGGAATGTTTAGTAAAGAAGTTTAAATTTTGTGATGTCTATTTTATTGTTATAGTATACTGAAATACCTGCAATGTAAGGCTGTATTTGACATTCTTATACATTCATATTCTAAATTTATGCACACATGTACCATAATGTGCATCAAAATGCGAAGAAATATAATATCCCCAACACACAACTTGTTCTACAGATAAACACATTTTAATATTGTGAGAAAACCATAACATACTATAGAACTTTCTGAAAATGATAAATGTTTCTATTGTTTCTGATTAAAATAAACATCAAATTGTCATGTAATGTTTTTTAATTATTTCGAGATTTATTTTTTTTAATTATTTCGATATTTCTTCCTCTTTGAGTAAAAATAAATTTTCTCATATCCAAAGAAATGCTCGCCATAACTATCTTTCTGATTTAAGTACTTAATATCTCTAGATTAATTATAGTGAACATATTCCATTTTTTTACCGTTTTTTCTCTTTAGTTCAAAAAGTAAAATGTATTGAGAATGGGGCATGCTGTGGGTTCTGCAAGTTAGATAATTACATGGGGAATTAAAAATTACACATATAATCGTTATTTTTGCAAGATTTTTTATTTTTTTGTTATTTTTTAACGATTTAACAAAACAATGCTAAAAATCGATGATATTTTCTTTGTTAGAGTCCCGTTTGCCCCTTTGGCAGAGATAAAGTCCTTATAGGGTTGGCGGGCATGATCCTGCAGCCTTAGTCCACATCTGATGGAACGCACATGAATCCGCGATGACAGTATAATTATGTAGATGTACACGTCCAAATATCTTTTTCATCTTCCTCAAGCCTTGAAACAGTTATCTGCTTTGGTAATTCAAGAATGTAGACCATGTAGATAATAAAAGTTGTGCTGATTGTGCCGCCGTACATGATTCAATAACTCTGCAATTTTTTTCTATTTCATTACAATTCACACACTATGGATGCTTGACTGTAGGTTCAGAATTGATGTTTCAATTGCAAGTGCTTACTAACTTATCAAAATACAGCTTTGCAAAAGTAGATTAGGCTGTTCTGTATTAAAAATATTTGGTCTTTTCTGTAAGACATCCTTTATGGGGTGATTCTTATTGATTGTGCACTGCTTAATCCAAATATGAATTATATTTTTGCTATCACCCACCAATTTTAAGGGAGATAGAGAATTAACGGAAGTTGAAACAACTATTATAATTTAATGGTTGTTTATTTTTGACCTATAAAATCATTTATAATATGGAAGTTTTTAATGATTATAATATATTATTTGCATTTTCATAAACAAAATGAAAAACCATACTTCATTTTTTGTATTTACATTTTATAGTCATCCTCTAGGGTCTCCCGTATGAATCCAACAGTAGTCGGCCAACATAATCGTTTTTAAGTTTTCACTTTACCGCATCTCCATGTGAGCAATATCTTGATGCTACTTTTCTCCACCCTCATCTGAAACAGATCCAAAATTTTCCGAAAAAAAAAATCTAAATGTATATGAATGAAGTGCAAGTTAAGTGACGTATTGCTCATCAAAGTTATGCAAGATCTCTGTGTAAGATAATTCTTCTACATGATCCTCAAAATTTTCAGATATTTTATTTCCCCGAATTATCGCAAATATTTTGAAATACAACCCATACTTTTTTTCTCTGTTTCATTTAAGCTATGTCTGAAATTCAATTTTTTAAAAATTAGGCTAATTTATGGCCCACTGAAAATCACACTTTCAACTTAGCCGCTATTATATGTGGGAATTCCCCTTTTAAATAATATACTCCACATGCCTCAATATCCTTAACTTTAACAAAATTTTATGAGATCTAGTCTTATATGAAATGGATGTAAATATATATTTCTCATTCCCACTAAGGCTCCATATGCCACGTTTCTCAAAGCTACCAAATATCAACGGCGCTTAATGTGACAAACATAGTTGAAACACTAAAGCTATTCTTCTTCTTCGACCAAGACTGTCCGACCTATCCTGAGGTGTAAGGTATCTGCTTGGTTGGCCGTGACAGTGTCACCCAATTTTGACCGGAAGCCATTGGGGGCGGCATCCATAGGGACCGTAACTCCTTTCCCTGTCACCACCCTTTTGGGATGATTTACAGATCTACATATTTAACGTGGCCGTACTCTACGTGAACACTAAGACAGTTTGAGCAGAGGGGGATTCTAACTCGGGTCATGAGAGTGCAATTGGACCACTGGACTGTCCTATATCCACTTTAACGATTGATCATAATTTCTACTTCTTGCTGATGTAAAAGCAAATCGAAACACATATTACATCGTATTTTAGATCCTCAGTATAATAACTTTTTGAGAATTGCCGGTTTCAATGGCAATTGGGTTTTAAATATTTCTATAGTGCCACGAAAGTCAACGATATTTACAAATAAAGAGGATTATTTGCAAAACATCTTAAACAGTATTTGGACAAAACGGAATAGAGGATTTTGTTTAAATCACATATCTCCATGTATCCTAATATATTCAATCAATTTTTTAAGTGTCGTTTTGATGTGTTTCGAGTTATCCTAGGAATCACATTTACCGAATGCGAAAAGATGTGGAAAAACCCTGGGTATGTAACCAATCATGCAAAACTCATTTGTAATGTCGGGATTCGAAACCGCATTACTTTTGTGTAAAGTGTATAAACTCATCTAATGTATTTCAAGTCATCTTATTTATTTAATACGGTTTAAATTAATTAATTCTACTTTGACCCCCCCTCTTGCCATTTTATGTAATTTATATTTCAGAACATTTATTCTCTTTAAACCATAATTTGAATTCATTTTTAAAGTTTTATTTTCCGATCATTCGACGAGCCTTTATCATTCGGTTGAATTCGAGGTCACCGTTTTGGCTGATGCAACTGGGGGCTGGATTTTCGTCTGTCTTTTGATTAATATGTTTCTGCCGGGAAAGAATATGTAAAGGCGATGGTTTTGTGTCGCAACGGACGACGGCTTTTTAACACTTTACAACAAAGTTGAAAACAGTTTATGACTTTGTTCATTCTGTCTGTCTGTCTGTCTGTCTGTCTGTCCATCTGTCTGTCTGTCTGTCTGTCTGTCTGTCCGTTAGCACGATAACTTCCGTAAAAATGAATTAATCAAAATGAAATTTTGGTATGTTGTTCAGACGGTCTGTAGAACCTATGGGAATATAAATGAATACTATCACCCAATTAGTTTTGGATTGAACCCGGGTCGAAAAAATGAAATACATTGAGCCCTATGGGACCTAATTTTTCAAACATTTTTTAAGCGGATTTAAAATTCACAAATTGCTTCGAAAATTTTTGGTAATATTCAAATTGTCCCATAAAATACATAAAGAAAAATTCAGCGAAATATATTCAGTAGTTTTTTAAATAAAAATTAAAATAATAATTACACCTCTTATATGAAACGATCACGTGACCATGATATGAAACGATCACATGACCCACTTCAAAATGATATATGGCATCCATCTTGTTTCAAAATCGTGATTTTTTTAAGTTCCTTTTAATTCATATTGAGTGTTGTATCCGTCCTAAAATTACTTTAGTTTTGCTTAAATTATGTGCATCTACATACTGAAACAACGCAATGGCAATATATTTGAGTTTAAATGCTCATCTAAATTTGATTATTTCTACAACTAAGCCTATTTTTCACCTATGTAAAATGTAAACAGCAAAATATATAGAATGAGTTGTATTAGAATTCCTGTATTTTTTTAACACAAAATAATTTAGTCCATGGAGTCTGCATGGTGTCATAAAAGATATGACATTTTGTGCAATCCTAATTATTGCACAGGGTTTAAGAACCTTTTAAACCTTTTTTTAATTTAAATTATAATGAAGTTAAAGTTATTATTTTACAAAGTTTCTTTTTAAAAGTATTCTAAAGACATTCGCCTGGCAAAAGAGCCATTTTCAAAATAATTTTCACACGGGATGTAACATCTGCAGGATGAGCTCACAGCTGCAAAAGAGAGCAGTCTACAGCACCCCCCCCCCCCCTTTAGCATATGCAAGGAAGATTTTACATTGCTTAACCCGTAACGGTCAAAATTCCTTCACAGCCACAAACTTTGTTTCCCACAGAAACCTTATACCGGAATTCTGCGCCCTTCAAGTTCACATGGGCAGTCATTTGAAGATGGCCATTTTCACTGTTAACTTCCAAAAATAATGGGGAAAAGTTACTCCCACTTTACTGTACAGCTGGACAAAAGTCGCGGGTGGACATGACGCTTCAAGGGGGAATTCAACATCATATCCCCTTGGATTTTGCATTATAGCAGGCTACATCCAATAAGAGGTTCTGTAAGTCAAGGAGTAGCCAATTACAGATGTTATTGCAAGAGCACTATGACTAGCGCAGCAAAAATATAAAATAAAAAAAAAAATAGAGAGAGGAGGGAGTCGTCGAAAAGTGTGGTCCGACTTGCGCCGGCCACTCTGGGCATTTTTCTACAGAAATGATGACGGCAAAAATTTGGCCGCACCATGCTGGTTAAGAATTTGCATGTACGAAACGACGGACAGGAGTCCGGATGACCCGAGCCATACTTTAGGCTTAGAGGCCCACTTCGCTCGTTATGTTTTTTTTTCCAAAGAAATGTTTCTAAATTTTGGTCTGTTGCTGACCTATACAAAAAAGAATGCTGGCTCTAAGATTGGAACGACTCTATACAGGACTTGGGGTCCTAATGGCAGTAATTCTTTCCTAATGGAGGCTTGAGCCTACATAGACTCCGGAAATCAACTATGGAATGTTCATAATATCAATTGACAGTGGCGACATCTTTTAATGAGCTGATAGCGGTGATATTGGAATAATCGATGGCTATGAAACGAAACTCTGCTCAATAGATACCCCAGCTACCTCTGTTCTACGATTGACAAAGGCTGATTTATGGCCGAGAAACTTTACATCATCACTAATGCTGTGAAATAAGTCGGTGGACTCACAATTTGTGAAAAACAGAACCATTCCGAGCAAAAAAAAGAAACTTTAGACGAACTTTATGTCACCGATGACAGTAGCAGGTACCTCAACCCACAAGCCTCAGCATATCATGCCCGTAAGTTACTCCATTTCTAATATAGTAATTCCATTGTCCAATGACTCTAATTAATTAGAATAATATAATGAAGAGATAAAGATAGAAACTAAAACTGTGTTATTTGTAACTATTGATTGAGATAACAAAATGTAGCAATAATTTAAACAATTTTTAATGGATTGACATTCGAATCCTAGCATTTATTTACAATGCTTAAATATAATAATGATTGAATAATGTTAAATGCAACTCCCATAGAGACATAGATGAAAGAATATCATTACTAATATGAGGAATATTAAAATGTAAAATTATAATGATGAAACATACTTAAATAATTTTAAGAAGTGCTATACGAGAAGTAATATAATTAAATATGGTTTATGTGATTATGCATTAAGTTGTTGTTATAAGACTGTGCAATGGATAAATATTCTCTTCTCTCGAATATAAATAAATATATATATATATTAATAAATGTTATTTTGGATCCACACCTGCCTCTCTCTTTGACTCCAAGCCTTTTAAAATTAATTAACAATAATATGATTTGTTTCAGGTATCTTGGAGGGTAAGTCTGTTTATTTTTTAAAATGCTAGCCACTAGTGATCAAATTATTTAAATTTAAGTAATAGACCATAATTAATTATAGCTTAATGAAGTATACATTTAAGGATTTAATTATTAGAGTTTTTCGTGGTCTATATACTTCTTTAATTTGTGTCAGGATAGATGCGGCCTTTACATCCTGATACATGGCTGATATGAACGAAATATTAATTGATTTCATAAAGAGAAGGACGATTTTTTTCGATGAAGTTTCAAACATAGAGTTTAAATTTTTGTAGCTCCATGGTCTTAAACAAAATGTTTAAATAAAATAAATTATTATAGTATTGTGATGAATGAAATGAATGGGAGAAAGTTATGAATGAAATCCTGTTTTTATAGAGAGATCCAGTTGTGTTATTTTTTCTATGACGTCATTTGAATTAATTTCAGTTGTTTTCGATGAAGTTTTCAAATATAATAAATTATCGTAGCATTATGATAATTCTAAAACTATTACCGAGGAATGTATAACATTTTAGAGATGTTTAAACCAGGCAATTTATATTGTAATGCCGTCATTTGAATGAAGTTCATTTTTTTCGATGAAGGTTTAAGTTTTCAAATATAATAAATTAATGTAGTATTGTGATAAGTTTCAAAATATTACCGAGGAATGTATTGCATTTTAGACTTGTTAAATAAAATTGCATTGAAGTTGGAAAGTGTTTCATAATCAATGCTTTAAGCATGATTGATCTTTCTTGTTGAAATTCTAATTTTTTTCTTCGAGTGCCCACCCCTGTGTTTTTGACCATAGCACATAATTATATAAATATTTATTACTGATGTTTGCCACTGATTTATTATATTTTGATTATTACGGCTTTGAAACTGGTGGCAATTTTAAATACGGTTCTTGTGCGCCTGAGTCCTGTGGTGGTGTTGCTGATAAGGATTCAACTTATCTGTTTTGATAACGCCATAAAATGAACGTCTATAATAAATAATTATTTTCCTTTAACTTCACTAAATACTTGTGTGTTTATTTTGATTTTTCCGTGATTTCGTTTTTAACACTTTACAACATAGTTGAAAAGTGTTTATGACTTTGTTCATTCTGTCTGTCTGTCTATCTGTCCGTTAGCACAATAACTGCCGTAAAAATGACTTTATCAAAATGAAATTTTAGTATGTTTTTAGACGGTCTGTGGGACCTATGGGAATATAAATAAATAATAACACCCAATTAGTTTTTTATTGAACCAGGATTGAAAAAATGAAATACATTAAACCTATGAGACCTAATTTTTCAAACATTGTTTAGGCAAATTTAAAATTAACAAATTGCTTCGAAATTTTTAGAAAATATTCACATTATCCCATAAAATATATAAAAAAAATTTCAGTAAAATATGTTAAGTAGTTTTTTAATTAAAAATTATTTAATATAGGGAGAAAAACAAATTCAATTAAATTCTGACTTTTGGGATATCTTTTGGGATATTTGAAAAAAAAATATTATATAATAAATATCTTTCCAAGAGTTTAATTTTTTTGTATATGAGAGATACTTCATATTTTAAAATAAATTTGATAGACAATAATTTGTCATTTTTTTAAAATTTTATAGAACTCTTCATAATATACTAATTTGATGGCATTTTTAATGCACTTTCCAACATCCTAGAGAGTTAAAATTTAGAACACAACTTAAATTTGTTAAACAATTTATTCTACAAAAATTTGGTGGATCTTTAAATATAGATCCTACATTTTTTTCGAAATAGCCTGCAAATAATCCCCTTTCACTTCTATAAATCATTGTTGTAATATTGTTAAAAATTCTGATTGGGGCAGCACATGTCTTTCCCTGCAGACTCATATTCACGTTCTCATTATTTCTTCAATAATAATTTGAGTTTATCTGCTCAAAATAACAGCCATAAGTATTTTAAATGACATTGAATTTGCACGTTAAACTTGAATTTGGTTCTCATTTGATAGCTGGACTTATTGTCAAAGGTGACGTAGCGAAAACGCGAAAAAACTAGAATATCTCAAGAACGGCTAGTCTTAAAGTAATGGGGTTAGTCTTATTCTTTTTGTTGTAAAAAATCACATATAAAATAGGAATTTAATTGATGTAATTGAACACACGTAGTCTTTTATTTTTATATTTAACGATTTTTGCGGGCCATTTCGCAAAAATATCCTGTTCTTTTTTCCCGAATCGTACTAGAATAACCTACAAATGATTTATATACCAAATTTTGTTAAATTGGTATATATATCACTTGTAGGTTATTGAAATATAATACACCAAATTTTGTTAAATTTGTTCCATTAGTTTTTAGCTAGAGTGGATAAAGGCAATTTCTGTCGGCCATTTCGCAAAGAAGGCAGATTCTTTTATTACGAATAGTACTATAATCTAATGAACATCAGGGTTACCCCCAAAAACATACCTACCAAATTTTATGAAATTCGGTCCATTAGTTTTTCAGTTAGAGTGGATGCAATATCCTCACAGACACACAGAAACACACACAGATACACCCTTACACACAGACGGCTTCCTAAAAATAATTTTTCGTGTTCTAGAAGTCCCAAAACATGTAGATCCTTCGAAAATTCGAGTTCCGATCTTCGGCACGATTCCAGTACTTTGAATACACACACACACAGACGCACACACGCACACACACACACACACACACACACACATATATATATTATATGTGTATCTGTGTATTATCTGTGTATCTAAATTCCGTGCCTACACAATTACAATAGTTGTGATTTTAAATGATCCCTAAACTTTTATTATTTCTTTAACGAAGCCTAATTTTAACTTATGCAGAATGCAAATATCTCAAGCGATTGTAAGGTGAGTTACATAAGAATTGCTGAATTTTTTTCACACAAAATTATTTAGCTTTGGAGTCTGGAATACAAGATATATGAATGAAATATTCATTAATTTTGCATAGAGAATCAGATGATTTATATTTCGATACAGTTTTGAATATTTAAGTATAATAAATTACTGTAGTACTGTGATAATGTAAAAGATATCGCCACTGAATGTAGCAGATTTTAGAAATTTTTAAATGAAATTGCATTTCAGTTGGAAAGTGTTTCATAATCAATGCTTATGCATGATTGATTTTTCTTGTTTTTATTTAATATTGTTGCTGGAGAAAAAGACGTTCCTTTCAAGGTAAGGGTTTAAGTTAAGGGTTTGGTTCTTCTGTGTTTTCGAGCAGGTCATCTTGGAGATTTACTTCTCCGGACAGGAGGTTGAACCCAAGGGGTTATTTTTTCGGCCTATTCGATCAAGGATTTGTTATGGCGCTGGTGCTTATGTATCTTCCAAATTTAAGCAGGTCACTTTCCGCGCTTTAACACATTGAATGTTTGGATTTGCACTTAGTCAATCAAAATTACTGAGAAAAGCTTATTCTTGTAGCAGATAACCATTCATACGCAACGATGAACTTAATACTTCCTTAATAATAGTCACATCATTGTAACACTGTTTATTAGTTTTACACCAGGTTATGGCATTCATAACTCTTCTTCGTATTGCAGGAATTAAAACGGTCAAATGTAATTACATTTATTCTAAAATTGAAAATAAATAAAATTTCTTAAATTTCGTTAAATTAATCTATAACACCCATGAAAAATTTACATTTTTTTATTTGATTAGCCGCAATTAAATAAAAAAATGTAAATTTCAGATAGAAACAAAGTTATAAGAATTTATGTAAAAGTATAAATTGCTAGAGTAAATTTATATTGTCATTTTGTGCTTACAGATATTAAAATTCTTGGAAACATTATACCGCCTAAAATGTTCTTTCTAAAACAGATGATATCAATTCACACTTGATCAGTTTGATAACTCCGATGTTATCAGTTGTGTGTTAACGGGAATTGTTTCGATCTCTTCTCGACCTCCAAATTCAATTATCTGCCGTAAAAGTACCTTCCGCTGCTTGGAATGGGGATATTTTAATTGAAACTGCATGAGCGTTGTTTCCGATCGCTTGCACTAAGAGAAAGGATGAAATCGATAAAAGGTGCTGTAATCAATTGAACCAATTGGGCAAGCGTCACTTCCATTAGCAAATAGAATGAAACAATCAATAGAATTAATATCAATAGAATTAATAGCGTAACAAGTAGCATGAAATCGAATTCTAATACTTTCAATTTATACATACTGTTATATATACAAGGTGTCTCAAAAGCATTGACCTCGGCTTCTATTCCTTAAATATTGATCTTATAAATATATAATAAATTACACAGTTGCGTAAAAAAAGGTACAAAATTTTATGAAATCGATAAAAATTTTCAGGGGATTAAATTTGAAAAAATACAAAATGTAAATATTTATACTGCCCCGTACAAAAACATTTCCAATATGTAAAATGTGCCCCATACACAAATAAAGTGATGTACAAAATTTCAGCATTTCATCCGGCGATACAAAGCTGAACAATTTCCCAAACAGTTCGATCCCCCTTTGCAGGCATTGGCGTTCGTGGACGAAAATGCCTGCAAAGGGATATCGAACTGTTTGGGATAGGGTATGTCAAATACCTGTTTTTTTTAGAGGTTCTTCGTTTGGGATTGACGCGGTGCCACCTGTAAGAAAAAGGTTAATTCGTCAATTCAGAACTAAGCACACTGACGATTCACTGAATGTTTTCTAATCTTCTTTATTTTGGTATAATATTAAAAAAAAAAGGTTTAGTTTTATTGAATAGAAATAATACTGGAAATAAATACATAAATTAAAAATACATCGTCTGCATTTCATTAATCAGTTTTTTTAAAATTAGTTTACTATAAACGTTTGAAACGACTAAATTAGAGTTAAAGGAAAGAAAAAATCGTCTGTGCGTTCCTCTCTTCGTTTTGAAAAAATATGTTAAATTTCAAAATAAAATACATACTTGCATTTGTTTACTTATTCATTTTAATTGTTTCAAATAAAAAATGGCAGGTCTCAATGTGAAAAGTACTTAAGAATCCGTGATTGCATCGTGAGCCTACGAGGAATTCGCAAAAATGTCTCCTATGTATTATCATCCAGTTTTATTTATTTTGTGATATGTCACAAATTTACATTTCTAATTTTATATATGGTCCCCATTAACAATGTTCAATTTTCAATTACATATAACTCGCTCAATTTTAAACATACAGATATGCGGTTTAAACATACAGATGATCTTGTTGCATTAAAAGTAAAAAATTTCTGATTGACCAAATTTGTCTAAGGAGTTCGTATAAAAATTTAAAAAGTGTAATTTTTTGAAAATTAATGGGAGGACTATTTCATTAACGCAGTCTTATTTTCTACCTTATGTGAGACTAGAAATAGATCTCACATTTGATGAGACACTTTTATGTACACATTTATGGTGGCCAAAACGGCAAACAATACTTGTAGTCTGGCTGGCAGCGAGTTTCATAACCCCGTGAATCTAAAGGTCAGAAAACCACAAATTTAGGGGTGCCATGACAGAGGGAGCCGAGCTGGGCCTTACGAGATGTAAAATGGTTCCATTGGTTAAAGAAGTAACCAATGAAAAAAAGAAAATTGTTACGTCAAACTCAATGCGGCAAATGAAAGAAAAGGGGGAGTACCCCCCCCCCCCCCCCAACGAGGGAACCACAGCCTGTGACCCGAGAACGACACAAGAAGATAACTTGTGCACAGAAAGGGATACTAACCTGACTTGGAACGGATAACTTCGACATGATGACTTGTGCAGATACTACAGCGATGACTTGATATACTAAGAGAATGAAATAAGTGCGAGTGAAGAATTACAGCAATATAATATGTTCAAGAAATTTACGTGTGGGAGCATTACACCAAGAGTTAATGCGGTAAATGAACGACATTAAATACAGATTCTGACAAAGTCCAAGACAGACTTGAAGGTATGTGCCCATTGAAAATGATATCTGGTCATAACCACTATTTAGGATTTTCCATCCGCTGAAATAATATAATTAAATAGTGTAATTGAATTTAATTAAGATTTATGTTGTTAATAAATGTTTTATTGTTAAAGTTTAAATGGTGCAGTCACACACAGTGAGTATTATAATAATTAATAATTCCTTTACAGGACTCACACGAAAGTTAAATAATTGGAGGGTTTTATATAGCGGCACAACCAGCAATGTACGATTTCAATAATAAATCCACTATGTATGAATTAACGGCCATGTCAATCTTAATGAATTTAATATTAAAAGTTCAACTTTAGGTTTCTTTTTTAGATTTCTTTCCCACACCTTACGTTTAACATTTTTGCAATTTACATCGCCAACTTATCTCCAACAGGTAAAGAATTAAAGCGCCTTTCAATGTTTTTGGGACACCCTGTATAATACTTATGTTACTAATAAATCTACTCATACTGCATTTACCAATTTTCCTAAACACCTCCACTTTATTATTTTCAATAATTATATATTTCGTGGTAATAAATTATACTTACAAGTTTCAGGGATTCCACAAGGTGGCTGTAGTAGCAGTATGTTAGCTAATTTATATCTTTACCATTATGGAAAATATTTTACTTCAACAGATTATAAAATTTACAGATATGCTGCTGATCTGATTCCTTTTGATTTGTTTAGTATATAAAGATAACTGTGTTATAGATCTGGATTTCTATCCGTGTAGCTTTGAATTAATTCCTAACGCAGTCACTATTAGTAATAATATTAATTTTTTGGATTTAAATATAGTTATTGAACCTACTAATGGGATAGTTACCAAATTATCTGATAACAAATACTATTTTAAATTTAACATTAATAAAATATTACCATTTAATTCCTGAAACTCGATTCCATTGTTCAGAAATATTATACTTAATCAACATTTTATAACTCACAGATTATAAGATAAAAAAATTTCATGCTATGCCGATTCATAACCTGAAAATTAACAGTAAATTATATAAATATCTAGCATATTTAGTAAATGATATAGATAAGAAGTTTGGATTAGCTGAATATTCATAAAGTCTCTCCTTAGTATTTTATATTAGCCAAACATCAACATTCTCTTGAATACGCATTACTATGTATTTACATCCTCTTATACTTTAGCCTCCATGTTTTCTATTATATAAGACGCCTCTTCATTTTGAAACTTTTACTGTAGAATATATCACATTTTATTGCCTTTTCGCAATAATGTTATTTATTTCTCACGATTGGCAACATGGATGGATAGGACATTTGCAGTGTATTTCAGGTATTCTTGTTTCCTGCATAATTTTTCAATCCATATGCTTGTCGTTCAAGTGGTAAAAGTTTATAGATATAATAAATCTCTTACTTTATAAACAATCATATTTTGTGTTCATTTTGATTAGATACTTGGACTTGAAACAATTTTGTTTTTCGAAATGAATAATTTTTTAGGCCCAGTGCTTATCTACCTATAGCTTTATTGTTTGGTTATTTCTTGTTATTTTATTTTCGAATCGATACCATTGATATATGTTGATTATTTTTAGCTTGATGACTAGAAATATGAATTTTATTTTCCTCATGATTGTTGATTCTCTATTTAATACTCCTTTTTAATTTGCAGGCAAATTTTAAGTTAGGTTTGAGTTACAACTTCTCTCTATTCTATCACGGATTTTCATATTATATTTTTATTATATATATATATATATATATATATATATAAATATAAATTAGTAAATCCAAAGTTAGAATGTATGTAGTAACTCATAATACACTATTCCAAAATTTTCTACAAAATACAAAGAAATATAAGAAATTAAGACATAAAGAGGAAATAATAAAGCGTAATGCAAGTCATAAAGACAAAGACAATCAACAAATTTCAAAAATGAGGAATGCAAATAAGAAAACAAAAAAATCAAGCAAAAAAGCTTGCACATGGAAGAGATTTAGGCTTACGATACGTTCATTTCGAAAAAATTCTCTTCGGGTCCATATATCCCTTCGAAATGAGCACAAAAATGCTTGTTTCTGAAACACAAGATAGATTTTATCTATAAACTTGTGTTATATGGACGACAAGCATATAGAATGGAACAATAAAGGAAACATAAATACCTCAAAACACACCTCATCAGCGCAACCATGACGAGCAAAATATGACTAGAGCAATGTTGCCATATGCCAAAAAGAAAAGATGTGATTTGCTGTTGCCAAAGAGAGTAATAAAAACAGTACTGCGCAAAGGCAATAAATTGAGTTATTCAACAGTTAAAGCTTCAAGATAAAAAGATGAAAATATAATTTCAAGAGAATGAAGAAGTACGGCTAAAATAAGATAATAAGGGGAGAATAAGATAATTTAGGCTAATCGAAACTTATTAACTATACTATTTACTAAATAAGCAGGATATTGATACATTTTACTGGTAATTTTGAGGTTATTAATGTGCAAAGCATTAAATTTTTTATCTGATAATCTATAAATTCTAAAAAGTTGATTAAGTATAATATTTCTAAACAATTGAATCGAGTTGCAGGAATTAAAAGGTAAAAATTTATTAATATTAAATTTAAAAAAATATTTTTTATCATATAAATTAGTAACTATCCCAAGAGCAGGTTCCAATATTAGATTTAAATCCAAATAATAAATATTATTACCAATAGAAGTTTCATTAGGTATTAATTCCAAATTATCCGGATAGAAATCTATATCTATGACATAGTTATCAGTAAATACAAGACAAACCAGATCATCTACATATCTATAAATTTTATAATCTGTTGAAGTAAAGAATTTTTCATATTGATATAGGTATAAATTAGCTAACATACTGCTACTACAGCCACCTTGTGGAACACCTGAGACTTGTAAGTATAATTTATTACCTTGAAAGATATAATTATTGAAAAGAACAAAATGGAGAAGCTTAGGAAAATTGGTAAATTTAGTAAGATTAGAATGATTAGTAATATAAGCATTATATAAAGCTAAAATGACATCATATAGATCAGTGATCTTAATATTATTAAAAAGATCTTTAAAATCAAAAGTTTGAAATCCTATTATTTTACCAAGAGTTTTTAATTTATTTTTTAATTCTTTACTGTTACTTAGAATAATGTAGCTATCACCAGAATCTCGTAAATTACTATTTAGTACATTTAAATAATTTAGTAATAATTTACTAGCAGTAGTAGAGTATGAATTATGACCACTAGTAACAGTTCTAAATTTAATAGGAATTTTATGAAATTTAGGTATAAGCACAATATATGGAAATGTCAAAAATTTATTATTAATATCTAAATCACTATACATATTGATAATTTTCAATTTGATACTATTAAGAGAGTGTGAATCAATTTTAAATAGACTATTATTTTTTAAATAATCTAGCAGATATTTAATATAGAATTTTTTACAAATAATAGCATAATTATTGGAGGCTTTATCAACATAAGTAACAACAAAAGATCTATGTAAATTATTAACAGATTGCTTTATATTATCCATATTATATATAGATCTAGATAAATTAATACTACAAATGGCATTTTTAATAGATCTAAAAATAGAAAATTTCCACATATTAAATGCCTCTAAAGGCTGAGCATATTTAGAAGCTAATCCATAAATAAATTTATCAAGGTCTTGATTGATTGACTTTAAGACTTGTTTAGAATTATTACATGAAGGTAACCTGAATTTAGTGCCAAATGATATATATATATATATATAAAAGTATATATATATATATAGTGAATGTATTTATAGAGTTGATAATTATGCTAATTTTATAAATTCACACTTGGGACATATAGTTACTGGAGACTTAGGCATATTTGAAGATAAATCTTTAAGAACCTTAATGTCATTTGGTACAAAATTCAGGTTACCTTCTTGTAATAACACTTCACTCAATAAGTCTCCAGTCTGACACATATATGGCAACACTGTTGACAGACCCACATGATTTCTGGATAGTACCAACCTTCAAACGATACGTGTGAAAATTTCATGACATTCTGACAATTGGTTTACAGGTAACAGTGGACCCCAATTTCTCGTAATTTCCCAAACAATGGATACAAGGAATTTCGTTTGTTGATTAAACATTGTTGTTTGATGGGGGAAAAATACTGTTGAAGCCAAACAGTGGCTTGATAAGCGTTATGGAGACTCTGCACCAGGGAAATCAACTATTATTGACTGGTATGCTGAATTTAAACGCGGTCGTACAAAAACCGACGATGCTGAACGCTCTGGTCGCCCAAATCGGCAGTTGTTCCGGAAAACATAAAAAAAATCCACAAAATAGTTTTGAAAGAGCGTCAAGTGAAGTTGCGTGAGATAGCTGACACCTTAAAGATATCAGAAGTTAGTGTGTTTACAGTTTTACACGAAAATTTGAGCATGCTTAAGTTGCTTTCGAAGTGGGTGCCGCGTTTGCTCACAGCGGACCAAAAACAACAAGACATGCCCCGTGTCACAAGTCGAGGAAAACTATTGTTAAATTATATGAATTACGCTTTGAATTGCTTCCTCACCCACCGTACTCTCTAGATCTAGCCCCCAGCGACTACTGGCTTTTTGCAGACATCAAAAAGATGCTCCAGGGAAAGAAATTTGACTCAAATGAAGAAGTGATTGCCGAAACTCAGGCCTATTTTGAGAGCAATGACAAATCGTTCTACAAAAAAGGCATCGAAAAGTTAGAGGGACCGTTGGAATGAATGTATCACTCTTGTAGGAGAGTATGTTGATGAATAAAGTCGAATTTCTAAAAAAAAAGTGTTTTTCTTAGTTAGACCGGAGACTTATTGAGTGATGTAGTAATTCTAATAAAGTCTTAAAATCAATAAATCTTGACCTTGATAAATATATTTATGGATTAGCTTCTAAATATGTTCAGCCTTTAGAGGCATTTATTATGTGGATATTTACTATTTTAAAGTCTATTAAAAATGCCATTTGGAGTATCAATTTATCTAGATCTGTATATAAAATGGATAATATAAAACACTCTATAAATGATTTACATAAATATTTTGTTATTACTTATGTTGATAAAGCCTCTAATAATTATGCTATTATCTGTAAAAAAATTCTATATACAATAGCTGTTAGATTATTTAAAAAATAATAATCTATTTAAACTTGAAGCACACTCTGTTAATAGTATGCAATTGAAAATTATCAATGTGTATAGTGATTTAGATATTAATAATAAATTTTTGAAATTTCCATATATTGTGCTTACTCCTAAATTTCATAAAAATCCTATTAAATTTAGATTT
The DNA here is from genome assembly GCA_951213105.1 of Amaurobius ferox. Classification (NCBI taxonomy): domain Eukaryota; kingdom Metazoa; phylum Arthropoda; class Arachnida; order Araneae; family Amaurobiidae; genus Amaurobius; species Amaurobius ferox. The sequence goes on along the minus strand of OX578134.1, from coordinate 21,917,252 downwards.
GTAACTTTAGAACTGTAACTAGTGTACATAATTCATACTCTACTACTGCTAGTAAATTATTACTGAATTATTTAAATGTACTAAATAGTAATTTACGCGATTCTAGTGATAACTACATTATTCTAAATAATAGTAAAGAATTAAAAAATAAATTAGCATCACTAGGTAAAGTAATAGGATTTCAAACTTTTGATTTTAAAGATCTATTTAATAATATTAGGATCACTAATCTTTATGATGTCATATTAGCTTTATATAATGCTTATATTACTAATCATTCTCACCTACCTAAATTTACCAATTTTCCTAAACTTCTCCATTTTGTTCTTTTCAATAATTATATTTTTCAAGGTAATAAATTATACTTACAAGTCTCAGGTGTTCCACAAGGTGGCTGTAGGAGCAGTATGTTAGCTAATTTATTCCTATATCATTATGAAAAATTCTTTACTTCTACAGATTATAAAATGTATAGATATGTAGATGATCTGATTTGTTTAGTATTTATTGATAATTATGTCATAGATATAGATTTCTATCTGGATAATGTGGAATTAATACCTAATGAAACTACTATTAGTAAAAATATTAATTATTTGGATTTAAATCTAATTATAGAACCTACTAATGGGATAGTTACTAATTTATATGATAAAAAATATTTTTTTTAATTCAATATTAATAAAATATTACCTTTTAATTCCTGCAACTAGATTCAATTGTTTAGAAATATTATACTTAAGCAACTTTTTAGTATTTATAGATTATCAGATAAAAAAGTTCATGCTTTGCACATAAATAACCTCATATTTACCAGTAAATTACATGAATATCTAGCATATTTAGTAAATGGTATAGTTAATAAATTTCGATTAGCCTAAATTCTTAATAATCTCTCCTTAGTATCTTATTTTAGCCTTACTTCTACATTCTCTTCTTCTTACATTACAATATATTTTCATCTTTCTATTTTGCAGCATTTACTGTAGAATATCACATTTTACTGCCATTACACAGTACGGTTTTTATTACTCAGTTTGGTAACAGTAAATCACTTCTTTATACTTTATCGAATGGTAACATTGGTCTAGTCATTTTTTGCTCGTCACGATTGTACATTTGATGTGTATTTTAAGGTATTTATGTTTCCTTTCTATTTTTTCAATATGTATGCTTGTCGTCCTAATAACATATATTTATAAATAAAATCTATCTTGTGTTTCAGAAACAAGCATTTTTGTGTTATATTAGGACTTGATAAAGAATTTTATCGAAATGAACTATTCTTAAGCCTAGAGCTCTTCCACGTCTAAGCTTTAATACTTGATTATTTTGGTATTTCTTTTTTCAATTCCCCTCCATTGACATTTTTTGATTATATTTAGCTTTCTGAACTGTAATATGTATTATAATTTCCTCTTCATTGTTGAATTTAATTTTATTTTATTGTATTCTGTAGGCTTAAATTTTTTTTTAAGATAGTTTATTATGAGTTACTTCTCCCATTCTACCGTTAGATTTACTATTTTGATATTATATATATATATATACACATATATATACATATATATATATATATATATATATATATATATATATATATATATATATATATATATATATATATATATATATATATATATATATATGTATGTATATTGATAAGCCAGGGATTTAAATTTACCAGTGTGAAAACGAGGTTTGTCTCAAATGACGTACATTTTTTTATGTTTAAAAGTGTAGAAAACCCAGACCACACGACCAACCCAAAGGCTAATGGTAGCTTTCTGTGTGGCCGGATGTTTAAAAGTGTGTATAAGTTCAAAACATTTAAAAATGCATTATTAATTATTTGCAGTAATTAGGCAACATTTCTGCAGAATTACACCATTTACTACAAAATTGGAATTTTATTTGACATAGAGACAGTACACTGCACAGTCCACAAAATGGCAGACAACGAGTCTATCTCAGGAATTTCCAAAGTGGAAATGAAACAGTTGTTTATTTCAAAATAAATTGACTGGTAGCAAAATAAAGCGAAATTTTTAAATTTCTCAATATTTTAATTATATTAGAAATTAAAATTATAATTATCATCAAAAGTATTGCCGTAAAAAAGTACACGAGTCTAATTGAATATGTCTCAGATAACATTTTTAAAAAGAATCTCGGGTGCTGAAAGTGTTGAAATGAAATATGTTTTCAAGATATTTATTAATTTTTGGGCGTGCAAGAAATTCCGTTTTCAATGTAGAGATTTATTTCGTACTAGCCGCCTTTGGCGACCAGCCTGTTCGCTACCCTTGAAAATTCTGACCGTGGCAAACTCGTTGGCGCGACCTACCAGAAAGGTGTAAGGTAACTGCTTGGAAGGCCAGGAAGTGCCACCCAATTTAGACCGGAACCCAATGGGGGAGGCATCCAAAGAGACCGTACCCTCCTTCCCCTACCACCAACCTCTCGGAAGGACTTCCGGACCCACATGTTTATCGTGATCGTACTCCAGAAAGGTGTAATGTTTATATTATTAAATATTGTGTATATTATTTATATTATTTGTTATTGTTTAGATTGTTAAATATGACCCCGATTCCCGCCTATTATTGGCATATCGGGATCAAATGCTATTATGATTTGAATGCTCATTACGCCTCAGTAACTACTCAAATTTATCCCAAAACTAAATTTATTTAGGAAACGTTTTCGTTTTAAGCACAATTATGAGTAATCAGTATGTCACACAAAATAAGTTAATTATTATAACTTCTTCTAATATTATATTTTACAAATAACATTAGTTAATGCATTACTCATTAAGATATATACTTATAAGGCACAATACCAGACCAGTTCTTATTTAGGTTCTGTTGACATATACTTCTCCAGTCCACACTCAGGTCCTTTCTTTCCACACAAGCTCGCCTTCGATCTCGATCATCTCTAGATTAAAGGGATTTACAAGATTCTCAGGATTTACACGATGCAAATTCGCACTATTAATTGACTGTTCAATTTATTGATTCATCTTCTTTTATCATTTAAAAACTTATTAGTAGCCCCTATCACCATTTTATAATCCTATTTTCACCTTACAAAAGACTCTACCGCAGCTTTTATCGCTATGAGAGTTCTTAGCTCTGACCTACCTTATGTTTAAAGTGCCTTGAGTTCTTAGCATCTTAGTCTGTCGGTCACTATTATTATATTCCGAATCCGCATATCCTTAACCTTTTCCTTACGGCGATACAACAGTTGCACCACTGAAAATCTCTTCTTCTAGAACGCCGCAGGTTCAACGGTTGTACCGTTTAAAATACCTTGGGTTGTACCAGTCTTTTTTACCCCCCCCCCCTTTTTTTCTAGGAAAGGAGGGAGACGCCTATTGTACCTGCCTGCAGCCATTCCTTAAAGTACCGTATGCCAACAGCCATTCCTCCAAGATATTCTTTGCCTCCCAAGTTTCTCCTGACAGAAGGGGAAACGAGTTACGAACGAAAGACAAGCTCCTTGAAGGTGTTTATTTACAGAGGTGGAATTTTCAGTTATTTTGCCGTTCTGGAGTTGAAAAAGTGGATACGTGGTTGAAAAAGTGTTTTACTGTAACGTAAAAGTTAAGCTACTTGGAAAAGCTGCCCCTCAGTTGCAAATCTTTTGACATTACGCACAGGTGCACTTATCCGGGCGCAGTCCATTGTATTGATTCAATTTAAGCGATCGTGTTGTTTATTGTTAGCTGTGACCTGCTCGCATGGCAGAGTTCATTTTCTGGGAAGACACAGCCGATATTCTTGCTTATGCCCAGGAAGCAAAAGAAGTTGCTTGTATATCTCCATATGAGACATATTAGTGAATATCATTAGACGTTATCTGTCTGAGTGGTAAGGCGTATAGTGCCCGCCTAGGTGGTAGAATATATGCGTTATGGAGAACTCTCGTCTTCATTGGAAAAGAAAGATTTTATTTTTCTAAATATCTTATAAATTTGATTGGTTTGAATGTCAGAAGCGACGGAAATAATCTGGCTTTTTCTGTCACTTCGTGTCTAATGCCGCAATTTATATTTGTACAGGCAGAACACTCGCGCTTTTTGCACTACGTCCGGGCATGTTAGGCAGGACCTCTTCTGAAGCGAGTACTATTTCTCTCGGATAAACAGAATTGGATATTTTCAGTTATGATCCACCGCCTTTAACAGTTCTGTCAAACAAGAATGCACACAAAAAAAGCGGGGTTAAACATGAATAATAAAGATGAATAATATAACGGAATAAACAAAGAACAAATTAATTAAATTTTCAACTCAATACGTGCAATTCTTGTGTGAGAAAAATTTAGAGGTTTTTTTTTTACTTTTGTGAACAGTTATTTGTTTCTACGGGAAATAACTCAGTTTTAGTGGAATTATTAATAAAATGTTTTTTGCATTGGATTCATCATCAGTGATACATTTTCTGTTTATACCATGACGATAAAGGGACAAACACTTCACAAGTCTTACATTTCAGCTCAAACTAATCTATCGATGAACGACATTTGCATTTATTGCAATGTTTAAAACGTGAGTTTAAAACATTGTAAATCCTCTCTCAATAGTTTAAGTATTTATAATCAAAATTTTTAAATTGGAATGATCACTAAATATTTTTTAGATATCAACACAAAAATAGAATAAAATCGAATTTTGGATTATGCTCGTCCAAGTTCTATACGGCAAAACATGGGAATCGGAAACCGGCGGACATCAACTCTCGCCGACCCCCCACCCATGTGCTCCTAATATCCACAGACACATGCGAGCCACACACCCTTTCCATTCAATATTATTTTTTCTTATACAACTCCTTATTAAAATATACATACAAAACATACCCTTATAATAACGCAATTTATTTACGATTTCTCAGATCCTCTACGAAATCCATTTATCAAGTTTAATACCTGAAAAATTGTATCTCACTTTTTTTTATTTCTGGTCAACACACGGAATGAAAGACATTAACTTTATGTGCCATACAATTCAGATCCAACTAATCTATTTATAAACAAAACTTGCATGACTTACATCGTTTAAAACGTGAATTTGAAAATAAGGCAGAAAACAAGTCTCTCTAACTCCATGGTTTAAAAATTCACATTCTGAATTTTTTAATTGGAACGACCTCTCAATAATAACTTTCCTATTCAAAAGAATTATGGTGGTGGTCCCATCTCTAATGCTATGAGCTGAATAAGGTTTTTCTTTTATTTTTTTCATGTGTTGGGGCAACGTCTTAGGCTTAAAATTATAAGCACAAAAAGAGCAGAAAGCCAAATGTTGAGAGGCTATTTCACCAGATCCAAGGGTTAATTCGAAAAACGAATTTCAGCTGGGATTAAGTATTATACAATTAGTATACATGAGTCAGATGATGCTCGTCTTTTGGATTGAATTTGACCTTCTGATGCATTTACACCGGGCTTTTAAAGGTGTCATACTTTGACGCCAGGAGTCCCAAACAACAACAGCCACGCAGTATGGTATTGAATGGAAAAAGTTTCTACAATGTCCTGGGGAAAATCGATCCACGCGTCTATACAGTTCAGTTTCATTTATTGTGGATGGTGGAAACACTATCCACAACATATATATCTCAAATGGAACACAATTTCATCCAAAAACTTAACACTTGCGTTCTGTTGAAACAATGTTTCAAAATTCGAACTGCAAGCTACAGTTCATCACGACACCTCCGAACACGCACTCAAAAGTAGCAGAAAAACCCTTACTCAAGCAATAACTAATATTAACACATGAAAAACTTGTTAAATAGGATATCGAATATTATGATAATCGACAGACTAAATCATTTCTTCACTTGGAATAACTGAAGATTCGATAGTCTCCATTTTCTTTCTATCTCTAAACTAATATACAATCAGGACTCGAAATAACCTAAAACCCTACAACTACTCTTTAAACTACCAAATTTGCTAGTTAATTTAGAAGTTAATTTAGATCTGTTCCAACCCCATAAACTGCCAAACCCAAATGTGTACCGAAATTCCATATTAGGGTTCTTAGGCTAAATGCATTAGCAAAACACATATTACGAGACCCCCTCTTAGTGATCTCTGAAATAATGTCAAAAATGATGTAATCCATGAGAATTATACTGGAGATTAGCAAAGCTTCACACTTGGTTCTTAGCTATACAAAAACACGGGATTGCCTTGGATTCCAATTTTTTGTAGCATCAAATATATATCCTTAACTATCCACTATTTTTAAATTTACCATTACAGTATAAAATAAATTTCACAAAAACGTTCAGGTATCCAATTCATAACACGCAGCATGAACCATGCACCATATTGATGAATCTCATCTTTTAAACGAAACGTGAAAAGTGATGCATTTATATAAAAATTTATTATTTGATCCTGATAAAATGATATTTTCAAAAATAATCCATACATATTCTAAACAAAATTTTCGAGATAAATACTTTGTGCAAGTTAATTAAATTTTATGTTCAATACAGCCTTCATTGCTGTGCATTCGCTTAACAAGTATAAATAATTGCTATTCATTTATCTTGCAATTTCTAATGGAATATTTCTATAAACTGCTGTGTGCACAAACAAAAAATATTTACCACTACTGAAATCCTTTCCAAAAGAAAACTTTCGTACCATCTGGTGTACTTTGGAACAGAACAAAAGAACGAAATTCTTTAGGATGACTTTCGAATGAGACTAAAATTTAATACAACGTGACAAAGCAAATGTTTTTTCTTTGCCGCGTTCTTGAAATGAACAAACTGTTCTCACTATAACTACCATATAAGTAAATATTATTAAACTAGAAGACTTATATTTGTAATATACATTTGTAAAGTTGAAAATGCAATTTAAATTCAAAATATGTATACTATTGTTTCTCAGTAATATGTAAAAATTCAAATGCAGCAAGTGTGTTTTTGCATCATATGCAAATGCTCTATAGTTATGATTATAATTAAATACACTGTCAGTGGGTAATTTCCTTTCCTCAGACTCATGTTTTATGATTGAGTATTATTATATTTAAAAATTTGGCAGAAGTAACTAGTAACTATCTATTCCAAAAGTTTTATAGAATTCTATGGATATCTTTTTTTGGCACTATTATAATAATATTTAAATATATACAAAATTTTTATAGATTTCTATAGACACTCTATAGAGATTTCTGTGAAAAAATAAAAATAGTTTCCTCAGCGACATGTATAGAAATCATAAAGCGTTTTCCAAATAAATCATATGGACACGTTTTTGCTATAGATATTCTATAGATTTTTCAATTCTCAAACACAGACTTTGTGGTGCTGATTGGTTATAAGCGGAATTTTCCGACAAATCATAATTAAACTTGCTGCACCATGATGGTTGCGAACACGTATGCAAATAGTGCGTCATGCAAATACACGTCATGCTCAGAAATGTTTACGCATCCAGTTTATCACTTAGAAATAACCAATCTAGTTTATCACTCATAAATAACCCGTTTAGCTTATCACTCACAAATAACTCATCTAGTTTACCACTCATAAATAACCCGTCAAGTTTATCACCTATATTACTTACCATAATAATTGAACCTGCGAAAATCTGTTTGAGATTAATCTAATGATTTTATTTACTCTACAATGTAAAAAAAATCTGATGTGGGCAACACATGACTTTCCTTATATAATGTAATTAATTTACTACTTTTACAGTAAAAAGAAGTAGGTTTTCCTTATAGTAGATACTAATATCCTTTCCAAGATATTAAATTTTCGACAATTAGTCGCCATTTTTATCCATTTGGCGAGATTTTCGTTAATTTGACAACATTTCAAAAAGTCGCCAAGTTGGCGACATTCCGCCAAATTCGTCGCCAAAATCTCGCCAAGCGTTATGCACTAAGAAATAAGTTATTCTTACAGCAGATAAATTACTATTGGCGTTCAAACACAAAAGTATTACTAAAAGTATATTTTTTCATGAATGGAATGAGCTAGTTCCACGAGAATGACGTAACCCAATTTATCGCATGATATTACATATGAAAAGTGAACATGTTTCTCAATAGGAATTTTTTTATATGACTTTTTGATAATTTTTTTTAAAAAATGAACAATATCTCGAGAACGGTTCATGTTAGCGTTCTAAAATTTATGTCAATCGTTTTCTAATGAAAAATTACATAAGAAATGTCTATTTGCGTAACTTTATTAGTGGTTTTGATTTTTTGACGATTTTTTCAGATGATATTTTCAAAATTTCACTGGGAAATGTAGGGGATTCTGAGCATTCGATTGTGTTTTAAAATAATAGGCTTCCAGTATTCATGGAGTATGATTTTTGTACCAAATTTCATTTGAATCGCTCCATTCGTGGGTGAGATATCGTCCCAACAGACACACACACACACACACACACACACACACACATACACACACGCACACACACACACACACGCATACACACACATACTTTCACACACACACACACACACACACACAGACATCACCTCAAAAATGTTCGATTCGTGATCAGGGATGCTTGAAACGTGCTCTCCCGTCGAAAACTCGAATTCGAATTTTCGACCCCGTCACAATACTTTCCTTATACATTATGTATATAAGGAAAGTAATTAGTTAGCCGATGTGTTGTTGTTGTTGAGACCCAGACCGTCCGACCTTCCAGAAAGGTGTAAGGTAACCGTTAGGACGGCCGGGAAGTGGCACCCAATTTAGACCGGGACCCAGTGGAGGAGCCGTACCCCCCTTCCCCTAGCACCCACCTCTCGGAAGGACTTACGGACCGTCCCACATGTTTAACGTGATCGTACTCCGCATGAACACGGCGGCAGTTGTGGCAGCGTGCAAATTCAGCGCGCAAACCACCGGGCTACCGCGCCCAACATGTGCCAACAACACACGGTATTCCTAGGTGGTCACCGACCCAAGTACTAACCACTCCCGATGCTGCGTGACTTCGGTGATCTAGCTGATGTCTGTCTGAATACGACTTCCTCGTACAAGAATTCCGTTTTTAGTAGCTTGTGATTCTTTTTTCCAAAACATATAAAACATAAAAAAAGAATTGTATTGTTGGATCGAATAATCACTGTTATATTATGCTACCTTTCATTTTAAAGAACTTTTCACTACGCTGTTTGACGTTTCATGATCATTGATTCTAAAATAACCCTTTGTATGCATTCGTATGTTATATTTTGTTATACATGTACAATGATGTTAAATTCACTGAAGTGTGGCTCAACTTCCCTTTCTCATAATCCATTTTCAAGTATCTTGTGGGGGTTTTCTTTTTCAGATTTTACAATTTTTTTTTTTTTTTGAAATATCGGTATTGTTAGTTAACATGATTACAATTATAGCGTGTTACCCTTCATTTTTTTCGATGTATACCATACTTGAAAATGTAACCCCTACGTGTTAACGTTTCCCAAAGGGACTAATGGCGTTACGAACACAAAAATTTTATTGCTGCTGTTTCTCACAGCAATGACTGAAACTATTAATTCACGCAATCGAGCCATAAATTACACCTTTTATGCACGATAATGTTAAATTTTGCCATATGCAGCCATGTTAAAAAATATAAAATTACGAAAAAATTTTGAAGTTTTCTTTGGAATATAAATATATTCCATCAAGTTTTAGATTTTAATATAATTATATAGTTGTGGCATTTGTAGTGCACACAAAAAATCGACCAAAGATATACAGTCAAATGGACATCAAAAATAAAAAAAATGTGTTTTGGTGGTCCTTAAACATATATATTGGCATCAAAATCATGGATTCGAAAATTATCGTAAAAATAATACTTTTTCTAAACTATATCACATAGTATAAGAAAGTGAAAGTCGAATTTATAAAAAATCTGATGTGGGCAGAACATGACTTTCCCTGCAGGCTTATATCCTCGTTCGCTTTATTTTAATTGAATTTAATTCATTTTTAATTCAATTTTTGTTCACATTTGGTAACTGGACTTATTTTCAAAGGTGACTTAGAGAAAATAGGGAAAACTAAAATATTTCAAGAACGGCTAATACTAGTGTAATGGGGTTGGTATTATTTTTTTATAGTTAAAAATTATGTATAAAACAAGCATTTAATGGATATATTTGAGCATACGTAGTTTTTTAGTTCCGATTTGGCGATTTTTGCGGCCCATCTTGGAAAAAAAAGCAGGTTTATTTTTTTCCGAATCGTAACAAAATCTAATCAGCACCAGGGTGACTCACAAGTGATTTATCTACCGAATTTTGTGAAATTTGGTCCATTAGTTTTTTAGCTAGAGTGGATGCAAACTTGTGAGGGCCATTTCGCCCAAAAAGGCGGTTTCTTTTATCCCTAATCGTACCCAAAACTAATCAACACCAGATTCGCCCACAAGTGACTTATCTACTGAATTTTAGGAAATTCGGTCCATTAGTTTTTTAGTTAGAGTGGATACAAAATCCGCACAGACAGACAGGCACATAGACAGACGCACACACAAACGTCACGCTAAAAATAGTTTTTTGTATTCTAGAGGTCTCGAAACGTGTAGATCCGTCAAAAACCCGAATTGCGATTTTCTGCATGATTCCAATACTTTCCCTATACATTACCATGTATTGCAGAAAAAGTAAAAATATATATATCTCTAAGATTTTTCATCTACAAAGCCGACCATGAAGTTTAGTGAAAATCCATTACTATTTGTAGAAGTTAGTACACAAGAAATTGACCAGAACCAGACATCACTCTAAATGTAATCAAAAAGTACTCAGGAATTCTTAAAACATATATTAACGTCAAAATCTCGAAATTGAAACTTTCGTGAAAACAATACTTTCTCTATCCTTTGTAGGCGAAAGTAAAAATTAATAATGTGTGTTAATCTGTGAAATGTTTTAATATTGAAAATTAATAATAAATTATTTCCTTGATATTTCTTTATTGAAAAGTAAAAGTTTAGAAAAGCCATTCAAATTTGTATTTTAGAGAACATGAATTTTTCCAAGCAAAAAGAACAAATTAATTTCCAAGTCACTAAATCGACTAATAACTTTGTGGATTTCTGTTTTAAGAATTTGGATCTTTAAATTTTTTAACAAAAGTAAGGAATTTCCTTCTTATTGGAAGGATTAACTACGAGGGGTGAGTTAAAGTTGAAATATAGATATTTTGTCCACTCATAGAGATATATTTAGCACTCACGCTGTTTCATGAAATGTTGCACTTTAACTCGTTTGTCTGTGATAAATGTTTAATTAAATAATGCCCGTTATCACCATTATACAACCACCGTGCATATCAAAATAATAAACGTTTCGTCTTTCTAAACCTTCTAGAAGATCCTTAGTCACCCAAAAAACCCGCAATTTGCACACTTATAATATCAACCACGAGCCAGAATCTAACGGAGCCAGAATATCGATTTGTATTGCCAAGGGCGGAAATATGGATGGGTGAAAATACTTTTCAGGCCCCTGTTTTCCTACAAAAATGAAGTTTCACCCATTTGACGTATGAGACAAAAAAAACAGAGACACATAACATAAGCATTCCAATACATATAAGACATATAAGAGACATATAAGATAAGTTAGATCATTAAAACGACAGTGGTGAATCAAGTGGTAGTGTCTACTTTGACAGATAATTGGAGATTTATTTATGACCCATAATTACGTTTCTGAAGTAGCGTCAGTGTGTATATGTGTGTGTATACTGTGTGTGTACTGTTTGTAGATATATGTGTGTATATATATGCGCACGTGTATGTGTATGGTGAGTGTGGGTGTGGGTGAGTGGTTGGATTCATACACGCGCACACGTATATGTGATTCTGTGGATGCAATATATGGCAAACGAACGTAGTTTTTTGTACATAATTTGGAACAATATTTACTATGAGGAATAGTGTAACCTTATTAATTTTAACGCAATCGAACGTTCGTTCTAAGTTTTAAATGAATCTTTGAAAAAAAAATACCACAAACAATGCAGAACATTCAGTAACGTCAAATAAACAATCAGTTTGCAACCATGTGTCATTCTAAAACGAATGACATAAATTTTAGACTGATATTCCACAGTTTTTAAACAAACGTATCTATCAAATGAACAAAAACAACAGATGAAGAGCATTATGTATCGAAGCAAATGTTCAGCATTATGTATCTAAACAAATGATCAGCATTATGTATCTAAACAAATGAATAGCATTATGTATCGTCAAATATGTAGCACTTGGCAAAATATTGGCGAAATACAACGACTTTTTAATGTGGGGCCAAATTGACGGAAATCGATAAATTAGGTAAAAATACCTTTAAAGTTTTAATGCCTTTAAATCGGTAAAAATGCCTTTAAAGTTATGAAAATAAATCCAAATTGGTGAAATTCGTATTAACATGGCATAATATAGAGTGCATTGCTTAACAGATGTTAGCAATATTTCCAGTTGTCAAGTTAGTTTTGAGCGAACTATAATTTAATTTGTCACTTCAAATTAATTATGCATGTTGTCAACCCAAAAGCGCCAAATGACAGTGTACTTTCCAACGCCAAAAACATTGTTCCGTAGATCTTATCCATCATTATGCTGCATTAGAAGAAGCAAAATTAAAAGTAAAGCATTATTATTATTTTTTTTTTTTCAAATTTTTAAATTGGTCTCATGCAATGACCTACATGATAAGTTTTATATTAGATAACTCGTAACATCAAATAATATGAAGTAGGAGAAATACTCGCTTGTATTGCCTAAAATGCTACGTATTTCAAAATGATGTCAAATAAGCATTTGTATCAAATTATTTTAAATATAACTGTTGTTTTAATTATTTATGATTTTACAAAGTGTATTGAAGTTTAATGTATAACAATTTCAATTGAGCAGTTTCAAATTAAAATCATTCACTTGAGTAACATTAAACGATTAAATGGTTTCCATTTATCTTACCTTCTTTTTAACACTTTACAACAAAGTTGGAAAGTGTTTATGACTTTGTTCATTCTGTCTGTCTGTCTGTCTGTCTGTCTGTCTGTCTGTCTGTCTGTCTGTCTGTCCGTTAGCACGATAACTGCCGTAAAAATGAGTTTATCAAAATGAAATTTTAGTATGTTGTTCAGACGGTCTGTAGGACCTATGGGAATATAAATAAATAATATCACCCAATTAGTTTTTTATTGAACCCGGGTTGAAAAAATGAAATACATTGAACCCTATGGGACCTAATTTTTCAAACATTTTTTAAGTAAATTTAAAATTCACGAATTGCTTCGAAATTTTTAGGAAATATTCACATTATCCCATAGAATATATAAAAAAAAATTCAGTAAAATATGTTAAGTAGTTTTTTAATTAAAAAAATTATTTAATATAGGGAAAAAAACAAATTCAATTAAATTCTGACTTTGGGCTATCTTCCAGAAAGAAAAGAGAGAGATATTATATAATAAATATCTCTCCATTTGTTTAAACGTTTTGCATATGGGAGTGGCTTCATATTTTAAAATAAATTTGGTAGATAACAATTTTTCATTTTTTTTAAATTTTATATAACTCTTAATGATAAATTTAATTGATGGCATTTTAAATGCACTTTCCTACGTCCTAGAGAGTTAAAATTTGGTACACAGCTTAAATTTGTTGAACATTTTATTCGACAAAAATTTGATGGATCTTTAAATATAGATCATACATTTTTTTCGAAATGGCCTGAAAATAATCCCCGTTCACTTCTATAAATCATTGGTGTAATATTGTTAAAAATTCTGATGTGGACAGCACATGTCTTTCTCTGCAGACTCATATTCGTTCTCTTTATTTATTCAATGATAATTTGAGTTTATCTGCACAACATAAGTATTTTAAATGACATTGAATTTACACGTTAAACTTAAATTTGGTTCTCATTTGATAGCTGGACTTATTGTCAAAGGTGGCGTAGCGAAAACGCGAAAAAACTAGAATATCTCAAGAACGGCTAGTCCTAGAGTAATGGGGTTAGTCTTATTCTTTTTGTTGTCAAAAATCACATATAAAATAGGAATTTAATTGATATAATTGAGCACACGTAGTCTTTTATTTTTATATATAACGATTTTTGCTGGCCATTTCGCAAAAATAGCCCGTTCCTTTTTCCCGAATCTTAGTAGAATAACCTACAAATGATTTATATACAAAATTTTGTTAAATTTGTTATATAAATCACTTGTAGGTTATTGAAATATTATACTCCAAATTTTGTTAAATTTGGTTCATTAGTTTTTAGCTAGAGTGGATAAAGGCGATTTCTGCGGCCATTTCGCAAAGAAGGCAGATTCTTTTATTACGAATCGTACTATAATCTAATGAACATCAGGATTTCCCACAAAAAACATACCTACCAAATTGTATGAAATTCGGTCCATTAGTTTTTCAATTAGAGTGGATGTAATATCCACACAGACACACAGAAACATGCACAGATACACCCTTACACACACAGACGTCTTCCTAAAAGTAGTTTTTTCGTGTTCTAGAAGTCCCAAAACGTGTAGATCCTTTGAAAATTCGAGTTCCGATCTTCGGCACGATTCCAATACTTTGAGTACATACACATACACATATATATTATCTGTGTATTATCTGTGTATCTAAATTCCGTGCCTATGCAATTACAATAGTTGTGATTTTAAATGATCCCTAAACTTTTATTATTTCTTCAAGGAAGCCTAATTTTAACATATGCAGAATGCAAATATCTCAAGCGATTGTAAGATGAATTACATAAGAATTGCTGAATTTTTTTCACACAAAATTATTTAGCTCTGGAGTCTGGAATACAAGTTATATGAATGAAATATTCATTGATTTTGCATAAAGAATCAGATGATTTATATTTCGATACAGTTTTAAATATTTAAGTATAATAAATTACTGTAGTACTGTGATAATGTAAAAGATATTACCACTGAATGAATCACATTTTAGAAATTTTTAAATGAAATTACATTTCAGTTGGAAAGTGTTTCATAATCAATGCTTATGCATGATTGATCTTTCTTGTTTGTACATGAAATATTATAATTTTCTCAATTAGTTACAGACAAAATAAATTCTTAATAGAGTTTCTTATCAGACAGCACCAGACCTCAGAGATTTTTATTTTCATATAGCTCTGGATTTATTCGGGATATTGTTATCTCGATTTTTTTAATACTTTTATTTTATTCCTTGCAATTATCAACGAAGCTTCTGTCCATTATTCTATTTAAATTAATTACGCGAGCTCAAGTTTTTATATTTTGAAACTTCATAAATTTAATTTCAGCATAATCTTGAGGGGTTTTACTATCAGTGTTGGAAATGTTATATTTGAGAAAAAAATGACCTAGCAATATAGTTAATTCCCAAAGAAATGTTAAATCATAAAGCTTTTTTGTAAACACCAAATACCAAATACTGCCTAGTCAAAAATAGGGGAAAATAACTAGTATTAAAAATTTGCTAGATTGTCTATTGCTAGATTACACAGTAATCATGAGGAAAATATGATAATTTGAATCAACTAGTACCTTCTTAGTGAAAAGGTTCTTATTAACATAACATAATTAACACATATCATCCAAAGGCATATCCGCACATAATTTTTAATTTAGGTTGTATTTAAGTAGCTTATTACAGAAATATTTAAGGTCATAAATGTTAATTGAGAAATTTTCTAATGAAATCATACGGATAATTTCATTTTAGACACATTAAGTGATTAAATGTAGTTTTTATCCATCCTTCGCTTTTGTGACTGAAATTGAAAACTTTCGCAATTAGTTACAAACAAAGAAAAAAATATAGTAGAGCTTCTTATCAGCTAACACCAGACCTCAATGATTTTCATTTTCTCTAATCTCAGATAATGAATTTATTTCAGACATTTTTATTTCACCATTTCCTAATGGCTTTGTTTCTTGGCAACTACAAAGGAAATTGATTTCTTTTTAACTTCTTTACATATATAGTATAATGCATAAAGTATTGTGACGGGGCCGAACATTTGAATTCGAGTTTTCAACGGTTTTCAATTCCGTAGTTTTCAATTTTTACTTAAATGTTTTAACATACATTTATGTGTAATTGACGCTTTAAGGCTTTAGTTGCATATCATAAATGATCTTCAATTAAATATTAACCTGGACGAGCTGAAAGTTAAGCACGTTAGAAAAATCTATGATTACTCAGTTCAGCTATTATCTTATATTTATTCAATACTTAATCGAATAAATGTAATTTTTACTGTTGAACTTAGTAACGTAATTAATTATTAAAATTTAAACATTATTTGTCCATAGTTATTCACTAAAATTTACTGGGAAGCATTCTTCATAGTTAATTGTCTTTTAATTACCAAATGTCTTAATTATTGTCTGATGATTAGTACTTAGTTACATTTAGTCATATTTCATAATAAGTTATCAATTATATCAATAACCGCCAACCTTATCGTATACGATAAAACAATGTACTGCTCCTTCTCTCTTTCATTAGATATTTATGGAGTATCAATTAAGTAATCATTCACCTTATAGCTATATATATTACACCGGCACATACTGTTTATATGTTCATCCCAGTATAACCGTAATTCAAAATTTATCATTACGCATGGTTTTAAATATTCTCATTTTAGGCGGGTTCTGGGAGTTTGATCAATGGAATGTTGATGTGTAGTCTTGAGTTCCCAGCGTCATATTGGTTAGATTATGTATCGAATGTGGAACTGAATGAAAGAGGTAAAAAGGTTGTTTAAAATGTTCATTTAAAAATATTGCACAAAATATTCCAATTGATTTTAACAACTAAATCACGCAAAATATTTCAAATTATTGCTCACAATATTTTAAAATAGATGCATTTTTACTTTCCCTGCAATACATAGTAATGTATAGGGGACGTATTGGAATCATGTCGAAAATCGCAACTCGAGTTTTTGACGGATCTACACGTTTCGAGACCTCTAGAATACGAAAAAACTATTTTTAGCGTGATGTCTGTGTGTGTGTCTGTCTGTTTGTCTCTATCTGTCTGTGTGTCTGTCTGTGTGTCTGTGCAATGTATGTATACACTGTAACTCAAAAACTAATGTTTTTGGTACAATTCGTAAAAAAAGATCCCGCCTTTTTTTGCGAAATAGTCAGCAAAAATCTCATGTTATTCACTCTAGCTGAAATACAAATTGACCAAATGTCACAAAATTTGGAAGATAAATCACATGTGGGATACTCTGGTGCTGAGTAGATTTTAGTACGATTCGAAAACGAACAACCTGTCTTTTTTTACGACCAACCCCGTTATAGAATAAGATCAACCCCGTTACACTAGGACTAGCCGTTCTCGAGATATTTTAGTTTTTTTATATTTTTTCTACTTCACCTTTGAAAATAAGTCCAGTTACCAAATGAGAACGAAAATTGCATTAAAAGTGAATTAAATTTAATTGAAATAAAGCGAACGTGGATATAAATCTGCAGGGAAAGTCATGTGCTGCCCACATCAGATTTTTGCTTTTGCTGGTATATTTCTGCATTCTATATTTTTCTGTAGAAGAAGTAGGTTTTTTTCACTGTTATAGTAAATGTTTACTACTACGTCTCTTTTGCGAATGCGATAAATTATTGCTATAAACTGTGTTTTAATTATGTGTTACTGTACAGCAATTTTACTATGTTTTCAATGTAATTAGTGCATTACAGCTTTTTTACAATTTAAACACAACACGTTATCTATTATTATAATACGAATGCAAGGCAGATATTTCAATCAAGCATTTCTCATTTAAAATAATAAAACTAGCTTTACTCGAAACACATTAAACGATTAAATGTGTTTTTTTAATCTAACTTTCTTTTTCATACCTGAAATTGAAAAATCTCGTCAATTAGTCAGAGACAAAGTAAAAACTTAATAGAGTTTCTTATCAGCAAGCACCAGACCTCAGTGATTTTCATTTTTTTTCATCACTGATATTGAATTTATTTGAGACATTTTTATCTCGCTTTTTCCAATGTCTGTGTTTCTTGGAAACTATAACGGAAATTATGGTCCGTTTCTTTTATTTATGTCAACAATAAGAATGAAACATTTTATACTTGTAACTTATAATTTATAACAACCCTAATAAAGAACTGACATTACGAATACAAAATGCGGATTTGAAAAAGTCGTAAGCTTCTTTTCTTTATAAATCCTACACCAATTTATATTAAAAAAATAATATTACTCTGATTTATTTGTGTTATTTTTTTAATGGCCGTGCACTTAATTACCTAGTCATTCGGTTATTTTTAGTGACCGGATCGCGAATCATTTTGATGTCACATGACGTAGCTCTGACGTTCCATGGAAGGCCGATCACATTACGGCCTAACAGGACACTACAAAAGCTATGCCCGCAAGTGGGATTCGAATCCACAACCCGGCAATCGAGAAATAACACTAAAAGTTTTATTCCCCTTAGCAACCAGGGAGACTTGTTTGCGTTATTATGGGCATACATTTTAAGATATTGATAGAGCTTAGACAATGATGAATGGATTCAGTATTGCATTCTAGTAGTATTTGGGGACTCACTATTTCTAGTTCCAATTCCAGGCCTCCAGTGTCCTTGCAACATCAATTTCCCAAGATTGGTTAGATAGAGTTTACATGATGACTGATGTAGATCTACCATCGAAGATCGGTTGGGGTTTCGGAGTTCACTTAGGATTTTTACTTCAGGTTTTTTAGATGCTCCATCAGATTTTTAGTGCATAAAAATGCTTAATAGTTCCACCGAAAATAAAGTGTGTAGACCACTTACCAACATATGAAAGGCCTATTCATAAATTCCTTGTTACTAATAGTGTTTTTCTTCAAAACCGAAATGTGTTAGTCTATATTAAATATCATGAGTAGGAAAAATAAAATAATTTTCGTATAAATATAAAATACTTTAGTTTTAATTAGCAACCGATATTAGAAATAACTTACAGAAAAACTACATTATTTTTTCAAAACCTAGCAGTTGAGTACTATTGTTCAAAACATTTTTCAGATTGAATGAGCAAAAAAAAATAAACTCTAAATAATTTGATGACGAACTAAATAGTTTGATTTTCGAGTGACGAACGTTAAGATCATACATCAGGATCATCAAAACGGGAAGTTTTATTTCAGGGAAATCCAGCTCCACCATTAGATTTGCCAAACCATTAAACTGTCCATTAACGATAACTCTTCGAAACTGTTTCACAAACGTGGTTAAACAGATTGCATTATATACTGGGTTCCTAGAAGAGTCCTTAAGGATCCCCAAATACTTGTGAGGATAAGTTTATGAAGGTCCATGACACTAAGTCTATCTATAGTAAAGCGACTACGCCTAATGGAGAATTTTAAATGTTAGGATAATCAACTAAGCGTCAATAAAGCGAGATATACGAAAGGAAGCCAGTTGCAAAGTTCTAGATAGACCAAGAGAGTACACTCATAGTCATTTCTTTATAATGTTTTTGGGATGCTTAGAGACGTTCCTAGAAACCTTATGCGCATACCCACAAATATTAATTCATATATGGCATCCAACTTGGCAACCGTCCGTTTACATCTAAAATTACAACATTATCATAATACGTTTATTTTGATGTGTACCTGAGTCGTACTTCATTGTACTTTTAATGTATTTCTATTCAGAAATAATATTATATATTTAGAAACAAAAATTGTGATAATAACGGAAAGAGTCGGTTTGCGTTTACTCCAAAAAAAAACAAAAAAAAAAAACTTAAAGCATAAATATGAAATTTTGCACTTTTATGTTTATTTATGTGATAAGAAATAAATAATTAAATTCACAAATCATGCCAGTATTAAATGTCGAGATATACGTCGGTATACAACACGTATAATCAAGATTCTTCTTTAAAGGAAATAATGGGAAAGCAATGACAAAAATGACAATATAATATATACTATACTGCCATTATTTCTGGCATTAGTTTGATAAAATAAAACGTCCAGTCTAAGTGGGGTCGGAAAAGGTCAGGTTTTCGATTGGCTCCAGATTTCGCCATATTCGCGCCATTTTCATCATGTCAACAAACGGAGTGCCTGGTTCCTTGCGCGCGTTTAGGAAAGAGTTTGAATCTGAGAAGTCCATTGCGGACTTCAAGAGATTTCAAGCGCAATTCGCTACTTTTGCTGAAACTATCAAAAGAGTAAGCCAGTCGGACTTAAATTAGAGGAAAAATTGGAGGTACACTATGATGAGCTCATAAACATAGTTGAAAATCGTCCGGATGGTATGATTGAGTAGATCCCACTAAAACCCAAAGCTGCCAGAGCTGATCTAGCTATGAAAAAGATGGACATGTCAGGTGATCCCCCTACGAGTTCTTCTCGTGGGATTGTTAAATCCCTAAACTTTATGATGCCACAATTTGCCTCAACCTCGACCAATTCGGGTTATTTTGAATTTTAAGCAGGAGCTGTTAAACACCCCTTAACTGATGCCGATGATGAAATATTTCAAAGAACGCCTAAAACGCATTCTGCTCGAATTAAGAAAATGACCCCTCCCCACTTCTATTCCTATCGTCAAGCAAGATCTTAACCCGGACCGGACGTTCCTGCCCCTGATGCAGCCAATGTCACTAATGAGAAATCTCAGGAGAGAAGACGACCCCCCTCTTTATATTACCACATGCCAGCTGGCATGATTATTTAAATATCTTTAAAATGCTAGCTCCATCACCGGTAACTTGAGAGGAAATCTATTTAAACTTAAGTTAAATCTAAAGAATAAAATTAAAACTTTAAGTTAAATCTAAAGAATAATTTATTGCTGTACAGCGTAGAATCCTTGATGACAAAGTTTCATTTAGGGCCTTCCATTTGAACTAGGATAAACTAGTCAAAGTGGTCAGTAGAGGGATGTCAGTGGCTACCAATATCGATTTAATTAAAGAAAAATGAGAAAATTATGGATTTGAAATTAATCTCATCATCCAACTCCACAAAGGGCCAAAGATAAATAACGTGCCAATAGTTCTATTTTATGTTCAAAACCCCAAAACTCTAAAAATTTACGACGTTAACAATATTCTAGGAATTAGTGTTAAAATTGAGCGCTACGGGGGGCGCACGGACGCCGGCACTTAATGTTTTGGTTTCCAAAAATTCTGGCTCGCAGCAAATGCTTGCCATCTGCCTCCGAAATGTGTAAAATGTGCAGGAGAACACAATTCTAAGAAATTTTACTAAAAAAGCCTAAGTTAAATGTGATTGTGTAAATTGTGGATGTGACCACCCTGTAGCTACCGGAGACATTCTAAATTCCCCAAGTCAAAAGTCGCACAGCGTACTTTTACTAGTAAACCCTCAAATAATACCCTCTCTTACGTTGCTGCTTTTTATGCCAAAATCACTTTCCGAAATTACCTGAGTAAAAGCAAATTGCTAACTTCGACAGTAAAAAACCACCAGTTGAAGGAGATGACCATAGCAAAGACGATTGGCTCGAATTTATCGACATGATGTTTTTTTCCCAAATGGCCAGGCACTTTGACCTTCGTCATTCGCCTTTATTACAGCGGCCAGAGTGTGAACCATTTAGCCGTCCATTGACGTTGCCCCAGACGCACTAGAGGAGGGCGGATCACACGATATGATAGTCAGATTTGATATGATAGTCATATGATTCACGATCGATATGATAGTCAGATTTGAGAAAAACGATTGTGAAAGCGATTTTTTACTAAATGCGCTCGAAATCGCTCTCTGACCTCAGGGAGTCCAAAACTATAATAGATAGAGTGCATATGTACAAAAGTATTTGCGATCTTGCACAACAAAAATAGTAAACTTTTTTTTTAATAATCAGTCGGTTATCCTCAGAGCATTTCCTATTGGAGGGCTCTGAATCTCTTGTGTAATGACACGCCCAGTAGCTCCACCCCTTTTCTCGCCAGACTTCTGCTCTCGTCTCAAGACAGTGTTCTACGCCAAAAAAATCATTTTCGGAGCTTAGACTTCGAGTTGTGTGGACGTACTTTAGTATTGCTCCTGCTTTTTACCAGTTGGTGATCTTCTTACTTCCGCTTGGGCGTGTTATATCTAGTTACGATAGAGCACGTCGGGCAAAGCAATTCTACAGCTTGTTGTGTACGGGCGATTCGCCATTTTGGATTTTGTGCTTTTCATTTTGGATTGCCACGTGTGTTGTTACCACGTGGTAGTGCTATTTTTTGGAACTTCTCTACCCTGACGATATGGATTTGGAACGAGGCGACGTGGCAGCTACTCGCGGACTTGCTGGTGAGCTGGACGAGGAGGAATTCGGGCCTCTCAAGGGTGCCTTGATGAATTACTGCGAAACTCTACCTGATGATGGACTGATGACTGGACTGAAAGAAGAAGTCAAGACCGCCGTCAATTTCTGCACCCTGGCAGTCTACGTGATGACTCTTCACATCAGGGAGCTGCTGATGAACGGACTACTGGGACAAGAAGAGGACCAAGTCTCCAAGATTCTAGGTTCGTTACTTTCTGTGAACTCTTTTTTGTTTGCCCAGAAATTGGATAGGTTTATTATTTGTGATATTTATGAGATTTCTAAATGTGAGGGATGTAATTCTAGTAGTCAAATCAAAAGTAAAATGATAGAGCTAGGCTTAATTAAGGAAATTAAAGATGAAGATACACTTAAAACGGTTGAAAATCCAAATAAAAAAAGAAAGATGGAGGGGCAATCCACTAAGGATGCTCCTACTAAAATCCAGATTGTAGAAGAAAACTTAAATGTCCATGATAACATGGACTGTAATGAAATAGCTGATAACGTTGTAAATGTAACTGACAATGATTATGTTAAAAGTAAGACTTACGCTGAGATTGCCGCGCAACCAGTTGTGTTTAAAAGTGAACCTAAACCTTAAACGGTCGAAAATAGTGACAGGCTAACAACAGTTGAAGTTGAGAAAAAAGACCCAAAAGCTGAATGTTTTTTCATAAAGTTCAATGATAATTACAAGGTTCTCCTTAAAAAACTAAATGATATCTCAGGAAATAAAGTATCTGGCAAGCTCACAGGAGATATGCTAAAATTGATTCCAAATGACGCTGACACCTACAGGGTTGTACAGCGCCATTTAAGTAGTGAGAAAATCCCCTTCCACAGCTTAAACCTAAAGACGGAAAGGCCAAAAAAGGTAGTTCTGAAGGGGCTACCAACAAATTATAACATGGAGGAAATAAAAATCACTTTAACATCCGAAGGATTAGATGTAGTCCGGGTTTCTCACCTGAGAAACACTAAAACGAGATTACCCCTGCCGATCTTCTTAGTCAGCCTTAGGCCTACGGCAGACTGGCAGAGGGTCTACAGACTAACAAGATTAGGTTACTTGGCTGTGAAGGTAGAGGCCTTCAGAGCACGGGGCTTCAAAATCTGCTACCGGTGCCAACAGTTCAATCACTCCTCGGAGAACTGCAGTATGCCACCTAAGTGCCTTAAGTGTGCTGAAGAACACTTCACACGGGACTGCCAGAGACCTAGGTCTGAGAAGGCTACGTGTGCAAATTGCAATGGAGACCACCCAGCGAACTTCAGCCAATGCCCGAAGAACCCCTGGCACAGAGGAAAGGCACCGGGGTATGCCCCCCTCCCCAAAATCAGATACCCCCTTGGAGGCCAAAGGCCCTCGGATTAAACTCCCAGGCACCCCGTCAGGGCTCCTCGCACACTGTGCTACAGCAAAATAGATACCAATCTTCAGCATCCACCAGATCGGTGCAAGAGCAGGCCCCCAAACCTTCGTCTTCCAGAGAATTGACTCCGAAAGAAGTAAAACTGGCTACTATAGCCATTATAAAGAGAAAGGAAGCCGAAAAAGCCAGACAGGCATGACAGGCGGAACTAGAAGCTAAAATTGTAAATCAATATGCTAAGTCAAAAGAAGAAGCCAAAACTAAACGAGTCAGAGAGGAAGAGCTCGCGCAAACCCAGCTGTTAGAAAAAACGGTTGAAAAAAGGCAAAAAACTACTGAGGTCCAAAAGGATACTCACAAAAATGACCAAACCGCGGTTGAGGCTGAGGATATGGAAGCTGAGACTGAACCTGCTGGTAAAACCAATGATGAAAAGATGGATAAAATCCTCAACCTCATCAGAGGGTTTATCACCATGTTCGACCTAGATGCAATAAAACACCTGTTGATGCAGTTCGCAGAGCTAATACAAAAAAAGAGTGATCCAATGCAAATGGTCTTTGAGGCTTTTAAATTAATCGCGGATTATAAGAATAACAGTGAGAATCAAACCCGCCATGGCTAGGTCCCAAAAAGAAAGCTTTAAAATAATATTTTGGAATGCGAACGGCATATCTCCAAGAATAAATGAACTTAGGAGCTACGTAAATGAAAATGATGTAGATGCCCTGTTAATTCAGGAAACTAAAGTTAGAGAAAATAAAAAAATAAATATAGCAAACTATATTGGCTATCACAACCTAAGCTCAAATACAACTGCTAGAAACCCCCATGGAGGAACAGCAATATATATCAAAAGAAATATTCCTCACGAGGAAATAAACAACATAAATCTTCAAGGATTAGAAAATACTAGCATAAAAATTAAAATAAATAATGTAAACCCATTTATCCTAACTTCAATATATGTCAAAAACATGAGTGGTATAAATGTAGCTGCGCAGCTGGAACTGCTTTTCTCGCGATATCCAAACACAATACTCGCGGGCGACTTCAATGCACACCACCGAGCGTGGAGCAGCAGGAGAGCCAACATACGCGGTACACAGATACACAGATTACTGAACACAACAAACACCAACATCATTGCACCGTCGAGGCCAACCTGCTTCTCAGGTGCCAACGGCTCATTCATAGACTTTGTCCTAACGAGAAACATAGAATACGCTCACACTATCGATACCCTAGATGAATTCGACTCGGATCATTTACCGGTATTGGTGACATTCGATCTGAACACTCCCCTTCCAGCCTCTCTGGAACAAGAGAGGGTGAACTGGAACGTTTTCAAAAGAGCACTTTTTGAGCCGCACTTGGCAGTACCCAACATTATGAGCACGGCGGATATTGACTCTGCCACACACACACTCACAACAGAAATCAAGAGAGCTATTGCCTCTGCCACAACACATCGTGAGTCACCAAAAATGCCCACACTTTCCCACCATGTCAAACAATTAGTTAGGCAAAGGAACAGAATGCGTAAGACATGGCAGGCTAATAGAGACCCTACCCTCAAAAGGGAGCTTAACAGACTCACGTGGAAAGTCAGGGATAAAATTGTCGCAGAAAAGCAGCAACAGTATAAAGAGTTAATTGAATCCCTTAGCCCAGAAGACGTATCGCTCTGGCAATTCGCTAAAAGACTCAGAAAACCTCAAATTAAACTCCCGCCACTAATAGATGGCGTTAAAATCGCGTACTCAGACGAAGAAAAAGCAGAGGCGCTTGCTAGGCATTACGAAAAGCAATTTGAACCAAACCACGATCTAATGTGTCAGGACACCCTAAGAATGGTTAGGCAAACTCTAAACAACTTCAGGAACTCCCCGGTCACGGCTGAAATTAACCCAGCCACCCCGCAAGAGATAATTGATATCATCAAAAACCTCAAAAACCGTAAAAGCCCAGGGCACGACAAAATCAGGAATATTGCGGTCAAAAACCTACCCTTAAATATAATATTTTACTTGACCACCCTAATAAACAAAATACTAAAACTAAATTATTTCCCCAAAGAATGGAAGGAAGCGATAATTATAGCGATCCATAAGCCTGGTGAGGATGCCACAATTCCAGCCAAATATAGACCAATCAGCTTACTACCGACACTTAGTAAAATTACTGAGAAAATAATTCTTAATAGACTGAACACGCACCTTAGTGAGAATGATATTATCATTCCGGAGCAGTTTGGATTTCGGCCAAAACACTCCACCACTCATCAATTGCTGAGAGTGGTAGAGTACATATCTTCTGGACTTAATAGTAAGACACCCACAGCTGCGATTTTTCTTGACATTCAAAAAGCATTTGATAAAGTGTGGCACTGTGGATTAGCATACAAATTGATCACTCTAAAAGTCCCTGACGCACTTGTCAAACTTTTAATCTCATACCTAAATAACAGACACTTCCAAGTTAGAGTAAAAGATAACTTGTCTACACCCAAGCTCATTAAAAGTAGTGTACCGCAAGGATCCATCCTGGGCCCGACACTCTTTAACATATATCTAAATGACATCCCCAGGACCCTAGACACGGAGCTGGCACTCTATGCAGACGACAGTGCGATACTTGCAAAACATCCTTACGTCTCAGTAATGCACAGACAGCTACAACAACACTTAGACATACTCCAAACATGGCTGAAAAAATGGCGAATAAAATTAAACCCCAATAAATGTCATTGGATTTATTTCTCTAGAAAACGTAAACCTCCGCCGCCTCTGTACATAAACAACCATGCCCTAAAAGCGGAAAAATCTATTAAATACCTAGGTGTAACGATAGATTCCCACCTAACCTGGAAACAGCACGTAACGAACTTAATCAAAAAAGCGTATATGGCCACAGGAGCCTTATACCCAATGATAGGAAACGGAAATCTAAGTTATCAAAATAAACTCCTAATTTATAAATCGGTCATCCGCCCGGGAATGCTGTATGCAGCACCCGCATGGGGATATGCCTGTAAAACTACTATAGACTTACTAGAGACAAAACAAACCCCTAAGGATTATAAGGAAAGCTCCTAGATACTTAAGAAACTCGGTAATTAGGAAAGACTTCAAAATAAAAACTGTTAGAGCCCAAATTAAAAAGCTAGCGCTTAAATTCTATAAAAATCTGCCATCTGTTCCAAATGAAATACTATTCAATCTGCATGACTATGATCATCGCAAAGCCAAATCACGTAAGAGACCCCGCGCGGTACTTAATATTGAAAATCAGAATTAGGTAAGACCCAACTTAAATAGTTGAAATTAAATTAAAACTCGATCAATGTTTTCTAAAAAATGGTCGTAAACATTAAACTGCCAAATTGATAGGAAATCCTTAGAACTGCATCAACTCCCCAAAATTACTCAAACTCTAAATGTGCAACAAACTGCCACACTAGGAGCTAAGTCAAATAATGAAAACAGTAAATCAAAAACCTCGAACCTCCAACTATGGGCAAATGAAATAATGTCACAGTATGAAGATAAGAACCACACCTAGAGATTGGAGATTAAAGGCGCTTCGTGCCTGGTGCTCTTTTCTGGACGAAACCCATACTACGCATAGTGTTCTACGGAACACATCCCTATTCGAAATTTTCTTTTTTGGAGAAATTCATCTCCTTATTACAAAATATGCGACACGTTATGGGTGAATTGGGACTTGTCCTAATTCAGTTCTACGTTCTCAGCTATGATTCCAATTTGTCCCTATCATGTTAACTTTACTTTCTTTTCTATTATTTCCCAAACCTTTACTTTAATCGGAGGTTGAAGCGAACTATGCTGGTTTGCTGAGCACTCCAAATTATATTCCTTGAGATTATATTCCTTGTCAGACTTCTGCTCTCGTCTCAAGACAGCGTTCTACGGAACACATCCCTATTCGAAATTTTCTTTTTTGGAGAAATTTATCTCCTTATTACAAAATATGCGACACGTTATGGCTGAATTGGGACTTGTACTAATTCAGTTCTACGTTCTCAGCTATGATTCCAATGAGTCCCTATCATGTTAACTTTACTTTCTTTTCTATGATTTCCCAAACCTTTACTTTAATCGGAGGTTAAAGCGAACTATGCTGGTTTGCTGAGCACTCCAAATTATATTCCTTGAGATAAGAGATATCATTATTTGTGAGTTTATATTTTAACACTTTCAATAAACACAAAATTACAAAGCATGATATATGTGCATATGCGATTTATGTTATTAAGAAACATAAACGGAATATGCAACGGAAAAATGTATGTAAAATAAAAATTAAATATAAATATTTCATCCAGCAATCAGCAGATTTGCTTCTAATTTCTTAATTTTTTATTGGGAAAATTTATCCCTTTTACGACTGTAGATTCCTTTTGAATAGCAAGTTTATTAGTACAATGTAGGTAACAATTTCTAATACAGCATTTCTAAAACAATGAGACCAAGAATATAATAGTTTAAAATACCACACTTTTTGAGAGCCAAAATTTCTAGAATGGTATGATTCTTTAAAATGGGACTGAGTATTTGTAATGACGTTACTAATCACTCCCATTGCCTGGCAAGGTGGAAAATGTAAATTCGAAGCACATTAAATTATCTGGATTACAAAAGCTATAAATAGTAACCAGATGTTCATGGTAATTATGTCTCTTAGTTTTGAAGTAATGTGTTCTATCAATATGTGCATGAATGCAATATAATAATCAATAAATGTCATTTTATTCTATAAAATACATCAAACAAAATTAAGTCTTCTCTGCCTTGAGAGATATCTGTCAGGAAACAGTATAGTGCAGCAGTGCAAAATCTGCTTTCTTCAGATTATGTAAGTAACATTATTTATATGCAAGTATACTAATTTTTAGTAAAGAAACTAAAACCATAATTCCCATTTATAAATAATTCGTCCATTTCTTGAAATATGTCACAGGATTCTTACAATTTTATAAGAAATAGAGAC
Source organism: Amaurobius ferox (assembly GCA_951213105.1). Taxonomy (NCBI): domain Eukaryota; kingdom Metazoa; phylum Arthropoda; class Arachnida; order Araneae; family Amaurobiidae; genus Amaurobius; species Amaurobius ferox. The sequence continues at coordinate 21,888,476 of OX578134.1, read as the reverse complement.
CGCCATCCATCAAAAGCTATCCAGATTGAGTAGACAGAGATGAAATTAAAGCCACCATTCGAAGAATTGATCCCTAAAAGATCAAAGTTCACGATAATCGAAGAAAGACGTTTATTTTTCATGAAAAATACCTTGAACCTTATTATTGCAACCTAAATGAAAGTAGGACCATTAATGATAATTCTTCAAAAATATTTCGCAGATGTTTTTGACAGCTTTAAATTTATTTTTCGTATTCATGTATGTCAATAAAATCGGTAATTTAAGGATATAAGTTTATTCAGTGAGTTTCAATTTTTGTGAGGTAATTTTGATTAAATTTAGCACACAATTCTTATTCAACAGCAGTGATAAAAAACTGAAAAAAATACACAAAGAACTTCTATATAATAAAAACTTCCAGCTACCTCCAGAAAACAGACTGTTACCTTGAACTTGAATATCTAATAATTGAAAAATTATAAAGGGAATTAAACCAATAATTTCGTTCTGAAAAATACACTGTTTATCTGAAATAAGACGTACAGATCTTAGAATAAAAATTATGCAGCAGCAGCTTCGCAAAATCAGTTATACTTGATTTTAAAGGTTTTAAAATATCTACATTTACATTAAATATCCGAATATGTTCTTTGCTTATTTGTAGCTTTTAAAACATTTCTCATTAAATTAAGCTTTAAAATTTAAAAATTATTTTATCTACATTTATATTTATTAAGGTGATTATGTTTTAAAATAGATTTATATTTACATGTAAACTCATTTATTTTATCAAAAATAAATGATTTTCAAATATACTGTAAATTTCTAATTGTCTATGTACATTTAAAAAAATAAATAAATCTTCAGATATTAGCGCCAAATTATTAAAATGCAACCTCTTTAAAATTTCAAAGTAGTTTGACTTTTGTTTCTATTCTGATCTAAATTGTTCAAAATGAAATGTTCGATGATTTCTGTCTAATTTTATATGCACATTTTATATTTACTATTTCTACAAGCACTTTTCCAATTTAGGAGAATAGCTTAAAATGTATATTCCGTATATAACTGGTATAAAGTATACTTCGTAAAGTAAGTAATTTTGAAAGTTAAGTATTTTTAAAAGTAACTTCAAAATAAATTTGTATAAACAATCAAACTTAAAAATAATTTACTGATATAAAATTATTTTGTGTATAGAACTTGAAAAAATTCAAAACAAAAAATTCTGCAGATTATTATTAAAAAAAAGTTTTATTGGAATATTTTAGCAAGAGATGACTTAAAATTAAAGATTTCCTTGGAATCGAAGCAGAGCCCACTCACTCATTTGCGGAGTTCATTCTCTACCTCCCAAGTCGAAGCTTCACATTTAAAATGTACTGACAAATTATATCATACAAAACATTTAGTGCTATTTCATAATATTATTTTAAAGAGTAAAAGGAATATAATCAAAATTTGGTATCACGTCTGCATTCAATAAATAAAATCAAGGACAAAGCGTCTTTGAAACGAAAGCTCTTTAATTTAAAACATTCTAAAAGACGTACAAAACATGTATTAAAAACTGATAGAGCACTTTCGGACGTATATACGCCCTTCATCAGTAGCTACATGAATAGTACAAGCATGGAATGTTTATATATTGAGAGACCAGTTTAACGCAAATTTGCATAGAAATATAAAATGGTAAATGAACTTACTATAAAATAATACAAGAAATATACATGGAAAATATAAAAATTAGTTTAAACGCTTTTAAAATTTAAAAATATATATATTACAAGAAAGGTACTAATACAGATACGGTACTAAAAAGAAGAAGGTACTAAAGGTACTAAAGTACAAGAGTACACGAGTAAAAAATACAAGGTACTGAAAGTACAAGAAAGATACTAAAAATCTGTGTTAATACCTTTCTTGTAATATATTTGTTTTAAATTTGAAAGCGTTTAAACTAGTTTTTGTATTTTCCATGTATATTTCTTTTATAATTTTATAGTAAGTTCATTTACCATTTTATATTTTTATGCAAATTTGCTTTAAACTGGGTCTCTATATATATAAACATTCCATGTTTTTACTATTCATGTAGCCACTGATGAAGGGCGTATATACGTCCGAAAACTCTCTGGCAGTTTTTACATATGTTTTGTACGTCTTTTAGGATGTTTTAAATAAAAGACCTTTCGTTTTAAAGACGCTTTGTCTTTGATTTTATTTATGAACAGAATATACTTTCAAGTTGTTTTAATATTGCAGTAGAAGGATAAAAAAAGTCTAGAAAACATACATCAAAATTAATTTTCTAAATTCTGTGAGATGTTTTTTTTTCTTTTTTCAACAATTTAAATTAGGATCCCTTGTGTTTGGTGATGGAATCACTTTAGTTAACTTATTTTAGAAAACTGATGAAATAGGTATATATCGCTTAAGCAAAATCGCATACGCTCTTGTTTAAATTCACAGGCGAATTTTCTGAAACGCGTCAATACTGTAAACTAGCGAACCGCCGGTAAATATAAATTTGAATCAGAAGAGACCGAAGAGATTATATTAGTAATAATGTTTCAATTTTTAATATATAATATTTCATGTATATAAAATCGCTTTGGAAGAGATGGTTTTAAACATGGCCGCTGAACTAGGAGAAATTTCTGAGCTTTCATCTGATTGGCTACATTTCTTCGCCGTCGACCGACAGTGTTGTTGTTGTTGAAACCCAGACCGTCCGACCTACTAGAAAGGTGTAACGTAACTGTTTGGAGGGTCGGGAAGTGCCACCCAATTTAGACCGGAACCCAGTGGGGGAAGCATCCACAGGGACCGTACCCTCCTTCCCCTACCACCAACCTCTCGGAAGGACTTTCGGACCCACATGTTTAACGTGATCGTACTCCGTATGAACACGGCGGCAGTTTTGGCAGCGGCTGGAATCGAACCCGGGCCTACCGAGTGCAACTCCAGCGCGCTAACCAATGGGCTACCGCGCCCCTGTCGACCGACAGTGTTGAAAACCCAGGCCGTCCGGCTCGTCAACAAGGACTTGAGCATCCGTCGACCGACAGTGTTGTTTTTGAAACCCAGACCGTCCGACCTACCAGAAAGGTGTAAGGTAACAGTTTGGACGGTCGAGAAGTGCCACCCAGTTTAGACCGGAACCCAGTGGGGGAGGCATCCACAGGGACCGTACACTCCTTCCCCTACCACCAACCTGAAGAAGTTTATCGAGTCGCAAAGATTTGTGTCTACCTCGAGAGTTGCCGTGAACCGTTGTGAGTGGGAAAGCACCTTTAACCTATTTCTCACCAGGAAGGCAGAAATGTTGATTAACTCTGCGATTGGTCTATCGACCAAACCAATTAGAATTGTTAATTTAACGTAAACCTACATTATAATACAAAATGAGGGACATAATAATCGAAAGGCTATTTAGACCTCACAAAGCAACTTGCAAAAGCATTTATACATTACATTGCTAACAAATGATGTTGATTTATACCCTAAATCATTTTGTACTAGAGACATACTTACTGTTCACCATTCAAGCAATATTTCAGTTGCACATTTGTAAATTACCAATTCCAATAGATTCATTAAAATGTTTATTTTTATTTAAAAGCACTGTTTAAATTTTATACAAAACATCTTTCAACGTGTTTATTTTCTAGTGTTTTTTCCCCTTTTTATGTAAAACCGAGCTCATTAGCAACGTGTGTACAGATTCCGGCGAATGAAAAGTTCTTTTGCGAAGATAAAACATACAATGTATATATTTTTTTCATTTGGTGTTAAAAAAGATTAGGTAACGGGATTTCTACGATTAAGAGAAGATAACAAAACGTTTGTGCAAGTTTTTTTTATTTCAAATAACATGCACTTCTAAAAAAGATGCGTCTGCGATGAATAAATTAGTAGTTGTTTTCTCAGTATTTAAACTGGACATGGGTAATTTTTCTATTTGTTATACTTAAGTACATAGTTAAGAAAAAGTTATTTTTTGTACATGCATAAATTGTAAAGTAAAGCCGCATAAGAGCATCCATTAAAGGAAACAATTATTTTTAATTACTTTGAGAACAGTGAATAATTTAATGCAGAGTCATTGTTTACTGTTGTGTTTGGCAGTAAAATAATGTAAAATATTACGCTTTCATTGCAACTAAGTATTACAACATGTAAAATCCTGTGGAGTGATTCCCCCTCCCTTTCCTACTTTCGTCTACAAGAAGGAGAAAACAACCGTACTGGAATATTTTTGCATGACGTGAAACTAGGGCTGCCACATTACGAAGTTCAAAGTTGGGTTGCCAGAAGTGGCGATGTATCGCCAAATAAGACGATTCATCGACATTTAATGACTCCCCGAAAGTTAGAGAAGCACCTCGAAATAACGATTATTCTACGTGATATGACAGATTTTCAGAAGTTTCTATGGGTTGACTATAAAAAGGAGCTACCCTTCAGAGGGAGAGCGATTGACGAGCTACATTGAAATGCGATTTTTGTCAATGTTTTGAGAATAGTAGCAGTTGTTTTGTGAAATGACATACGTCAGTGTTTTGAGAATACTATCGGTTATTTTGTGAAATTGTTGAAGCATTTAAGTACTGTATTGCTGTGCATTGTTAAAGTTTCCTCTGTGCTTGTGAATAAACATCTTCGGACTCATTCTTGCATCCTGAGCGCACTCTCACGATTCCAAAAGCTTGTAACAATATCCAGGGAATGTTTTAACATTTATAGAATGGAAAAGCAGATATCTGCCATGGCATAAATAAACTTGCTATATACCACACTTTTTGAAATATCTATTTAAATAAACACATTCAGTTCTTCCTTTTAGCCGGTTTTAAATTTCTTGACAATTATGATCAGGCTACTCTAAACTGCTACGACTACTTTCATGGTTATATAAACGGGCCGTAGGGGATGTTCCCAAAATTAGGATTCCCTCCCATTGCAAACAACAGCATACTTGGACCCATTTTGTTTCTAAATCACTGGAATGGATCACAGTCATTACAGATATTGTATTTTATTTTTTCATGCCTGCCATCTCGCATTCATATTCTCTTTTTCTTATTGTATATAATATTAATTGCTATAACATATCCATTGCTATTGCACATTTTCTAATTGTGTAAAATATACTTCTATATTATTGTTCATAATCATTATTGACAAATACTTCTACAATAAGTGTATATAAAAAAATCTGCTTCATGGTAAAAAAAAAACTTCCCGACAGATAAGAAAACAAAAACCTCCCTCCGAAAATGTGAAACTCCAAAATGGTTTATTCTGAAGAACCGTAGATGCATGTTCATATTTAGGTATTCTGGAAGAGGATATTAACCCTCCTTCGAAACACACGTAGCTCTTTCTATTGGCATTCAATTAAAAATTATGACTACTGCTGTGGAAATGGCTATGTGTGATTACATGGAGTATTAGCACCAGTTTGAAAACGCCTCAAGGTAATGACATTTAGAAAAACACATTTATTAATAGCAAATGCTACTATAAATGTGTTTCTCGTGAAATAAAGCATTCGCGAGTTATTGACGTTAATAAACATTTATCTGGACCAATGATTGCCAATGTTTTTTACTTGAAAGAATCTTTGAAAATATTTCTTAAAATTTTGCGAAATCCCTATTGACTGCCAGCATTTGTTTGTCAAAGGTCAATTATAAGGCAGACGTTTAAAACAGTCGAGTTTATAACTAATAATTAATCATTATTTTAAATAAAAATTTTTAATATTAATTATTACATAGTTCTATTTATTAATTACTGTTTACAAAAATGTCAAATATTCTTACCTTTATATCTGCTTTATAAGTTATAAACAAACGTTTTGTATATATTTTTAATGATGCTGTGATTAATGATTTTTATAACACATTTACCACAAAATACAAGTTACATTTCATTAAATAAATTAAGGACACAGCGTCGTTAGACAAGGTCATTTAATAAAAACATCCTAAAGATGTAAATTTTTAAAAAACATGACCAGAGCGCTTTCGGGCGTTAGTACACCCTTCATCAGTGGCTACATGAAAAGCAAACATGGATCATTCATATATAGACCATATACGTAGCAAATTTATATAAATGATAATAAAATATAATCTGAAATTAGTAAGCTGAATAGGCTATTAATTAATACAAGAGACCTGAAAAATAGGTACAAAATTCGTTAAATACATATGTTAAGAACATTACCAGAGAAGTACAAATTAAAAAAAAACGGTCAAGAATACATTTTACAAGGATGAAGTCATAGATAACTATGAAGAGACTTGAATTGCATAGTGTCAAAAACGAGTCGCCAAGCATAACTAAGAATTTGAAGGGAATCAGAATTACAAATCGACGAACGGTAAATATAAATAAAAATTGATTCATAAAAGAGAATATTACGAGGGTTATTACAACGAATTAAGAGGAAAGTTTTTTCAAAGATGGGCAGGAAATTATCACTAGCCACACATTGAGCAAGGACAGTAGAAAAGCTGAGGTGTATGTGGTCCCCCTGTTGACTCCTGAATGTGTGCAGCTTTACACAGCAGTCAGCAGCCGCCGCTCTATAAGCAGCCATCCGAGCGAGCCATATTTACAGGATCTAGCAGCAGTCAGCCGCTCTTACATGGTTGGGACTGAACTGACAGTCCTTCCTATTGCCATTCAACAGTTCAAGCCTCCAGGTAGCTGGATTATAGGACTACGCAACCGTTCCCGGCAAATTCCCGGTTTCATTGGAAGGACCGCCCTCCTCGGCAATTGGAAGTCCGCCCACACTGGAAACTAAAGACCACCCACCTTCACTCCATGAGGATTTCCATTGGTCAACCTGCAATCCGTACAACTAATACCATATCCTCAGGATACTCCAGCCACAGTCCGAAGTCTAAAGCATGATGTGCTAGGCAAGGGGGGTTGTTGTTGTTGTTACCCAGACCGTCCGACCTACCAGAAAGGTGTAAGGTAACTGAGGCAAGGGGGGTTGTTGTTGTTGAAACCCAGACCGTCCGACCTACCAGAAAGGTCTAAGGTAACTGTTTGGACGGTCGGGAAGTGCCACCTAATTTAGACCGGAACCCAGTGGAGGAGACATCCACAGGGACCGTACCCTCCTTCCCCTACCACCAACCTCTCGGAAGGACTTTCGGACCCACATGTTTAATGTGATCGTACTCCGCATGAACACGGCGGCAGTTTTGGCAGTGGCTGGAATCGAACCCGGGCTTACCGAGTGCAACTCCAGCGCGCTAACCAATGGGCTACCGCGCCCAGGCAAGGGGGGTTGTTGTTGATGAAACCCAGACCGTCCGACCTACCAGAAAGGTGTAAGGTAACTGTTTGGACGGTCGGAAAGTGCCACCCAATTCAGACCGGAACCCAGTGGGGGAGGCATCCACAGGGACCGTACCCTCCTTCCCCTACCACCAACCTCTCGGAAGGACTTTCGGACCCACATGTTTAACGTGATCATACTCCGCATGAACACGGCGGCAGTTTTGGCAGTGACTGGAATCGAACCCGGGCCTGCCGAGTGCAACTCCAGCGCGCTAACCAATGGGCTACCGCGCCCCAGGCAAGGGGGGTTGTAAAAAAGATGCGCAACGCAACACCTGTTTTCGGAATCTGCGCATGACGTCATCATCGAGTCAAAATTTCTCGATTGCTTGCTGTTCTTCCCGCCGTTGATGTTGATTATATTATTTATATTAACCTTGGATTTGCATCTTCTTTTGCATCGTTTGATTTATTTTACACATTCAAGTGTAGCTATTCTACTTTTATTTAGTACTTAATAATTTCATCAACATCATACCGAATTGTGCAGTTACTACATGTAAGAACACAAATCGCAACGCAAAAGGTATGGGAATTATTTTTCATAGTTTCTTTAAAGATGAATGAATCTATGCGAAAAAAATGCCGAAGATTGGATAAAGTGAATTTTTCAAATGCATGTGTATGTTCCGAGCATTTTGTGGAGGAGGACTATGCTAGGGATTTAAGAGCTGAACTTTTACAATTAGCCCCGTCAAGAAGATTGAACCTCACTGCTGTTCCATCTCAGAAATTGAATACTTCTAGTCCAGGGCCAAGCACTCCAGCAAATAATAATTGTGATTTTTTAAAGAAAAATGTCGAAGAAAATTGTATTGTAAGCAGAAAATCGGAAAGAAGAACGAGATGTGTATCCAGAGAAGTGATGAAACATGTTCTTTCTACAATTACTAGCATATCACCCAAAAGAAAATCTGATGTGGGCAACACATGACTTTCCTTATATAATGTAATGAATTTACTACTTTTACAGTAAAAAAATAAGTTTTTCTTATAGTAGATACTAATATTCTTTCGAAGATATTGAATTTTCGACAATTAGTCGTCATTTTTATCCATTTGGCGAGATTTTCGTTAATTTGGCCACATTTCAAAAAGTCGCCAAGTTGGCGACATTCTGCCAAATTCGTCGCCAAAATCTCGCCAAGCGTTATGCACTAAGAAATAAGTTATTCTTACAGCAGATAAATGACTATTGGCATTCATATACAAAAGTATTACTCAAAGTATCTTTTTTCATGAATGGAAGGAGCTAGATCCACGAGAATTATGTCACCCAATTTATCGCATGGTATTACATATGAAAAGTGAACATGTTTCTCAATAGGAAATATTTTTGTTTTATTTTATATGACTTTTTGATTATTTTTTTATAAATGTGCAATATCTCGAAAACGGTTTATGTTAGCGTTCTAAAATTTATGTCAATCGTTTTCTAATGAAAAATTACATAAGAAATGTCTCTTTGAGTAACTTTATTTGTGGTTTTGATTTTTTGACGATTTTTCAAAACATCATTTGAAAATTTAGAGGGGTTGTGATTGCGTATAAAAACAATAGGCTTCAAAAGTTTACGGATTGTGATTTTTGTACCAAATTTGGTTCGAATGGGCCCATTCGTTCGTCAGTTATAGTCTCCACAGACTCACTGACACACACACACAGACATCACTTCAAAAATGTTTGATTCGTGATTAGGGATGCTTGAAACGTGCTCTCCCGTCGAAAATTCGCACAATACTTTCCTTATACATTATGTATATAAGGAAAGTAAAAAGAAATACGACAAAGAAACATGGACCGAATGTGAAGGGACAAGCGTCTACAGGTAAATAGAGAAATTTGGTGGTGAATTTCAGAGCCTGAAATTAATAAAATATTTAGTATTGAAATTATCATGTTTGATTTTTACTTTCCTTATTTATATACAATAATGTATAAGGGAAGTATTGTGACGGGGTCGAAAATTCGAATTCGAGTCTTCGACGGGAGAGCATGTTTCAAGCATCCCTGATCACGAATCAGACATTTTTGAAGTGATGCCTGTGTGTATGTGTGTGTGTCAGTGAGTCTGTGGAGACGATAATTGACGAATTTTGGTACAAAAATCACAATCCGTAAACAGCGTTTTAAGCCTATTGTTTTTATACGCAATCGAATGTTCAGAACCCCTCTAAATTTTCGAGTGAAATTTGTGAAAAAATCAAAACCTCTAATAAAGTTACGCAAATATACATTTCTTATGTAATTTTTCATTACAAGCGATTGACATAAATTTTAGAACACTAACATGAACCGTTTTCAAGATATTGCACATTTTTCACAGAAATTATCAAAAAGTCATATAAAATTAAAAAAATATTAACTGTTGAGAAACATGTTCACTTGTCATATGGAATATCATGCGATAAATTGGGTGACATCATTCTCGTGGATCTAGCTCGTTCTCTTCATGAGAAAAGATACTTTGAGTAATACTTTTGTACGTATTTGAAAGCCAATATTCATTTATCTGCTGTAAGAATAACTTATTTTTCCGTCCATAACGATTGGCGAGATTTTGGCGAGAAATTGGCGGCATGTCGCCAACTTGGCGACTTTTTTTAAATGTTGTCAAAATTAACGAAAATCTCGCTGAAAGGATAAAAATGACGCTAAATCAATGAAAATGACGACTAATCGCCGAAAATTCAATATCTTTTAAAGAATATAAGTATTTACTATTAGAAAATCCTATTTTTTTACTGTAAATGTAGTAAATTCATTGCATTATATAAGGAAAGTCATGTATTGCCCACATCAGATTTTTTTTTAATCGAAGGAAAAGAACAACACTGAAACAATGTAGTAGGCCAATTAATTTTGAGGTTTGGAAGCAATTCTGTTACGTTTTGAGAAATATTGAAAACTGATTGTTTTTTCAAAAAATCATTTTTTGGGGGGAGGGAGGGGTGATTTTTCCACTTGTTTGTTAGCAAACCTAAGTTTTAAGGCAATCGTATTTGCCTTTAGCGAATTTATTAGCTCAACCGATAATTAATAATATGGCAACCCTTCGCCACTGATTCGTAGTCTATATTCAATTGATAATTTTTGCGGCAATAGTGGACTACACGCAATTTATTTTAAATAAAAGAAGCTATAGGGGCTCAAATAACGGGCCCAATTTTGATGGTGGTGATGAAATTTCTAATAGAGATTTTAATTTTGTCAAAATATTTTGGAAGAGACGTGTGATAAGAAGTTGGGATATTTAAAATACGCGATTCTTGGGCTTCGCCGTTGCGGCTTGGCTCTGACTTACTCCATGGTGACGTCACGTTCAGTAGCCAATGACAGCGAGCGCATCGCTAAAATCAACCTATTTTAGGATATAGTAACCTTGGTGCTAGGCACTTCTTCAATCAAGAAACCATCGTGACTCCTGAATGTGACTATAAAGTTTACATCGGCAGCACTAAACGGAATGCCGGCATCCGTTTAGCGGAACACGCTCGTGACGTCAAGAATGGTAAATTTTCTACTGCTCTTGTTAAATGTGTGGCTAGTGATAATTTCCTGCCCATCTTTAAAAAAGCTTTCCTTTCAATTCGTTGTAAAAACCCTCGTAATATTCTACTTTATGAATCCCTTTTTAACACTTTACAACAAAGTTGAAAAGTGTTTATGACTTTGTTCATTCATTCTGTCTGTCTGTCTGTCTGTCTGTCTGTCTGTCTGTCTGTCCGTTAGCACGATAACTGCCGTAAAAATGACTTAATCAAAATGAAATTTTAGTATGTTGTTCAGACGGTCTATAGGACCTATGGGAATATAAATGAATAATATCACCCAATTAGTTTTGGATTGAACCCGGGTTGAAAAAATGGAATACATTGAGCCCTATGGGACCTAATTTTTCAAGCATTTTTTAAGCGGATTTAAAATTCACAAATTGCTTCGAAAATTTTAGGCAATATTCAAATTGTTCCATAAAATATATAAAAAAAAATTCAGCGAAATATATTCAGTAGTTTTTTAAATAAAAATTAAAACAAGAAAGATCAATCATGCTTAAAGCATTGATTATGAAACACTTTCCAACTTCAATGCAATTTTATTTAAAAAAGTCGAAAATGCAATACATTCCTCGGTAATATTTTAAAATTTATCACGATACTACATTGATTTATTATATTTGAAAACTTAAACCTTCATTGAAAAAAATAAACTTCATTCAAAAGACGGCATTGAAATATAAATTGCGTGGTTTAAATATCTCTAAAATGCAATACATTCCACGGTAATATTTTTAAATCTATCATAATACTACGATAATTTATTATATTTGAAAACTTCATCGAAAACAACTGAAATTAATTCAAATGACGTCATAGAAAAAATAACACGCCTGGATCTCTCTATAAAAGCAGGATTTCATTCATAACTTTCTCCATTTCATTCATCACAATACTATAATAATTTATTTTATTTAAAAATTAAGACCATGGAGCTACAATTCATAAACTTTATGCTTAAAACTTCATCGAAAAATATCGTCCTTCTGTTTATAAAATCAATTAATATTTCATTCATATCAGCCATGCAGACTCCATGGTCTGAATTATTTTGTGTTAAAGAAATACAGTAATTCTAATACAACTCATTCTACATATTTTGCTGTTTACATTTTACATAGGTGAAAAATAGGCTTAATTGTAGAAATAATCAAATTTGAATGAGAATTTAAACTCAAATATATTGTCATTGTGTTGTTTTAGTATGTAGATGCACAGAATTTAAGCAGAAATAAAGTAGTTTTAGGATGGATACAACACTCAATATGAATTAAAAAGAACTTTAAAAAATCACGAATTTGAAACAAGATGGATGCCATATATCATTTTGAAGTGGGTCATGTGATCGTTTCATATCATGGTCACGTGATCGTTTCATATAAGATGTGTAATTATTATTTTAATTTTTATTTAAAAAACTACTGAATATATTTAGCTGAATTTTTTTTTATATATTTTATGGAACAATTTGACTATTACCTAAAATTTTCGAAGCAATTTGTGAATTTTAAATCCGCTTAAAAAATGTTAGAAAAATTAGGTCCCATAGGGCTCAATGTATTTCATTTTTTCAACCCGGGTTCAATCCAAAACTAATTGTGTGATATTATTCATTTATATTCCCATAGGTCCTGCAGATCGTCTGAACAACATACTAAAATTTCATTTTGATTAAGTCATTTTTACGGCAGTTATCGTGCTAACGGACAGACAGACAGACAGACAGACAGACAGACAGAATGAACAAAGTCATAAACACTTTTCAACTTTGTTGTAAAGTGTTAATAATAATAACACCTCATATATGAAGCGATCACGTGTCCATGATATGAAACGATCACATGACCCACTTCAAAATAATATATGGCATCCATCTTGTCTCAAAATCGTGATTTTTAAAGTTCTTTTTAATTCATATTGAGTGTTGTATCCATCCTAAAACTACTTTATTTTTGCCTAAATTCTCTGCATCTACATACTTTAACAACGCAATGACAATATATTTCAGTTTAAATGCTCATACAAATATGATTATTTCTACTATTAAGCCTATTTTTCACCTATGTAAAATGTAAACAGCAAAATATGTAGAATGAGTTGTATTAGAATCGCTGTAATTCTTTAACACAAAATCATTTAGTCCATGGAGTCTGCATGGCTGATATGAATGAAATATTCATTGATTTTAGAAAGAGAAGGACGATAATTTTCGATGAAGTTTTACGCATAGAGTTTTACTTACTTGTAGCTCCATGGTCTTAATTTTTAAATAATATAAATTATTATAGTATTGTGATGAATGACATGAATGGGGGAATTATTTATGAATGAAATGTTGCTTTTATAGAGAGAGCCAGGCGTGTTATTTTTTTATGACGTCATTTGAATGAATTTCAGTTGTTTTCGATAAAGTTTTCAAATATAATAAATTATCGTAGTATTATGATAATTCTAAAATCATTACCGAGGAATGTATCACATTTTAGAGATGTTTAAACCAGGCAATTTATATTTTAATGCCGTCATTTGAATGAAGTTAATTTTTTTCGATGAAGGTTTAAGGTTTCAAATATAATAAATTAATGTAGTATTGTGATAAGTTTTAAAATATTACCGAGGAATGTATTGCATTTTAGACATGTTTAAATAAAATTGCATTAAAGTTGGAAAGTGTTTCATAATCAATGCTTTAAGCATGATTGATCTTTCTTGTTATTTATATTTACCGTTCGTCGATTTGTAATTCTGATCCCGTTCAAATTCTTAGTTAGGCTTGGCGACTCGTTCTTGACTCCATGCAATTCAAGTCTCTTCATAGTTATCTATGACGTCATCCTTGTAAAGTGTTTGTTTGACTGTGTTTTCGAATTTTTACTTTTCTGGTAACGTTCTTAACATATGTTTTTTAAAGAATTTTGTGTACCTATTTTTTAGGTTTCTTGTATTAATTAATAGCGTATTCAACTTACTAATTTCAGATTATATTTTATATTCATTTATACAATTTTGTTACTTATATGATCTATATATGAATGATCCATGCTTGCTTTTCATGTAGCCACTGATGAAGGGTGTACTAACGCCCGAAAGCGCTCTGGCCATGTTTTTTAAAAATTTACGTCTTTAGGATGTTTTTATTAAATGACCTTGTCTAACGATGTTGTGTCCTTAATTTATTTAGTTGAAATATACGTGATTCCAATTTGATTATTACATTTCATTGTTTAAGATGCATTCACATTTATCATATTATGTGATTAAGGCAAATATATATATCAATAGTTTTGACATTTTTAATTACTGCTTGTCTTTTATTTTTAATTTTTATCTGGCAATCCTATAAGTAGTTGGTGGGAATACAGGTAATGTTCAATATTACCAGAATATTTTTGTTTCGTTTCAAAAATTCAGCACTGCAACAAAATTTCTTTTTCCTACGGAATTTACACCATTGTACTCTTTTTAACCCTCATACTTGTATGGAAAATGAAGTTAATATATCAAACATTTTAATTTTTATAGATCGCATTAAAATCGTATTTTATTTTTTTTTTCCTCTAAAAGATCCTGCTTCATGGTAAGCTGATACCCAGAGTTCTATGAAAATGTGCTTGGTAATCACTACTGGGGGCAAATAATGCATGACGAGGACGAAAACATATAAAGAAGAAACTGGCCGTTTTCTGTGATTTAAAACTTACTAAAATGAACTAATTTGCGATGCGAAGAAAACGTATTGATGTTTTTGCAACTAAGTTAATTTGTATGCTGAGAGGAACATTGTAATTGCGAATGACATTATTTTTGCAAGTTTTAATGCAATTTAATTTCATTTAATTAAATTATAAAAACATTTAATTGGATGTTTGCGGTTTTTCCTGTTTACACCTATTTTACCAAGAGTCATTAAGCAGAACAAGAATTATTTTTTTGTTCTCGGGTGTTTTATATTCTAATCCAAGAATTTAAAACCGGTTTACACTTGTGAAATACGCGAATGAATGTCAATGTGGAATATAATTAACTTGAGAATAGGAAACTTAATCAAACATTCAAATGTCTTTATACAATTGTAATTTTAACTGTTTTAACCACTGGTTGTAAAAATAACTGTATGAAAACACTTTAATAATCTATTTGAACACTAATGATAATTTCTAGCCCTATTATGTCTTCCTGAAACTATTACGGTTGAAAAAACAATTGAGGGTATCTCAAGAAAGTTAGAAAGCACACACACTCACACACTCTCTCTCTCTATCTCTCTCTCACACACCCACACAATCACACACACGTATGTATGCATGTATCTGGGAAGTTCTTAGGGGTCATTTAAATTCAGCCTGTGTATCAGCGTGTCAAAGCTGTTGCCAACTTGAAATAATAATTCAAAAATATTTCAATTATTTTTTAATGAATAGCGCAAACGGAAACTGATATAAGGATGCAGTTTTGTATTCTTATTCTGGAAACTCGATACAAAAAGTGCTAAATTATATGGAATATGAATGTTTGAGACAGTCGAATAGAGGCTTACCAGATATTTGTTATTCAAATTCCTCGTTTTGCAAAATTCTTTTAAATATTATCTTCATAACATTTTATATGGTAATTTAAGAACTTATTTATCATCGAATTTGCAAATCGCTTTATCTTGCTACTCACTAAATATTAATTTTAGCCTCGTTACAACGGAATAATAAGTAGGTACATCACCCTACATTTTTGTGGGACTATTGTTTCTATCGTTAATATCGATGATGTCCCTTCCTTTTCACTTATAATAGTCTTTGACCTTTACTTATAATAGGATTTGCACCTTCTCCCCAGCTTAATCAACGTTGTATATCGAACGTATTATTCCGTCGATTCTATTCTATTCCGTCTCATAATTTTTTTAAGCTATTTTCATCAAGTCTGATCCCTTTTGTGAAGAGTAAGAACTGCTCATCGAACACCCGACCTCCAACATTGGTTGGCTCGTTATAGCAAATTACCCAGTATTACCTAAAATCTGTTCTAAGGCCTTTCCATCTGGGCAGTAACTTTCATCACGTTTGTTGTTGTTGAGACCCAGACCGTCCGACTTACTATAGAAAGGTGTAAGGCAACTGTTTGGACGGCCGAGAGGTATCACCCAATTAAGACCGGAACCCAGTGGGGAAGGCACCAACAGGAACCGTACCCTCCTTCCCCTACCAGTAACCTCTCGGAAGGACTTACGGACCCAAATATTTAACGTGATCGTACTCCGCGTGAACACGTCGGCTGTTTTGGAAGTGGCTGGAATCGAACCCGAGCCTACCGAGTGCGATTCCCGTGCGCTAAACACTGGGTTACCGTGCCCTACTTGTAAATGTTAACATAGCATAGCTTCATTTTCTGTAGTTAGACTGAGGTATCACTATTGTTGTTTATACTAGGAGCGTCTTTTGTTAAGTAAATTGGTAAATAATAACGTGCCTTTTTACGTTAATTTTTCTGTAGTGGGAATTTGTACAATGTCTGATATGACGGTATCTTATCATTAAACAAAGCAAACGTTATTCTTTATTTTTTTACTTCAATTAAATGAAGTATACTCTGATTTTATACGAAGAGTATGCATTGATTCTAATTATTATAAAATCCAATGTAAATGCATTAGTATACTGGAAGAAAATTGGGATAGAAAATAGCATTGTTTCTTACAGTTTGTATTCAAATGAATTTGATTTAATCACGTAAAAGAAACTTCCAAATGGGCAGTTTTATTATGTTCTGTTTATCACACAGTAATTAAGCATGAACATTCATTTGTATTTCATTCTTTTATACCTTTTTTATTCAAATTCAAGTATGTAACGGCAGGATTAGAGATGTGAAAACTGCGATTGAATGTCAAGTAGAAATAAAATGCACTTCAGAATGAAAAGTAAATTAAATATTCACATATTTCATCGTCTATTTTTTTTTTTTTTTTTTTTTTTTAATCAACAATTTGAGAAACATAAATTTTTAACAATCAACCTAAATATAAATACTTTTTTATATGTCTACTACATGCCTGAAATCGCTGCTACATACCTTATGAACAGCGTCTAATATAACAGAAATAATAGGTAAATTATAATGTATAGGGAAAGTATTGTAATGGGGTCAAAAATTCGCATTCGAGTTTTCGAAGGAAGAGAAAGTATCAAATATCCCGGAACTCATATTCAGCGTTTTTAAGGTTGTCTGTGCACGGTTGTATATTAATGTGTGTATGTATGTTACCGCGTATGCGGTTGTTAATGCATGCGTCCATGAGTCAGCAAATGCGATATCTCATGAACGACTGAATCGTTTTGAAAATAATTCGGTACGATTATTATAATCAATAAATACTGAAATACTAATGATTTTAAACGCAAGCGAAGGTTCTGAAGATCCCTCAATTTCAGAATGAATTTTTGAAAAACTCATTGAAAAATCAATTGGTTTTGTATTAGGAAAAAATTATATAAATTTTAGATTGCTTGCATGAACCGCTTTTTCAAATAAATTTATAAAAAAAAATCTGATGTGGGCAACACATGGCTTTCCTCATATAATGCAATGAATTTAGTAATTTTACAGTTAAAAAAATGTTATTCTTATAGTAGATACTTATATTATTTCCAAGATATTGAATTTTCTTCAATTAGTCGTCATTTTCATTGATTTAGCGTCATTTTTATCAATTTGGCGAGATTTTTGTTAATTTGGAAACAAATAAAAATGTCGCCAAGTTGACGACTTTCCGCTAAATTCGTCGCCAAAATCTCGCCAAGCGTTATGGACGAAGAAATAAGTTATTCTTACAGCAGGTAAATGACTATTGGCGTTTAAATACAAAAGTATTACTCAAAGTATCTTTTTTCATGAATGGAACGAGCTAGATTCACGAGAATGATGTCACCCAATTTATCGCATGGTATTACATATGAAAAGTGAACATGTTTCTCAATAGGATTTTTTTTTTATTCTATATAACTTTTTGATAATTTTTTTGAGAAACGTGCAATATCTCGAGAAGGGTTCATGTTAGCGTTCTAAAATTTATGTCAATCGTTTTCTAATGAAAAATTACATAAGAAATGTCTATTTGCGTAACTTTATTACCAATTTTGATTTTTTGACGATTTTTTCAAAATTTCACGCGAAAATTTAGGGGAGTTCTGAACATTCGATTACGTATAAAAGCAATAGGCTTCCAGTGTTTACGGATTGTGATTTTTGTTCAAAGCGGTCCATTCGTTCGTCAGTTATCGTCTCCATAGGCTCACTGACACACACACACACACACACATACTTACACACACACACACATCACTTCAAAAATATTTTATTCGTGATCAGGGATGCTTGAAACGTGCTCTCCCGTCGAAAACTCGAATTCGAAATTTCGACCCCGTCACAATACTTTCCTTATACATTATGTATATAAGGAAAGTAAAAATACTGATTAAAATTAAAAACTAGTGAGATTCCTACAATATGTTCACATTCCACATGCAATATTATACATTAAGTATGTTCACATATTTTTTGTGTAATTGTCCTTTTTATTTCAATACCTAAAAATTTGCTAACCGTTCTTTTTTTATTTCATGAGATTCTTATTAATTATCATTTAGATTTTTACTTAGCAATTTCGTGGTTTGATCCTGCTGTCAAAGAGAGATAGGCCAGAATCGTATTGAGCTAAAGATCTCTCCAGCTCAAGGCATTTAAAATTGCCTTATGATTATTCACTACAGTATTTTCCTCTCAGTGAGTTTTGTCAAAACCGAACGAAATTGTCGCTGGGTTACAAATGAGGCGAGCTCTAAAATGAAGTGAAGGAGCTGAGTGTAGACTTTATACGACTCCATTTCAGAAGGTTGCGTGTCTCAAGTCAACTCTAGGTGACCAATGTAGCGGGAATATGAAATCACCAACTTGGCAGTCCCGGGATTTGATCCATGGGTTAAGGTGTGGAAGGCCAGAATCATAGCATTGAGCTAAAATCGTCTCCAGCTCAAGACATTAATACTGTTTAGCAAGTGTTCTGTACCGATTAATAAATACATTTCCAAACCCCCCCCCCCCCCCCCAATTTTAATTTACGTGGTTCCAAAACATATCAAAAACATTTTACTGTGGATCTTGTACATCATAATTTCGAAGTGAAATAATTACAGATATGGAATTTGGTAGGGAATGTCATTTTCTGCCCACATCAGATTTTTATGAAAGTCAACAGATTCAGCTCGTATCTCTCATTAGGTGCTACATTTCATTAACAGGATGTTTATTAAATATAGTACAAATATAGCAGCATTTTCTTAAACACATAAAAACAGAAATAACCATTTTGCTTTCCTCACTTAGTATAATAGTATAAGGGAGTCATTTAATTGATTCAGAAATTGAATTCGACTTTTAAATAGATTTATACGTTTCACGTATTCTAAAATAGTGCATAAAATTGTTGTGCTGTTTTTAGCGTATGTGTACATATATGTGTATATGTGTGCATTTGTGACTATCTGTGTTGTACGTTTTCATGTTCAATTATGTATTCATTATAGCTCAAAAACTATGTATTCGAATATTTTTAAATTTAGCAGCCTAGTTAATCATGTGTTTCCCTGATGCGGATTAGATATTGGTACTATTAGGAATAATAAAACGATATATATTGCGAAATGAGGCAAATATATAAATCGGTAAGGATTAAATTATAAAGTAAACACATGAAAACTAAATGCTGATTTTAGATGTTTTACATTTATAAGTTATAAATGCTGCACCCAGAAGTTATATCTTTTGCACCCATAACTTATATTTTGCACCCATAAGTTATATATTTTGCGCCCATAAGTTATATATTTTGCACCCATAAGTTTTACACCCATATTGTATTGATTTTCCCTTTTCCTATAGGCCGCTGGAAAGTGATATATAAACATACCAATAAAGTGGGCGTGATAGAGTACACATATAAATCAATTGTTTTTTTTTATTTAAATGCGTAGTTTTATTTACATGTTAAATTATTCACAATTATATGTGCAGTCATACAAACCGAAATATTGAGCATTCTAGCCATTGAAAACTGTCATTTCAATAATAAAATATTTGCTGAATCAATTAGCTCTATTTTATATTATCATGAGCGTCTAGAAATACAGGGGACATTAGAGAAGATTCGATAGAGGGAAGTAAAATTTGAAAGCTCACTATTACTTCCAGCACTCTCTACACTCTGGTGAAGATCAGTCTTACACCGATTGACGCCAGTGAGTAGGCGATTTTGCATCTTTACACATTGGAGCCGCGTGTCCTTGTTTTGAACAAGTGAAGGCATTTCCAGGCACACATCAACTGAAGAAATTAGCTGCCGAAGTCCCAAAAAGTTTCTTGTTGCCCGTGTTGGGAGAGAGTGTTATTACGCCTTGCCACTCGCTTCAAGTCGGTCCCTACAGTAGGGCTCACATTGCCTCAAACGCTGGTGTCTGATTGGTTTCTGTTGGGCATGTAGACTGCTGGTAATGAATTTGATAATAAAGTTCCTTGTTTGAGCTTTTAAATGTGCATCCTGTTTATGATTGAGACTGCAAAATTTACATATTTTGCATTTTTTTAATTTCTTTTGGCAGTCTTTATTATCCTGATTCACGACACACTCATTGCAGAAAACAAGAATGCCGTTATTTGGAGACGGATTGCAGTCCTAACTTTAGATAAGCCTACGATATTCGAATTATGCTAGTATGGACTCGGCCTTTTCAGCCTAGTGCAGACTGAATGCAATCTTTATGAAATTTAATGATTGTTCCCAAAGTCATGTTACGCACCCCCCCCCCCCCTCCACAGTTGTTTTAATATCAATTTGTTTTCATTTTATTTTAAAGAGTATTATATTTTTTCTATATAAATATCCTTTAATGCATATTTTTAGTAACTGATAAACTTTGATTTGCAATAATCACTCGTACCAATTGCTAATATACCAATTGGTTATATAATAAAAACTATTCAATATTTATTTTGATCTTATTTATATAGGAATTCAGCTTATCTTTGCATTGAATTTATTTAATATTAAACAGGTATTCAAATAAGGATAACTTTTGTATCACTTTACCTTTTAACGTCTCACACTTATATATTTAATTTT
Organism: Amaurobius ferox; assembly: GCA_951213105.1. NCBI lineage: Eukaryota > Metazoa > Arthropoda > Arachnida > Araneae > Amaurobiidae > Amaurobius > Amaurobius ferox. Next base: position 21,867,398 of record OX578134.1, on the reverse strand, counting down.
GCTTTATAGACACCGTGAAAGAATATATCTTGCGAAATCGATGGTGGCAGCAGATGGTATCAGGATATTCTTTTACTAAAGATTTTCAATAGGAGGTGAGAATAATACCTGAAAAGAGAGACCGAATTACTTTCAGAAGTTTGTCAGGGAAATAAGCTTCCCACAAAAGTTTTAGATAATATTTGTTACTTGTCCAAAATATCAAATATTTTTATTTAAATATGTAATGTTGAGTAAGTAAAACATATTTCAATTTTGACACATTTTTAAGGGGACAGTGAGCATACAAATTCAAGTTTTAGCTTTCATCCAATAGACAATTCCGGCCTATTTTTTATTATTTTATTCAATTCGAAATATTTCAAAACAGACAAAAATACAAAAATTTTTATTTTCCGAGCTGTATTTCATGTTTTATTAGCAGTCAAAGTTCGCCTTTCTGATCGTGGCGGGAAAACGGTCCATTTTGGCGCGTACGGAATGTGACGTCACCAGGTTCGTCCGCGGCTCCCGTCTTTGAGAACTGGTACATTAGTTTGGTTACATTCATAAAGTTCCGATAATTATAATTGTTTTTCCGTCCCAAACTTCCGAATAGTTATAAGTATTGTATCGCTTCAATGTGCTCGATTACCAGTTTTACATCATGAGATAAAATATTTATAGCTGTGCCAAAAAATGTTTTTCGTGAAAAATTAGGTGAAGCGCAGGAAGCCAGATTGTAAACAAAATTCACCACTGTCATTAAAGAGTGTTCATTACGTATAATATGATATTAAATTATTGACTGTATATTACTGTATAATACACGTTACAAAGCCATTTTATGAGAAGTTATTTCTTTATGATCTGATCTAATAAACTTTGAAAATCCACTACTGGTGTCTACTACTGCTCCGGCACTCTATTTTTAGTTTTGCTATTACGAATGAATTTCAAGTCAGATTCAAAGTGGATTATTGACTTTGTACCTGGTTTAGTGTGTGATGGTCGCAGTTAGTTTAGTGAATATAAAAAAGTATTTGTATATTTTGTTTTATATCTGTATATACTACAGTGAGCAGTTGCAATTTATTATTTTTATTAAGTACATGAACTTATGAAAAGTTATAAAATAGATTTTATCTAAAAAAATGAATGACAAATTTGAAACATTGCACAATAGGAATAGAAATTAAATGGAAAATAATTTAAAATTCCTTCTTCAATTCAGAATCATAAATGATTTACTGTTTATTATAGGTTTTTACATATAATATTATAAGAAACAATTTAAAACTGCTTTTAATTTAAAAATAAATTATTAGATATTATATTTAGAATCCTCACAAATCATATAAATATAATAAAAAATATATGCATAAATGTATATATATATATATATATATATATATATACATATAAACATAAATACATAAATATTATTTTTAATTCCCAGAAAAAATTTACCGCTCAATCTAAATTTTCCGTTTAAATTTACTGCATAACAAACTTAACTATAAAAGGCTATTTGCACTCAAAAAATTACGGAGCACATTACAAGAAAATCTGATGTGGGCAGCACATGACTTTCCTTATATAATGCAATGAATTTACTACTTTTACAGTAAAAAATAAATAAATTATTTTTATAGACGTTATTTATATTCTTTCCAAGATATTGAATTTTCGTCAATGAGTCGTCATTTTCCATGTCGTCATCATCAATGAGTCGTCATTGATTTAGCGTCATTTTTATCAATTTGGCGAGTTTTTCGTTAATTTAGCAACATTTAAAAAAATCGCCAAGTTGGCGACATTCCACAAAATTCGTCGCCAAAGTCTCGCCAAGCGTTATGCACTAAGAAATAAGTTGTTCTTAAAGCAGATAAATGACTATTGGCGTTCAAATACAAAAGTATTACTCAAAGTATATTTTTCATGAATGGAACGCGCTAGATTCACGAGAATGATGTCACCCAATTTATCGCATGGCAGTACATATGAAAAGTGAATATGTTTCTCAATAGGAAATATTTATTTTTTAATTTTTTATGACTTATTGATAATTTTCTTTGAAAAATGTGCAATATCTCGAGAAAGGTTCATATTAGCGTTCTAAAATTTATGTCAATCGTTTTCTAATGAAAAATTACATAAGAAATATCTATTTGCGTAACTTTATTAGCGGTTTTGATTTTTTGACGATTTTTTCAAAATTTCACTCGAAAATTTAGGGGGGTACGGAACATTCGATTGCGTATAAGAACAATAGGCTTCCAGTGTTTATGGATTGTGATTTTTATACCAAATTTCGTTCGAATTGGTCCATTCGTTCGTGAGTTATCGTGTCCACAGGCTCACTGACACACACACACACATACATACTTTCACACACACTTCAAAAATATTTGATTCGTGATCATGGATGCTTGAAACGTGCTCTCCCGTCGAAAACTCGAATTCGAATTTTCGACCCCGTCGGAATGCTTTCCTTATACATTATGTATATAAGGAAAGTAACAAATACACACACATGTGAAATAAATACAAACACATGTAAAATAAATACACACATATGGGACATACAAACACTTTTGTGACGTATAAACACTTGGGGCATTTAAACCCCACTGAAATACTATAAATACTTCTGAAAACTATTAAAAAAATCTGATGTGGGCAACACATGACTTTCCTTATATAATGTAATGAATTTACTACTTTTACAGTAAAAAAATAGGTTTTTCTTATAGTAGATACTGATATTCCTTCCAAGATATTGAATTTTCGTCAATTAGTCGTCATTTTCATTGATTTAGAATCATTTTTATCCATTTGGCGAGATTTTCGTTCATTTGGCAACATTTCAAAAAGTCGCCAAGTTGGCGACATTCCGCCAAATTCCTCGCCAAAATCTCGCCAAACGTTAAGGACGGAGCAATAAGTTATTCTTATTGCAGATACATGACTATTGGCGTTTAAATACAAATGTATTACTTAAAATATGTTTTTCCATGAATGGAACGATTTGGATTCACGAGAATGATGTCACCCAATTTATCGTATGGTATTACATATGAAAAGTGAACATGTTTATCAATAGGAAATATTTTTTTTTTATTTTATATGACTTTTTGATAAATCTTGAAAAATGTGCAATATCTCGAGAACGGTTTGTGTTAGCGTTCTAAAATTTATGCTAATCGTTTTCTAATGAAAAATTGCATAAGAAATGTCTATTTGCGTAACTTTATTAGTGGTTTTGATTTTTTGACGATTTTTTCAAAATTTTATTCGAAAATTTAGGGGGGTTCTGAACATTCGATTGCGTCTAAAAACAATAAGCTTCCAGTGTTTATGGATTGTGATTTTTGTACTAAATTTGGTTCCAATCGGTCTATTCGTTCGTCAGTTATCGTCTCCACAGACTCATTGACACACACACACACACACATACTTTCACACACACACACACACGCGCACGCGCGCGCACACACACACACACACACACACACACACACACACACACACACACACACACACACATACAGACAGACATCACTTCAAAAATGTTTGATTTGTGATCATTGATGCTTGAAACGTGCTCTCCCGTCGAAAACTCGAATTCGAATTTTCGACCCCGTCACAATACTTTCCTTATACATTATGTATATAAGGAAAGTAAAAAATATATATACATTCAGCGGTGGGTCGTCCAGTCTGATGGAGCCGAAATAGTATTGTGTAGATAATATTTTGTAAAATAAAGATTCAATTTGTTCGTTTTTTTCACTCATTTGTTTCGCTTACAGGCTTTCAAAGTGCTACAAATTACTTACTAACTGCTTATAGCTATCTAGCAGTTTTAGTTTTCGTCCCGATTTGATCTGGATACTCTGACTCCAGATATGCAATTTTTTCAAAAAATCAAAGTTTTTTTAACTTGCTTTGCGATATATATATTAAACTAAACAAATATCTGACGAGATTTTACATTCAAATTAATTTATAAACTTGTCTGGCAGCACATAATTACTTACTAGATTATGTATATTTCCATGTATTATGTTCATACCTCACCAATCATTAAACATCTTTAGATTCTCCAAGTTTATTTAACCTTATAATTTTTTTTAAACAAAATAAATTATCTCGTCCTTGTGCATCCATATTTCACCAAGCAGTAAGTAAAGACACTGAGCTGCAGCAATCGTGATATTTTAAATATTGCAACTTTCCCAGCTAGTGGAAAATCCAGGTTAAAAACTAAGCTATCGAAATTAGAACCACTCGATCCAAAACTCAAGTATATACACTTGCAAGATCTTAAAAGAGCTACAAATTCTTGTTTATTGATCACTTTTAGTTTTTGAGATATTAGCATTACAAACTTGTAAAATGAAAATTTTTCAATCTTCTTCGATTGTCAAGACGATTACTTGAAAACTAAGTCAGTAAGGTTCAATATATTAGCTTTTTTTTTCTCAAAAAGTAGATTCAGAAACTAAATTTACTAATACATATTTTGTCGCTTACTCTTTGTATTTATCTTTTGAAGTTTGAGTGAAAGTAGGAAAAATTAAAAACCACTTGCTTGGATAGACGCTTTAAGTGTTTTCTAAAAAAGTTCTAAAGTATTAATAATATTTCATATATTCAACGAAACAACAAAAAAATATGTACTTTTTATCTATCAGGTTCGGAGAAATTGCCGTCCAAAGTGTTTGCAATTTTTCGTAATGCTCCGATTTCCACCACAGATACCTTAAACGTAAATGTAATTCACATAATAATAATAATAATAATAATAATAATAATAATAATAATAATAATAATAATAAATAATAACTAATAATAATAACAATTATTATTATTATTATTATCATTATTATAAACCTTCAAGAAAAGGGTATCAAGTTTACATATCGAGTTTCAGCTGTCACAAAATATTTATTATTTCTGAAAGAGAGAGCACAGTAAAATCGATCTTAGGCAAATTGTCTGATTGAACTTTAACAGAACCAGAATCCTTGTTTACAATAAAATAAAATAAGGAAGAAATAATTTAAACTCAAGCAGACCAGGAACAAATGGGTAAAATAATTATAAACAAATTGTAAACAGAATTAAACACCAACTACTTGCAAATATCTCATTAAAAACAGCACATCATATAGAATGTTGCATCACAGGTCGAACAGGCCGTGTGACGTCATAGCCAATCACGGACCGTTTTGTGTTTGAGTAGATTTTGCGCTTTTTCATTTCTTGATATTTAAATAAATAATTATTTTAAAAGATTTTCGCTTGAATATTTGAAATCAGAAAAAATTCTCTATAAATATCAATTGGTTTTAAGATATTTAAAAAAAAAATCGGAATTGTCCATTAACAAGTTTTGTGCAAATACTAAATTTGTCACATATTTATCAAATATAATAAAAAAATGCCGATGTGTTCTAATTTTTTATCTTAAGAAAATTAAAATACAAAAAATTAAAATGGTTATTGTGTAACAATTTTATTTATGTTTTTCCCCGATTTCCCGCTATGTTAATTGAAAAGAGTAATACGAATACATATGAGCATTAATTCTTGAATCAGATTTCAGGTTATTTAGTAGTGTGTATATTCTTAGATTAGAAGACTATCATAACTCGTATTACCAAAAATGCATGTACAATTTGAATAAAATGCATATATAGAACATGCCTTTTAAATTTCATGTAATTGTGAAAAAATGAGAATGAATGAAACATTTTAAAGCTATAATAGTCTATAAAATTTCATTTTAAGAATTTGCAATTATATCTGATTATTAGTGCAATTTCCAACGCAATTTTTGGTGGACTACAATTATCATCTGTTGATAATTTTAGAAGCAACTATTACATTTGAACGCGGTTTTTCATTCACTTTGTAAAGTAATGTGCATAACAATATTTTGCTAAAAATATATTTGTATAATTTTATCGATGTTTGCAGATTTGAACGTCCACAGTCTCCTTACAAAATTAAATATAGGTGTAGATATATATGAGAAACAATAAATGTTACATATTAATTCGCTTGGTACTTGATATACAATTTAGATCTTTGACTCAGGGTCATTTTTACTTTCCTTATATACATAATGTATAAGGAAAGTATTGTGACGGGGTCGAAAATTCGAATTCGAGTTTTCGACGGCAGAGCACTTTTCAAACATCCCTGATCACGAATCAAGCATTTTTGAAGTGATGTCTGTGTGTGTGTGTGTGTGTGTGTGTGTGTGTGTGTCAGTGAGACTGTAGAGACGATAACTGATGAACGAATGAACCGATTTGAAAGAAATTTGGTACAAAAATTACAATCCGTAAACACTGGAAGTCTATTGTTTTTATACGCAATCGAATGTTCAGAACCTTCCTAAATTTTCAAGTGAAATTTTGAAAAAATCGTCAAGAAATCAAAACCTCTAATAAAGTTACGGAAATAGACATTTCTTATGTAATTTTTCATTAGGAAACGATTGACATTACTTTTAGAACGCTAACATGAACAGTTCTCGAGATATTGCACATTTTAAAAAAAAATTATCAAAAAGTCATATAAAATAAAAAAAAAAATTCCTATTGAGAAACATATTACTTTTCATATGTAAAACCATGCGATAAATTGGGTAACATCATTCTCGTGGATCTAGCTTGTTCCACTCATGAAAAAAGATACTTTGAGTAATACTTTTGTATTTAAACGCCAATGGGCATTTATCTGCTGTAAGAATAACTTATTTTTCCGTCCATAACGCTTGGCGAGATTTTGGAGACGAATTTGGTGGAATGTCGCCAACTTGGCGAGTTTTTAAATGTTGCTAAATTAACGAAAAACTCGCCAAATGGATAAAAAATGACGCTAAATCAATTAAAATTACGACTCATTGACGAAAATTCAAAATCTTGGAAAGAATATAAATGTCTACTATAAAAAGAATATATTTTTTTTACTGTACAAGTAGTAAATTCATTGCACTATATAAGGAAAGTCATGTGCTGCCCACATCAGATTTTTAAGTATATATACCATAGATTTCCATCTATCTGATCCCTCCAATAGCGGAAAAGCGAGGAAATTATAAGTGGGGAGGGCACGATTAGTGGAAATGTTCTGTTAAAAGAAATATGTAGAATTCCGTCGATCCGTCATGCGACGGAAAATCGCATTTGAGAAGTATATAGAGTCGTCCATGTTCGGAATATTCTGCTAAAAGATACAAGCTATACAAAAATCCTTAGTGGGCAAAGATTGATTTCCACTGGGACAGTGCTATCTTTGTGTTCCAATACATTTAACTCTGTGCCTTTCTTTATGTCTTTGTGTTCCAATATTTTTAACTCGGTGCGTTTCCTTATATATTTGTGTTCCAGTACCTTTAACTCGGTGCATTTCTTTATATCTTTGTGTTCCAATATATTTAATTACTTCCTAAATATATTGGACTAAACCTTATTATTTCTGTATAAGAAATTTTCCTTACTACCATTCTATCTTTAATTACTTTCACAGCCCCAGAAATTAAAAATCATTCACACCAATTTAAGAAATTGTAACCATTATTTACTTATTACTACCTTATGGGCATTATTATAAGATGAACTAACAATATTTTTATCAATAAATGTATTTTATTTAACGAAGATTCCCTTTCTCAATTTTTGGAGGAAGAGCTGTATCACACGGAATATCTTTAAATTTTAAGTTGAGACAACAAAGACTTTACCGGGATCAAAGGAATTATATGATAAGTAGTGATATTTTAAGAATAGTCAGTATAATAGCAGAAATTTTATTCAAAATCAGTATTAAAGAATATTTTGTCACACTTATATAAGAAATTTAATTTATATACTATATGTAAAAGGGCTTTCGGTAAAAATTATAATCTTAAAATAACATTAACTTTCCTACTATATTCGTCTTCACATTACACTGTTCTACAAATAAAATATGTTTAAACCATTAGAAATAAAAATGCACTTTTTTTTATAAATATTCCATGCTGATTACGAAAATCAGTTTAATTTTCATGTAGCACGTATAGATTTGTAATACAGCTAGTAACATAAAACGCAATTACAAAGCAAAACATATGATACACAAGACCCTATTTATATTAATTTGTGAAAAAAAAAATTAAAACTTAATTCATTTTGTCTTCTTGTTATATATCTCTGGAGCATTACAGCATCCAACAGAAATTGGTCATCATAGAATCATTATAAAAACATTGAAACGATGCTCCATTCTTTCTGTCAGGTGAAAGCGTTCACATTGTTAGTCGCTTACAGCTTCAAGAAATCAATATGGAAATGCAAAACATGCATCTTCAAAGGCATTCAGAATCCCATGTCCTGGAATGCATCCAATAATTTTTGAACACCATGTTTAAAATCAGGTGCTTTTTTGTTGTCTAAGGAGTTTTTGAAAGCCTAGGTAAAGCTTTAAAAACAGCTAGTTCATATTCTTTCAGGCTACCGAAAAATAGAACATCTTCCATAATTTCACATATTTGCTGGCCAACAAAAGCAACTTCCTTTAGTTTGATGAACTAAATTTTAAACGTTTATTGTAAAGGTATTCCAATCATTTTGAATGTATTTTAGCTGTAGCCTTTACTAAATTCATTATCAGTCTAAGTTTCATGGAAAGTGGTGGAAACAACATTTTAGTTGGAACAACTAGTGGGTTGTTTTGAACACATTTTACCCAAGTTCATGTGTTTTTCCTTGGCTACCAGTTATGCCTCTTAAAATGCTCAGAAGTGCAGCGGGTATTCCAATGACATAAAAAGCAACATAACTTAATAAATTGTTCTTGCATACTAAAAACATACCGAAGACTTTTAAATCGCTATGTATATTTCACTGGTAGATATTATATTTAATTACCTCAAGTAGAAATTTCATACTATGGTAAGTGTTTTTAGGTGTACAGAATGATCAATCGGAATGGATGATTTAAAAATTCCACAATGGAGGAGAACAGCTTTTATACTTCTATGCGATTAGTCTGCGAAAAAGCTGCATTTTAAGGGGTCATATCTCTGTTTCATTTCTCCAAAATTGCCATAGATATCATGGCATAATACCATAAGAAATTCACTGTGAAAAATATTTTTAAAGCATGATTTTGTATTCTGTAATGGTAAATTGTAACAATAGTCTTGCACAGATTTGTTTATTTCAAACTTGAGGCAAGAAGTTCTGTTTTGGATTTTAAAAGACGAAGATCTCGAATAAGATCATTTAAGTCTCGTTGACTAAATGTTTCCTTTCTCTAGTGTGTTTCTCAAGTGCATAGTCCTCATCATGAGAGTGTTGTGCTTTCTCTGGTATAAAGCCATCGCCACATTTCAATTTTTCTAAAAATTCCGGACCGTTCTCTGAAGAGTCATGGACTATAAAATGTCTCCCCGAGGTCCTTGTCTTATTGCTGATCTTAAGCTTGGATAAACATTTTTTGCTTATTTTTTGACGAAAATACAGAATTTTTTCAAATACCATTGCAATCACAGCAAATACAACAATCATTTACATGATTTATCAGCTCTCCATATCATGGAGGCTGCAAAAGGTATTCCTTATACAGTCACGTAAGTCGTTTGAATATTATGCACATATAACGCGAGGCGCCCAGTTTTTGTCTTGGTCAACTAAGAAGCATACAAAGTATAACAAATATACAGTTTCTTTTGATCTGCAATAATTACACGTTGTTAAGATTTCGTGCTGAAAGATTCATAAACACAGCATGACTTGTTTGGACCATTAATACACTTTCTCGATGTCATAACGCTATATTATTTCTAAATAAAAAAATCAAGTAAAGATGAACATTTACAGGGTTTTTGAGTTATTGACACTTATTCCCATATCAGTAAATAGCAATATGTCGATTTTATATAGTTACAGCAGTTGCAGACAGAGATCGAGCTGGAATTTTTCCAGAGGAGTAAAAATACTCCCTGACATGATTTGAAGGAGTATTTCGATTTCAACAGGAGTAATTTTTAACACATGTATAATTACCCTCAAATTTCCAGGTATTTATTAAATGTATTGTATTTTGTATTAAAAAAATACAGGGTCATCGCCCGACAGGATATAAATTTCTGACTTTTCTACGTTGAAAAAAATATATGATTTAAGAAATGCACTATACTCTTTATTTGTGTTAACAGACATTTATATCTGATAGCACAATTAATATACCTAATAAACTTTATGAAATGAGTTTTAAAATGTTTACTAGATTTTGGAGTTTTAGGATCACATTTTTTTTAATTTCCTGTCAGTTTTCAGAGTAGCAATATTAAATCTTTTTTTCTAAATTGAATCTATCGTTCACGTTTTCTAATAAATGATCTAAACATTTAAGTTTAGCATTTTCAAATTATTTTTTAGAATTTGCACAAACTGATAATTTGATATCCTTAAAATAATCAGTAGTTCTTGTGGACGCTAAAAATTCGGACAAGTGCTTGCTACTTTTTGACCCCTCTTTCTTAATTTCTAGCTGATTTCTTGTTGAGAACAATTCATTTATAACTGCTGAAAAATCGATGTCATTACTTTGGAAGATTCGACTAACACGGTCAACTATTTGAAGTACATCTCTTAAGATGGAGAGAACCGCAACAAAACTATAATCAATACAATGTTTTAACAAACTCGGCCCTTTGCCTGTAGCATTGTATGATTTTTTATTCTCAACGATATCAGTCAATACTATCACCAATGTATCATAACTTATATGACAAACATCAACAGTACGGCCAAGTGAGAGCCAAGTAACAGTAGTAATTTCTTTTAAGCTAATGGAAGGTTCGTGCAATATTTCTTGAATTGCTTTTAGTTTTTCCGAACTTGTTGTGGATGTGGGGAAATAAGCATACAGTGAACGCATAGTTATTTGTAAGTTCTGCATAGTTCTTCCTCTGGCTGCAGTCTACTTCTGGTGTACATCAATTTGATGTTCTGTAGACGATGTTCTTACCAGAATATGTTCTTACCGATGTCCTTACCATTCTCTAACTCCATGAGTACATCAATTTGATGCACGTTTACCTTCCTGTAAAAAGTGCGTTGCGCAAAAAGATAAAAATTAACTTTTGTTATGGTGTATTTGTAACGATATACGTGATGCCGGATAAAATAAGAAATTGCTTATTTTCAAGCCAGATCTGTTTAATTTGCAATTTTAAAAATATTTTTTTTTCTCTTTTGTTTATGAAATCGGTGCTTAAAAATACGCACTACTTAATTAACAAAGCGCATTTTTCTTGGGTTTATTAAATAAATATATATATATATATATATATATATATATATATATATATATATATATATATATATAAAGTTGTTTAATATAAGTTAGTGAAATAAAAGTCGCTTACCTTTATTTCATCTCTTTTTCAGCAGCGCCTCAGTTTCATTGAGCGTTTGATTTAATTAATAAAAATGATAGGATTTGCAGCACGGACGACTAACAGTATAATGATTTTAATTATATTTTAATTATACATAATTACTTTACAATAGATTATATACAGAGGATAGTATATATACATAAATGTTCTTGCAAGAGTTCGACAGTTAACCTCAGAGACTGTGAGATCGAGTTAAGTGTGAAGATGAAACGTTGCAGGAGGTTGGCGGAAAATGAAAGTCACAAATTGTCTTATATCTCTCAAACGGCAATTCATCACAGATATCTAACACTCCAACTTGATGTTAGCCGTATTGAGACCAATTTAAGTGTCTTCTCTTTCTAAGTGTTTTAAATTGTGGTCTTCCGAGTAGTTTTGTGAGTATATCTGCCACCATTTCTTTGCTTCTGCAGTATTTGTTTCTTTTCCTGGAGATCCCTTAGGTAGTGATATTTTATGCATATGTGTTTTGTTTTTGAACTGTTTTTATTGTTTTGTGATAGTAAGATGCAGGATTTATTTTCTTCATACACTGTTATAGGTAGAATTTGCTTTAGTCTGAAATCTTCTGTTAGTCCAATTAACCATTGTGCTTCTTGTGCTGCGTTTGCACCTGCAACGAATTCTGCTGCTGTGGATGATAAAGCAATGCAAATTTTCCTTTTTTGAGTTCCACGATATTGTATTATTTCCAATTTGGAATATTTATCCACTTGTTGATTTCCTTGATAACTTATCATTGCTCCAGTCGGCGTCAGTTTATCCTTTAAATCTGGTTCTTCGTTTAAGATTAGGAGCTTCTGTTCTTTTGTAGTTATTAGCTACCTTATTACTTTTCCTATGTCTATCTAATCCTTTCATCTAGGGCTTTAATTTCTTGACTGAATTCGTAATGTCTGGTCTAGTAATTGTGGCTATGTATAGTAATGCCCTTACTGCTTTTCTATATTTGGTATTATCTTCAAAGACATCATCATCATCATCATTCATTTTGCAGTAGTCTGTCTCCATTGGTGTGTAGGTCGGTTTTGAGTCTTATAGAGAGGAATTTTCTGCAATATCTTCAATTTTGCTCTTCTGAGATAGTGTGAAATCACCATTAGCTTATCTTTCAATTCTGATTCTGAGATAATAGCCAACTTCTCCTAGATCTTTGACTTCAAATTATTTTTTCAAGTATCGTTCTGATTTCTTGAGTTGTTCTTTCATTGTTGCTTGATATAAGGATGTCATCAACGTATAAGATTATATATACAGGCTGTTCATAATTTCTTATGCAGAGACAAGGATCTGCTTTGCTTTGTTTGAATGGGATTTCTTGAAGTTTTTCTCCAATTTTTAAATTCCGAGCTCTTGGTGTTTGTTTTATTCTATATATGGCTTTTCTTAGTTTGCATATTTTATTATTATGTAATTTGTTGGTTGATCCATATAAATTTATTGTTCTAAATCACCATGGATGAATGATGTTTTTATATGAATATGGTGAACCTTCATCTCCTTATATGCTGCTGCTGCCAGGAATGTTATTATTGTATGCTTTACGACTGGTGCGAATGTTTAATCTGGGTCGAATTTTTGACTGAAACTTTTTGCAACTAGTCTGGCTTTGTGTCTTTCAGTTTTTTCATCCGCATTCAGCTTTGCTTTGAATGTCCACTTGGATCCCGTGGTTTTCCTTCCTTTGGATAAATCTACTAATTTCCATGTGTCATTTTCTTCTCGAGAATTTATTTCTTCTTTAGTTACTTCAATCCATTTCATTCTTTCTTCTGGTTCTAAATTTTGCATTTCTTCCCAGTCTTTAGATTCAATGATTTTGTACCTTCAGTATAGTAATCGAATCTGGAGGTTGTTCTTTATGTGCTCTTTCTGATCTCCTTGGTTCTTTAGTTTCATATTCATGAGTTTATATAATGATTGATATGAATCCTATGAATCTTACTGTTTTGCTAATTATAATGTTATTTTCCTCTTCTTTAATTCGGTAACCTTTGATTCTATTGTCATATCCAACAAATATTCCATCGATGACATTGTCACCGAGTTTTGCTCGCTTTGTTTTGTCTGCCTAAGAGAATGCTGTACAGCCAAATTATTTAATATGGGACAGATCAGGTTTTCTTCCCGTCCACAGTTTATGTTGCGTTTTCTTATTCGGTTTTGTGGGCAGGCGATTCAGAAAATAGTTTGCAGTCTTAACTGCTTCAACCCAATATTTATATGATAATCCTGCTTCCAATAGCATGCATCTAGCCATTTTTACTAAACTGCGGTTTTTCTTTCACTAATTCCGTTTGTGGTGAGTGATGTACGATGGTGAGTAATGTACGGTGACCTGATGATGGGATGATGGATCCGGTGATCCTTTAGGTAGTCTTCAATTTCCTTACTAATGTAGTCATCTCCCATTGTCAGATCTTACTGTGTTTATTTCTCTTCCAAAATTATTTCTAGTCGTTGCTATGTATTTCTTAAGTTTGGTGCATACTTCACTTTTCTTTGAAATGTGATAGATCATAGTAAAACGACTGTTATCATCTACAAAGGTAAGAAAATATAATTTTCCTCTGAAAGTAGGAATGCGCATAGGGCCGCAAACATCTGAATGTAATAATTCAAGCGCTTTGGTTACTCTGTGTTTAATTTCTTTAGGGTATGGCAATTGAGCAATTGAGATAATTATCCTTTGTTACTGTTGTCACATATTTTTTCATGTTGACACTTACCAATCTGTATACCGTCAGCTAGTTTTTTGAAAATTAACTGTTTTATGGCATCGTGATTTCTATGGCCGAGTCTTTTGTGCCATGTTTCTATGCAATTTTTATTTCTGCATTGTAAGGCAAAATGTGTTGAAGTACTCTCATTATTATCCCTTTCTGCCACCACTTCGTATAAACTAAAACTATCATGCGCCCTAGCCTCTAAACTTACATTCCATTTTTCATAATTGTGCATTTGTTTTCCTCAAATATAACTGTACAATCATTTAAAGTTGACATATTAACTGACATTAGATTATTCCTGATTCAGGAACATATAAAACATTTTGTAGCCTTAGTTTATTAATCGAATTATCAGGTTTCTGGGTTAAAATTAAATATTCACCAGATCCCTTAGCTTGTAATTTATTGTCATTCATAACTGTAATCGTGCTTCGAGCTTCATAGTTTATTTCCGTAAAGAAATCTGGGTCATTACACATATACGATGACGCCCCCGAATCTATGAGCTAAGTACAGCTGAGATTGTTGACATATGTTGCACCGAACGTGAAATCGTCTGAAGAGAGCGATTTTGGTTTTGATTTTTGACACATCGGAGCGGACATTTGAGCAGACTTACTGGATGATTTTCGAGAGGGAACATATGTTTTTAGTGAGTCATCTTCTGATTCACCTTTCGTTTCAACATAGAAAGAGGATTTTTGCTTGGGTTTAATACAACTCTTTGAAGGGTGTTTGTGAAAATTGGAATTCTTATTTTTAAGATGTTGTTGTTAGTAAGTAACAATGTTTTCTCTCACTATATTTCGGCAATGTAAACGTAAGAGTATGTTACTCAAAAAACATAGACGTGCTGGAGAAAAACTAATAGCATATTTAAAATCTGGGTCTAAATATACCCAACATTTTATATCAGTGTACTTGATGAATTTTGCTTGTAGAGTAGTATAATTATAGATGCATTTTTATTCACGCATGTATACGACAAAAGTACTTAAACATTTTGAAGTTTTGGCGCGATAATAACGTGGTTGACGTTTGTAAATTATAAATAAGTTCTGTAGATGAAGACGCCATTCATGAATATGATAATCTTCAAAATAAAACATTATTTTCTATATTCTACAGGAAACAAACATTTATTATATATGCACAAACGTTTTTAATAATGATATTAAAATAATAAAGAAAACACAAATGCTGATATTAAAAGAATATAACATTTTATAATCTTACTAAATATTATACGTTATTAATTTTGTAGTAGTCATTAAGTAAAAACACCTTGTGCAAGAATTTAAAAATCGTGTTTGGAAACTGTTCGAACTTGCATTGTCTTATTGGGATATTTATGTTGTGTTTGTGTTTGTATGCACTTCAATCTTCTGTATTAGTTTTTGTTTCGGGCTTGCCTGGGCCGTTCTTCGTTCTGCTTTCTGATTGGTTCAGTCATATGGACTGGCTTGGGTATATATACCTCTATGTTTCTTCTATTTGTGAGATTATATTTTTTTTACTTTGTGTTTGTTGGATTTCTAGATCTAACGAAGGGCTTTAATGTATTCTCGCCAGTTCTGTTCTGTATTGTTATTCTAATTGTTCTTAAATGGCGTGCTCAAGTTTTCCTTTTAATTAAGCATTTAGCAGCTGAATAATAATATTTCAAATTATAGTTCAACCGATGAAAATATTTTGCTCAACCAATCGTATTTAAGGATCTAGAATAAATGCTTCGAAGAGCGGTGAACATTGTTTATTTTCCCCATGTTTAAGAATAATTTCATCCTCCCTTGTTACGCATTCACTAACGATGGAAAACGAAAGATTTGCGTTGAATAATATGTAAGTTTTCCATTTGAACGAAATTTAACAGGATAACATTTCATAACTGTGAAGTTTTCAACCAGACAACCACATATGTATCGTTTTCATTCTTTTAGATATATTACTAGTATGAACAAATTTTCTAATGTTTTAAACATGATCTTTTTTATAACATTTTCCTGTACACATTGTACAGTGCATGTATAGCGAAAGAGGAAGAACATGTAATGAAACATACATTTCTCACGATATGCTGCAGATAGAGCTCATATGACTATTGATTTGGATTTTGTATCGAATCTTGAAGGAAACGGTGGTTCATTAAGGATTTCCCCTGCCGATTTTTTCTCCATTTCTAGTTCAAAATATTTTATTTTAGCCCAAAACACTTACTTCACAATATTGGTTATAGATAGAACGTAGATCATAACTAATACGGATTCAACATCACGCTATGGATGAGGTAGAATGGTTTAATATTTTTTTTTCTATTCCAGTGCTTTTCTGCTGCCAGTTCAAAGAGTTTATATAAAAATATATTTAGCATGATCTGTTTTGAAATAGATTTCACGTTTACTGACACGGATGTAGCCTCAAATTCCGAAAGATAGTAAGCGGTTAAATGAGAATTTCCACATCTTAAAACATCTATTTATAAAATATCGATTTCCTATAAAAAATTATAGATACAGGGTGAGTTATAATTAACCTACAAGTTTAAACTGAAATAACTCTTCAGTCGTTGCAGATAGCACTGCAAACATTTTTTGTTGAAAAAAAAAACGTGAATAAGAATTTTAATGGTTAAGGTTTTTAAAGTGAAAACCTCTAGAGGTGACACAATATCGCAACCTAGTCACAAAGTTGTCAGTTACAAATTCAAGTGTTTCTTTTTTCATGCTTGAAAAAGAGTCAGTTATGGAACTTTTGAGGCTAATAAGGTCTGTCCGCTTCTTCATGTAAACCAAATCTTTTATATGACCCCAAAGATAGAAATCACATGGATTAATATCTAGTGAATAAGGTGGCCAAATCAATGCACCAGGATAGCGATCTGTGTATTAATAGGCGATAACTCGGGTTCCAAACTCACTGTTAATGGTGTCAAAAACACTGTCTGTTTGTTCTACGCGGAGGGGCACCGTTCTGCATGAACGAATATTCACCGGTGTTCATAAAAATTATAGGTTAATTAAAACTCACACTGTAGATCTTAGATGATAGCAGATATGTATTTAACATTAAATTCAGGAGGAAGTAGGGCCTTCATTGAGGATTTCCAATTTTTTTTTAGGACTCGGGTTCCAAAACATTCCTTGAAATGTTTATTTCTCACTATTGGCTATTGATAGAGCTTAGATGATGACTGATATGGATTCAGAATCAAATTCTAGAGTGTATAGGGGTTAAATGATAATTTGCATTTCAGCTCAAGAGGTTCTATTTTTCACGATATTCGCATAATTCAAAATGACACAGTTTCAAGTATTTATTTTACATGTTTACTATATCGTTATATACAGGGTGATTAAAATTAAAGTTCCCGGTTTGAAAATGGTCTCAAATGAAAGGCACTGGTCAGAATGATTTGAAATTTTGCATGAACACTCGTGGAACAATGGAATTTGGTTTGGTTAATAAAAAAATAGTAGTTCAAAAAGTCGCCGCTAGGAGAAGAATTGGAGCTTTACTACACTAGAATGCAATACAAAAGTAGTAAACGTTGATTTACTCATTGGCTATTGACGTAATAAATGTTCAATTTGCTGTCCTCCGAATACTGAATTAAAAGTCGATCTTTCATCATCATATGCATGCAAGTAATGAAAAAAAAAGTCATCCATTGAAACAAAGTTAAATTCTAAACAAACGTAATCCGTATCTTTTTTCACAAAAAGTGGATTTAACTTGTTTTGCATAATTGCTCTTCAAATGCAGCTGAAAATTTGCATAAGACAGTGACGTTGCAATAAACGTTTGCTATAAAAAAGAAGAGCGGAACTTGTTTCTCATAACTTAATGAAAAATCTCTATTGTTCTGTCGCAATGACTCTATCATTAAAAGATCGTGCTCTTCTTGTCAAATTATTTTATGAGAATAACAGCTCTTGTTCTGTAGCTCTTAGAATGTTCAGAACGTTGAAAAAGTTAAAATATGGTCCTCTGTGTGGCAAAAGCTTGCGCAAAATGATTTTAAAATTTAAAGAGACTGGCTCTTTGGACATCAAACCTGGCAGGGGACGGAAAGCAGTCGATGGAGAAATAGTGGAAGACGTAGCTACAGCGTTAGAGGAAGAGCGTAACGTTAATGCATCTACGAGTGCACGTGGAATTGCCCGATCATTAGACGTACCCTCCAGTACGGTGCAAACAATTTTGAAACACATTTTGAAATGTTATCCTTACAAACTGACCCATGTTCAACAGTTGCTACCTGCGGACAATGTTGCACGTGAAATTTTTGCGCTTCAATTTCTGGCTCGGATACAAGTGGACGATGAATGGCCCTGGAACTTTTTGTGGACTGACGAAGCACACTTCCATCTCCACGGAACTGTTAATACGCAAAATTGCAGAATCAAGGCAAACGAAAATTCACAGAAATTACGCCAGGTGCCTCTTCATTCCCCCAAAGTCACTGTGTGGTGCGGATTTACAGCAGCGTTCATTATCGGGTCTTTCTTTTTTCAGGAAGTTGGTCTTCATGGCCCAGTCACCTATTCTGTCAATGGCCATCGATATGAACGTCTATTGAAAAGTCACGTTATACCCACACTGCAAGAGCATCAGTACATCGATAAAACTATTTTCATGCAGGATGGAACTCCACCACATATCGCAAAACCAGTGTGAAGCGGCTACTTCGCAGTCATTTTGAAGATGACAGAATCATCAGCCGCCATTTTCCTGTAAGATGACCAGGACGTTTCCCTGACCTCAATCCATGTGATTTTTGGCTTTGGGGACATTTGAAGAATATGGTGTTTAATGGACACATTACCGATTTAGCGGAACCTAAAGCTACCATCACGCATCACATCCACAATATCTCTACAGAAACACTCAAATTTGTTGTTGAACACGTTATTTTGCGCTTTCAGCTTGTTTCAGATTGCGAAGGACAGCATATTGAACATTTATTACGTCATTTACCAATGAGTAAGTCAACGTTTATTACTTTTGTATTGCATTCTAGTGTAGTAAAGCGCCAAATATTCTCCTAGCGGCGATATTTAGAACTACTGTTTTTTCTTCACTAAGCAAAATTCCATTGCTCCACGAGTGTTCACGCAAAATTTAAAATCATTCTAACCAGTGCTTTTTATTTGAGACCATTTTCAAACCGGGAACTTTAATTATAATCACCCTGTATATATAAATATATATATATATATATATATATATATATATATATATATATATATATTCTCAGTTTCAGCTTGATGAAAATGTGGCATATATTTTATGGCTTTTAGTCAGAGTAGTTGCAATGATAATGTAATAATCAAATATTTGAATATTAGCTATCTCGCAATTTTAATATTTATACTGAGCGAAGATCTCATTTATGAGTTACATTTCATGTCAAATCACTGTTAAATAGTGGAGACAAACAATATATGCAGGGATATGAGGATAAAACGTTTAAATGCATCAAATATATTCATTTTAAAATAAAATTAGTTTACAAATGTTTGCAATATATTATGTATGAATGCTTAGTTCTTATATAAAATGTTTAAATGAAACATCCTGTTCCCAAAGTATTTTAACTTCAATTATATGCAGTACTTATTACAATTTAATTCAAATGCATATTACCTGTATATAACTTGTAAAAAATACACAAAACATATGTTTCGTGTTAAACTGATCTAGTTCACGAATTACATAGGACAGAATTGTTTTTATACGTGGAATAAGAATTTCTGTTTACCTCTTGTCATATTACTAAAGGTTTTTTTCCATCTAGCTGTGAGTGGATGTGATTCTTATCATATTAGGACAAAAAAGTTAAAAATGAAATGGACTAGTTCTTAAAGACAGTGGCGAAACCCTTGTAGAGTTTGTATATACAAGGGGAAAAGTAAGATATAGTTGATAGGTTTTTATCAGTTTGATGTAACATACATTTAGTATTTGGTGTTTTCCATTGCTCTCTGGATTTTGAAAGCTTCTTTGGTGTTAAATACTATATGGTTTGATTTGGGGACCGTATATCACATTATATTTAAATCTGACATGCCAGTAGTTTGTGAAGGAAAGAATTGATAATTAAAGTGCATATATAGATCAAATAAAACAATACCAGCATGTGCATATATATTAAACATTTTAAAAGTACTTAAAATAAATATCCTTTATAGTATTTGATTTTTCTTAAATAGTCCAAAAATGGATATCCAAGCATGTGCAAAGATTTTAAAATTTATAATTTTTAAATATAATTTAAATATTATGATTCAGAGAAAAAACTAAACATTATCGGACACTCCTTAAGATAGCAAGTGATGTACACTTCATATTTTACGAAACTATTCAGCATTTTTATTTTCATTTGGGCACGCATTTTGTAGTCATGCGAATTTTCGTAGAAATTCTGAAGTGGCATCACCAAAACCGGAAATATAAATATTTAATGAACATATCAACTCCTTCTGAAATTTGATAATGATTCTATGTCAGTCACCATCTAATCTTTATCTATAGTCAGTCATGAAAAATAGATGTGTATCAAGAAACTAATCGAACTCAAAGTGGGGAAAACATAATTTAAAATCATAGTGAACTCATCGGTCCTCTCCAGAATTTTATACTGAATCCATATCTGACATCATCTAAGCTCTAGATCTAAGCTGAAATCAGTCATCATCTAAGCCGATACTGAGATATAGATGTTGCAAAGGAAATGTAATTTTTTTAATTGGAAGTGACATTTCTAAAATCGGATGTGGATATCACTAAGAACAACCCACTATTCCGGAATTTGATACTGAATCCATATCGGTCATCAGCTATGCTCTATCTATGCCATATCAGTCATCAGCTATGCAGCCGATTTTTTTTAACCGGGAGTGGATAAGGGATTCAAAATGGAACTATTTATTAAATTATCTTACATATCCAGAATTTGATGCTGAATTCATTTCAGTTCTCATTTAAAATCTACGTATAGTCGATCATGAGAAAAGACTATTTCAATCAAAATGAAAATCTTTGAACCGAAAATAGAAAAAGAAATGGAAGTTGAACCGAAAGCAGAAAGTCTTAAATTATCCTACCTAATCCAGAATATGATGTGTAATCCATATCAGTTGTTATGTAAGCGATATCTACAGTCAATTTTGCGAAATATATATTTCAAGTAAAATGAAAATATTTGAATCGGATGTGAAAATCCCAACTACCTCCTCTTTATTTTGATGTTGAAACTATATCAGTCATCATTTAATCTTTGTCTATATAAAAGGTCTGTAAAATAGATGATTCTATAAATAAAAACATAAAAACAAGAAGGAGATAAAATACTGGAAGTGAAAATATTCAGCGAAGCTCTACTTCTCGAATTCGATGGAGAATATGCATATGTTAAATTCTGAAGTCTATCTGTAGCCAATAGCGAGATGTTTTAAGCAAAATGGAATTTTTTTAAACCAGAAATAAAAAAGCTAGGGTAGAAATCCTTAGTGAACCCCACCTCCTCTTGAATTTGATGATGTAGCTCTCTCTATCAGTTATCATCTAACATCTGTCTAGAATGGATCTTTTAAAATTTACACATAAAAAATGATTTTAGTGAAAACAATAGTCTTACAAAATTATTACTACCAATAAAATAATATTGAATTTTTTTATAAAAAATATATTATTTAACAATTTGTTTCATAGTATGCATGATTATAAAAGTGAACGTCCTAAGACTGCAGATTTAATACATTTAGGAAAAATACAAATGCTTATCTATAATAACTAGATTTTCAAAATCATAACGATTAATAATAACTATGATTTCAAATGATTCACACTGTATTTGAAAATTTCAATCTAAATAAATCCTCTTGTTATCTCGAATGCAGCCGAATTTTATTTGTTCCCAATGATTTATTGCTTGATCTGCTTCTACGTGCAACGAATTTGGGAATTGCAATTAAGCTGTGTATTTAAATGAAAAGATAATTCATGTTATCGCTGCGTTATAAATTATTCAAGACCAACTCGGTTGGTAATAAATGTGGTTTTAATCACTATATATAATTGTATAACGTCTCTAAAGTATTGTTGTCTTTTTAGAAACCCCAGTAGGCCTCTTTGACTTAGAAAACTTAATATTTGCACAATTATAGTATCGAATTCGGTGCAGAACAAGATTTTCATTTATTCTCCAGGTGGTGGGGAGAAATAGCTGAAATGTATTTCATAACTCTCCTTTGAGAAGGTTTTGAGAAATATTTTATAATCCCCCAAGAAGCACCATTGTTAACCTAGAAGGCTAGGTCTTAGTCTACATATCATATCAACCAGCGGGCAAAACATTATACAGCCGGATTTTCGATTTACACCACGGGAATGGAAATTGTTTTCCCCATGAATTCATTTTAAATTCCCTACAAGACCCCCCGGCGGAATTGAAGGCTGAATCTTTGGACATTTAAAATTTCGACCATCGGACAAAACCTAACGAAGTTGAATTTATGATACCCCCAGAGCGGGTTATGGAATTATTTGAAAAGTTTTTTAGATCTTCAAGCAGCTCTCATGATGCTTAGAAACCTGTACTTATTCGAATAGTATCAACCACTAGATTGAACCTAAAGGAGACGGAATTTCGACAGTGGACAGTGGGGAGGGTGGAATCTTTCAGAACCCACCTGAAGCCGCACCAGGGACATAAAAAGTTCAAACTCGACTTCAGGGCTGAACATAACTGAGCCAAATTGCAATTGAAACAACTATTTTCCATGTTAAGATGCTTCCATAATCATTTATTATTGAACAAATTAAATTTTATCAAAGACAAAGTTGTAACTAATTTTTAGGAGAGGCATTTTTTTTTACTTTGACAGGTTTAAATACTAGTATATAGACTACCCTTTGCTTATAGTCCATACGAAATCATTTCGCCAATGATGGTTGCTGTAGTTTCAAGTTATTAGAAACTTACCATTTATATACTCACTTAGGGTGGGCGATGTCCTATCAGTCACTAAATGTGACACCTATATATTAATAAATTTTTGAATATAAAAATAAACATCTGATATGGGCAGCATATGACTTTCCTTATACAGTCCAATGAATTTACTTCTTTAACAATGACAAAATGATGTATAAGATTGTAAAGAACCTTTTCCCAACGGGAAATAAAAGCTGGATCTACGAACTGACCAAGCGACGGTCTATCGTTGAGCTACTGGGGACGAAACTGCAAGCTCTTATTGTCGAATTGGACGTATAAGATCCACTATACACTGTATTTAAAATTAACGAGTACATTTATGACTTTTCCGGACGACAAGAAGCAAAACATTTTCGTACCCAATTAACTTATATTTATCGCAACTCTAAATTAATAATTATCAATATTCTTTTCATCCTCAATAAGTAATATAGTCCATATATTAAAATAGGTAATTAGTAAACTCAGCAATTAGGAGTTATTTTCGATAACTCCTAATTGCTTATTCATTTTTACAATTTTGATGATATGTTCTTCGATCTGATGCTAAATATTGATAAGTTGGCGATATGTTATTAGATTATTCATCAAATTCGCTAAATGTATCGCCAAGTGTTGCAGTCATATGGGGAGAAGAACTTTGTAATAGGAATATACTAGAAGGTGCGAAGGTACGCCCGTCATATAACGGAATTAAAAATTTACAAAACATTGCCTCCCATTTAGTGGCGTCAATTTTATCAATTTGGCGATATTTTTATCAATTCTTTAGGCACTTTCCTTAATTTTGCAATAATCAAAACGTTGTCAAGTTGGTGACATCGCGCTAAAAATATCGAATTTTCATCATTTAGTCGTCAATTTTATCAATTAGCAGAAATTTTCGTTAATTTGACAGCAATAAAAAAAGTCACCAAGGTGCGATATTCCGTCAAATTCGTCGCTAAAATATCGATAAGTATTATGGACGGAGAAATAGGTTATACTTATAGTCGATAAATGACTATTGGCGTCCAAATACAAAACTATTACTCAAAATATATTTTCTCATGAATGGAATGAGCTAAATCCACGAGAATGATGTCAACAAATTTATCACATTATATTACATATGAAAAGTGAACATATTTCTCATTAGTTAAGATTTTTTTATTTCATGTGATTTTTTGGTAAATTTATTTGTAACATTTGCATTATCTCGGAAACGCGTTCTAAAATGTATGCCAATCGTTTTCTAATGAAAAATAACATAAGGAATGATAATAACATAAGGTTTTGATTTTTTGATGATTTTTGCAAAATTTCACTTAAAAATGTTGGGAGGTTCTGAACATTCGATTGGGTTTAAAAACAATAGGCTTCCAGTATTCACTGATTGTAATTTTTGTACAAATTTCATTTGAATCGTTCCATTCGTTCGTGAGATATCGTCTCCACAGACTCACTGACACACACACGCACACACACACACAGACATCACCTCAAATATGTTTGATTCGTGTTCAGGGATGCTTGAAACGTGCTCTGGAATTCGAATTTTTGATCCCGTCACAATACTTTCCTTATACATTATTCTATGTATATAAGGAAAGTAAAAATTTATTAATGCACAAAAATGTCGCACATTTTATAGTTGTGTTAACTTGGAAGTTGTAGTATGTAAAACTATATGTTATCGCAGATGTTGTCTTATTGACGGGGTCGAAAATTCGAGTTTTTGACGCGAGAGCACATTTCAAGCATCAGTGAATAAGAATGGAACATTTTTGAGGTAATGTATGTATGTATGTGTAGGTCAGTGAGTCTGTGGAGACGATATCTCTCGAAAGGATGACATTTGGTACAAAAATTACAATATGTGAATACTGGAAGCCTATCGTTTTTAACCTCAATCGAATGTCCATAACTCCCAAAATTTTCGTATGAAATTTTGAAAAAATCCATTAGAAAAACAAAACCTTAATAAAGTTAAGCAGATAGACATTCATTATGTAAATTTTCCTTAGAAAACGATTGAGATAAACTTTATAATGATAGCACGAACAGTTCTCGAGATATTGCACATTTTTCACATAAATTTATCAAAAAATCACATAAATTAAAAAAAATATATTAACTATTGTGAAATATGTTTACTTTTCATATGTAATATCACGCGATAAATTTGCTGACATCATTCTTGTGGATCTGGCCCGTTCCATTCACAAGAAAAGATTCTTTGGGTAATAACTTTGTATTTGTACTTTAATAGTCATTAATCTGCTATAACAATAATTTATTTCTCCATCTAAAGCGCTTGGCAAGATTTTGTCGACGAATTTGGAGGAATGTCGCTAACTTGGCGACTTTTTTTTTGTTGTTGCCAAATTGACGAAAATATCGCCAAACTGATAAAAATGACGCTAAATGTATATAAATGACGACTAATTGACGAAAATTCAATATCTTGGTAATAGTATAAATATCTACTATAAGTAAAAGCTATTTTTCTATTCGTAACGTTTGGCAAAATTTTAGTGACGAATTTTTTCGGAATAACTCCAACTTGCTGACTTTTTAAAAGTTGCCAAATTGACGAAAATGTCACCCAATTGATAGAATTGAAGCTAAATTGAGGAAACTGACGCTGAATCAATGAAATGACGACTAATTGATGAAAGTTTAATATCTTGGAGCGAACATAAGAGTAGACAATAAATATAATCTGTTTATCCGTTCGTCTGTCCGTAACGTTTGGCGAAAATTTTAGCGGGATGTCGCCAACTTGGCAACTACTTTAAATGTTGCCAAAGTGACAAAAATGTCGAGAAATTGTTAAAAGTGATGCCAAATGGGAAGCAATGTTTCGGAAATTCTGATTTTCTTCATATGACGGGCATACCTTCTAGTATATCAGAAATGCACTTCCCTCCGTCTGTCTTCTTCATGTTCGACCCAGACCATCCGATCTACCAGAAAGGTATAAGGTATCTGTTTGGACAGCCGATAAGTGCTACACAATTTAGACTTGAACCCCTTGAGGGAGGCATCCACAGCGACCGTACCCTCCTTCCCCTACCGCCAACCTCTCAGAAAATCTTACGGACCCACATGTTTAACGTGATCGTACTCCGCATGAGCACAGCTGCAATGTTAGCAGTGTCGGCAATCGAAACCGGACCCTCCGTTTGTCTGTAACACTTGCTGATCCATTCGCACTTGGCGAATAATTTATCAAAATATTGTCAACTTGGCGATATAACGAAAATATTGTTAAATTGCAAAAATAACCCTAAATTAATGAAAATGACGCCTAACTGATGAATTAATTATGAGAATATTTTAATATATGGACGATATCTCTTATTGAGGATGCTATCAATATTGATAATTTTTATTTAGAGTTTCGCCCACTATAAGTTAATTGGGTACTTTGGAATAGTTTTACATGTTGTCATCCGGAAAATTGCCAAATGCACATTTCAACGATAAAATCACAGTACCGTGGATCTTATACATTATTTTTTTTTGCTGTAAAAGGAGAAAATTCGCTACATTGTATATGGAAAGTCATGTGCTGCCCACATTACATTTTTTTTAATGTTTTCAGGTATTTTAATATGCAAATTATTACCATTAATAAAAAATAGTTTCAATATTTTTGTTAGATGAAATTGCAGTAGACGATTTCTTTATTTCAAGCTAAACTCTGATACCTTAGTTACAAGTGAAATCATAAACTACATAAAATAACTGGTGTGTGACTCCACTCGACTTTCTCATATCAGAATCCATTTTCAAGTACTTTGGAGATATTTTTTTTTTTTGCAAATTTCACAAGAAAACTTATGAAAATCTCCGGAGGAAGCCGACAAAATTGCCGCCCGAATTGCCCCATGACGTCAGGAACACAAAAGTTGTATCTTGGTTAGTTTTTACTACAGTGATTGAAACTATTGAGCTTTATGATAATTAAGCCATACGTAACTTCTTTCATGCATGATTATGTCAAATTTTGTTATATGCTGCCATGTTAAGTAAATATAAAATTTCGTGTTAAGTAAATATAAAAATTCATTTTCGTGAAAGCAATACTTTCTCTATATTTAGCATGGGAAAATATACATTGAATTATGAAATATAAAGTATCATTTTTTTAAACTATGAATCCCAAGAACTAACTATGTATGTACACAAAGTATTGTACACAAAGACCGTTAATTAAGAACATTTAGGATATTTTGTTGCGTATGATGGTATAAAAACTAATTTTGTCAGTTTTCCCATTCTTCCGCAACATCTGGAATACTGTTGCCACACAAATTTCCGGTATTTATAACGAACAATGTACCAACATTTTTGATGTTTTTTTAAAATGAGAATCTCTGTATTTGGCAATGAAACTCGCTACATTTTGCATCGAGAACATTACTATAAGAAGTCCCAGAAGACGATGATTCTTGTGATGCCAGAAAATGTATGAATTTCAAATATGAACATAAAAATGTAAAAATTGCTTGTGCTATTTTACCCATTGTAGTCAACCGTGAACTTGCCCAGCAAAAAATACATTGGTAGTGACGGTCTGATTACATAGAATGGCACATTAGCATTTAACATAGCAGCAACATAATGAGAATCGAGCGAAACTACTGCGTTGATCAAAATTCCTGAAGACTGTTTCTACGCCATGCTACGTGATGTCCCCACGAGTCAACCAGTGTCGAAAGTCGGACTTGTTCATAATCAACCCTAAGGTTCATGTATACACTGTAAAACATTCTGCAACCTTTGCTGCAATTTTTTTCAGCTACTTCGTTGATAATTTCGACCAACTATAAGAAAAACCGGAATTACAGGTAGGTGTTCATGAATATTGCAGCCTCATATCTTATATATTCAGCTACTTACCGTCTTCCGAACCATTATTTTTGAATATATATATATATATATATATATATATATATATATATATGTATGTATAGTTATAATAATATATATATATATATACAGGGTCTTTCAAAAGTCTGTATAAATTTTAAAAATTCATTAAAAATCGAAAAATCATCGCATTGAAGTACGGTTTATATCATAAGTATTGCCAGGACGGGTTTTATTTCTTTGACGTGGAAAAATTTTGTAGTTTAAAAAATCACCTATAGGTGGCGCTTACCCGACATAAACATCTTCCAGTAGTATACAAATGAGACTGTTATAAAAGAGCTATAGTGCTCTGTAGATTCTTCATTTGATTCATTAGTAAACGGTGCAAAGAAGACGTTTTGCGAGACTGTTAACTATGACCGAGAAAGCCTTGTTAGTGAAGCTGCATTACGTGGGCGGAGAATTAGCATCAGATGCTTTGCAAAAATTTCGATTTAGGAAAAATCTAAAGAAAGGAAAAGGTCCTATCACCTGTTCAAAATTACTTAAGCTTGTCACACGATATGACACGTAAAGTAAGTTATTGTCTTTGTCTTTCTAATGCGTTCAGCGCCGCCTATAGCTGACTTTTTAAACTAGAAAATTTCTTCACGTCAAAAAAAACCCCATCCAAGCAATACTTATGGTACAAACCGTACCTCAATCCGATGATTTTTCGATTTTTAATGAATTTTTAAAGTTTATACGGACTTTTGAAAGACCCTGTATATATATGTTATTATTATAACTACCAGGAAACTTAATCTCCATTATGGACAGCTGATTGCCCTGAAACTTTAAATAACATGTTTGAAAATGTTTTATAGTCTAGAGAGCAGACGCATTTTCCATTTTGTATCATACTTGCCCATTGATTCTATTGCGCAGTGACTCGATATGTTGCATTGTTGTATAAATTCGCATCAAAATAGGTTGATGTTCGGCTATAAAATGTTCTAATAATTTCCGAAAAGGAATACGAATGTTTAGATTTCCCAAAGAACAAGAAATGAGAAAAAATTGACACATTATCAAAGAGATGAAACCAAAAATAGTATATATATATATATTTTGCTGCTACTGGCGAAAAGTGCGCGAAAACAGCATTTTCCATTGAGGTCAACAAGGAAATTACGGAGATCATTGGTGCTGGTCCACAGTCCTTGTTACCAAAACGTTTTTCACTATAATACAGTATAGCGCCCATAGGTCAGTCTTAGTTAAAGAAGCTCTAGCCAGTCCTTGCTCTGCGACAAATTGGGCAAAGATGATTCTCCTAAAATAACTGAAGATGAAGAAGAGATGAGCAGACGAACAGATGCTTTGGAAATTTGCAATAATAGAAAAAATATAAGAAATAGTCCAAAAATTCAATTCAATACCCGATACATCAGTGAATAAAGACAGACCAAGAATGATAGCCACGATGTGGAGTAATATAATCACTTATTAGTTAATTGTAATGCTATATTGAAGATAAAATTAGGTGATTAGTTAATTCAATAATCACTGTGGTTTAGCATCATATATTTCTAAATCTCCGAAGATACTTCGATTGTAATTTCTCTTCACTATAATTGCAACTCACTATAATTGTATTATGATATAAAATTTCAGAATTAAAAATACATAAATTTAATTTAATTATGAGCAAGTACTATCCCGTCCACAAAGAAATTATATTACATTGGATAGTAAATATTTATGGTGTTCTGTATGCAGCAGCTGAATATTCGTGGGATTAATTCTTTGATACAACGGAATGAGAAGTGAATATTACATTAATTTAGCAAATAATCTCAAAATTAATAAATTCCCTACCAATTAATTATAATTACAATACATAATCAATCCAACCACTATTGTCACCACAATTATCAATGAAATTAAATTTAGCATATAAATATATTTAATTAGTGATCTGATTCTGGCGAGAATTCCCAAAAAGCACCAAAATCCTGGATATTGCAACGAAATACTCATTAATGTTACAAACTAGGTAGGCATGGTCGCCAAGCAAATTGAATTGGTTGCCAAGTGTAACAGAAAAATAGACATATAGATACTTTTCTTATACAGTGTTTGAAAACAACTAGACCAAAAGATTTCATGCTCCATAATGTAAAGTATGCAAATGAGTACATTTTCATTAAATACTCAACAATTTCTTCACTTTAAAACCTAATAAAATGCATTACTCTCTGATTTGAACGAAGCACACGCACTGATTTTAATTGAAGTGAAATTCGATTAAATCAATCTGTATGCTAGAAAGTACGTTGTAACTGATAATGACATTGTGTCTTGCATTCTCAATTGGAATTATTTGATTTAATTAAATAGCAAAAAACATTTAACTGTGTGTTTGTTGATTTTATGTTTGCAGCGCATTTGCCGAAAGAAATTAACTGAAAAATGCATTCGTTTTTTCAATCTTCTATATTTTCTATTCAATTTTAAGGATTTAAAGAGAGGTTTACAGATGTGAAAAACACGACTAAATGTAAAACAGGAATACAATTAACTTGGGCTAGAACAACTCAATTAAACATTATGCAAACGCCTTCATCCGATTTTTATTTCTTTTGTATAAATTATTTAGACAGGATAAATGTTTAAAAACATCTTAACAAGACATCTGATTTGATATTGCTTATTTTTAAGTGTCCATGCTCCGGCTTTTTGTCTGATATCGTATGGAGGATAGTGGGTGGTCTAGGAAAGGAATCTCATTACATAGGCAAATAAAATGATGTAAACAGCACTCTTTTTCTACGTAAAACAATTATTTCAAATTTTCCACAGCGAAACACTGGTGTACAAAATTCACAGAACAATGCTTTTGGAATTTAATTAACAGCACTTACATTGAAATTGGTAAATTTTTGTAACCTCTATGTCCAAAAAGACTAACGTATTCATACTCACGTGCAAAATTTGCTTTAAAAATTATGGTAGCTGCAAATGACTTTCGCTAATTAAAGCAATGACTTCACATTTTTCACAGCGAAACAGTAGTGTACAAAATTCACGGCACAATACTTTTGGAATTTAATTAATGTCGTTTAAATTAAAATTAATCATACCTTTTAACCCTTAAATCTAAAAAGCATAACGGATTCGTACTCGCGTGCAAAATCTGCTTTAAAAATTACGGGAGCAGCAAATGACTTTCACTACATAAAGCAATAACTTCATTTTCACAGCGAAACAGTGGTGTACAAAATTCACAGCACAATGCTTTTGGAATTTAATTAATATCACTTAAATTGAAATTGGTAAATTTTAACAACCATTATATTAAGAAAGAATAACGTAATCATACTCGCGTGCAAAATCTGCTTTAAAAATTATGGTAGCCGCAAATGACTTTCGCTACGTAAAGCAATGACTTCACATTTTTCACAGCGAAACAATAGTGTACAGAATTCACAGCACAATGTTTTTGGAATTTAATTATTATCGCTTAAATTGAAATTAGTCATATTTTTTACCCTTAAGTCCATAAAGAATAACGTATTTATACTCACGTTCAAAATCAGCTTTAAAGTGCAATTGTCATTTTATTATTATTTTGTGAAAGGCTATTGGTGAATTCTTCAGCTATTGCAAAAATATATTCGCTTGGGAATAGAACTAATATTATCTGAGAGTTATTTTCTATGCATTTAATTTCAAAAACGTTCAATGTTACGAGTATAGTTCTTTCTATGTCATTCATTTCTTAATGAAAATTTATGCATAAAATGATTATTTATGCAAGAGTATTGAGAGTTTTAATACTTTAATGACAGTTTTTTTAAAATTCCATTCGAAAATCAAACAATGGTTTGAAACGTTTTTTTTTCTACAGTTCTAAGATTTGTAACATTCGTTTTCTATTGAAAAATTTATAGAAAGTACTTTTTAATTGCAATTATTAAAGATACTGATTTCCTATGATGTTTCCAAATTCATTGAGAAATTAGAACTCAATTAATCCCTGCTTTAAATTCTTGGTAACGACTGCTGCAATTTCAAGTTCATTAATACAGAAGGCAAGACGATACATACAAGGGAAAAACGGACGCCAAAATTTAACTATAAGCATAGAACACAATAACAAATTTTTACAATGGGACCTAGGAACTACCAAGACCGTTCAGTTAGCTAAGTTAAGCCATTAAATAGCTATCAGCATCAGTGGAAATGCCATCATTTTTAAAAGCGCTATTTAAAATAATAGAATAGCATTTCTATATCCTTATAGAAACAAATATAATCCGTCAACTTAATTTTTAGACAACCAAGTGACTTTTCAAATTTAAGCTAATTAAGTAACACTTTTAGGAGCCACCCACAAAATACTTCTATGTAAAATTTCATGATGAGCTTTTGGAAAATCACAAGTATAAATAAGAGGGTTTTTTATGTTTTGGCATGTTTTTTCCTGAGGTAAAAACAAATCAGTTTTAACCAATCGTAACACAACGAATCTTCACACAAAGCATGGGATCTGTATAATGATATTTTTATATAACTCATGCTGCATGATTCTGGGTTTAGTGTATATAATTGCATATATCGGTATAATGTATAGGAAAAGCAATTAAATCGTGTCGAAAATAGCAACTCAAGTTTTCGACCCCGAAAAATATGTTTTTAACGTGATGTGAGTCTGTAAGCGTATGTGTGCCAATGTGTCTGAGTCTGTTCAATGTAGGTATCTATTCTAGTTTAGAGAACAAACTAATTGTCCAAATTTCACAAAATTTCGTTAATAACTATCTTATGGGTTACCCGTGATGGCTCGACTGCCAGGTTGCGGGTTCGAGTCCCGCCTGCGGGCATGGATGTTGTGATATCTTATTGGGGTAGAAGTCAGACTTCTACCTTCAGGTGCCCCGGGTCTTTGACTAAACAGAAGCAGTGCACACATTCTTCCTTAATAAAAATGTTAGGGACACGACACCAACCGACCAACCAAACATGGGTTACCCTAGTTCTGATTAGATTTCAGTATCCCTCTGAAAAAGGAATCATGTTGTGCGAAATTACCAGCAAAAGCAATAAAATCTAAAATGGTAAGTCTTAATATACGCAATGAAACAGTAGTGTCTTATGCACAATTACAGAAACGCATGGAACAAAATTTACGACTTCACTTTTATTTTTAAATACAGTAAAGCTGTAAATTTGTCAAAAACATCTGCATAATTTTTTGCAAAAAAAATAGCTCTAATGTCAAGATGCCCATTTATGTGACAGTCCTAATGGGGTGATTAGTTCTTCTAGAAATAAAAATTTAATACCGGTCATGATGACGTACGGTTATTCATAGATCAATTGATTGATTGAAAGCTCAATCTTTTTTCTATCGATCCTATCTGGAACTGCAGTGACGGTTATTGCCTATGGTTACTTTTTGAAAGAAAAATAAGAGTTTACTAAATTACTCATTGATAACGACAAATTTTTATAAGCAAGTTTTACATCTAGAGCTTTTGGTGTTATTTTATAAATTTAAAATAAATAAAAATGAATAATTGGTACATTAAATAAATTATTAGTTTTACTTACCTTTTGAGTCCTTTTTATTATATTTCTTGATCTTACTGACAAAAACGTTACCTATTGCAGTAGTAGCGGATACGCTGTCTTATTGTTCTGAAGACATGGGTTGTTTGTTTACTCCAAAACCTGTGTATAGTTTTAATAAGCTATATTTTATAGTAATAAAATTTTCAACTTTTCTGTTTTTTGATTCAGCAGTTTGATTAAAGTTCTTTATATATATATATATATATATATATATATATATATATATATATATTATCAAACTATTTAAGATCTTACACTCGCATATATTTTCACACACACACATATACTTTCACACACACGCATATACTTTCATACACGCACACACACACACTTTCACACACACACACACGCACTTTCACACACACACACTTTCACACACACACACACACAGACATCACCTCAAAAATATTCGATTCGTGATCAGGGATACTTAAAACGTGCTCTCCCGTCTAAAATCGAATTTTCCCGTCTCGAATTCGAATTTTCGACTCCGTCAAAATACTTTCCTTATACATTAAACTATGTATATAAAGTAAAAATATCTAACTTTTATAATGTTTCTTTTGTGCTCGCCAATATGGGATTTCGGCTTGCTTCAATAAGAGATCGTCAATAAGGATTTCGGCTAAGGGATGCTTCAAACATATTTCATATTAAATACATACTCAAATATAGGTAACATTTGTATTACTTTATTTCATATTTTGCATTATATACATGTTTATTTTTTATGGACATTGTGAAATAACAAACCTTGAGAAATCGATGACGGCAGCAGATGGCATGAAGATATTATTTTGCTAAAGATTTTCAATAAGAGATGAGAATAATACCAGCAAGACCTGGAATTACTTTGAAAACTTCGTCAGAGGAATATGTTTTCCACGGAAGTTGTAAATAATAATATTTGTTTCATGCTGATAATATTAAACCAGATTAAAAATATGCCTATTATTCAGCAAACGAAATGTTATTCAATTATAAGAAATTAATGAAATGTTAAATGAATTTTTGCAGATGTTAAAAGACTAGGATTATTAAGTGTTTCATAACAGTATTCTCTGTGATGTTAATTGTTAAATTTCGAAATCGTGATTCAGTGTATTTTTAGCAATTGAAAAAATCTGATGTCGGCAGCACATGACTTTCCCTGCAGACTCAAATTCATATTTTCTTTATTCCTTTAATAATTCATTAGATTAAATTTAGTTGAACCAAATAACACAAAATTTGTCTTTTAATTCAACTTTTGTTTTTATTTGGTAATTGGACTTTTTTCCGAAATCGGCTTAACAAAAATGCAAGAAATCTCAAATATCTTGAGAACGGTTAGTCCTAAAGTATAATGCAGTTTGTTATATTATTTTCTACTTCAAAAATTGAGCATAAAACAAGAATTAAATTGATACATTTGAGCATACACTACTTAGTTTTTTTAAGATTTTAGCGGGCCATTTTGTAAAAAAAGGCAGATTGTTCTTTTCCGAATCATACCAAAATCTAATCAGGAATAGAGTATCCAACAAGCAACTTATCTACCAAATTTTGTGAAATTTTATCAATTAGTATTTTAGCTAGAGCGGATAAATGAAATTTTTACAGGCCATTTTGCAAAAAAAAGACGGGTTATGTTTTCACAAATCGTACCAAAAACTAGTCAACACCAG
This sequence comes from Amaurobius ferox, assembly GCA_951213105.1. Classification (NCBI taxonomy): domain Eukaryota; kingdom Metazoa; phylum Arthropoda; class Arachnida; order Araneae; family Amaurobiidae; genus Amaurobius; species Amaurobius ferox. Next base: position 21,832,070 of record OX578134.1, on the reverse strand, counting down.
GGTCTCATCCAAGTGATATGTACCTACCAAATATTATGAAATTCGGTTCATTAGTTTTTGAGTTAGAGTGGATACATACATTGCAGAGACACACAGACACACAGACAGACAGGTAGACAGACACACACACAGACGTCACGCTAAAAACAGTTTTTTTCGCATTCTAAAGGTCTCGAAACGTGTAGATCCGTCGAAAACTCGAGTTGCGATTTTCGACATGATTCCAATTTTTTCCTTATACATTACCATGTACGGCAGGGAAAATAAAAATAAAATCGAGCAGCGATCAGAATGCGTAAATCAATTTCTCGAATGATAGTTATATCAAGGTTAGTAAAGATCTATTTAAGTGACATTGAGTGATAGACGCTGTCCAAGCTCAATTTTCTCAAAATTCGATGTTGTCTTTGAGATATTATTGTAGTGCAATTAATTCTAAGCTGCACACAAAATATAGCGTAAATTTATATACGGCCATAGTTAATTAAATAAAATACTCTTCATTTAATATTTAGATTTCAAAATATATTATGATTGCGTCCGTATTGTACGTATAGTATGTTGCATGTATTCACAAAACCCTTCCAAATTTACCTCACAAGTAGGAAACCACATATCGTAGCTTAAAAATAACACATTGATCATTAAATCCTTCAAATTGTATTTATTTATGTACACTCAATTAGTAAAATACATTTTCACAATCGTTAATAGTTAATTAATTTACGATAATGATTATTCGATTTCATTTAGAAATGGTCTAAGAGTTTATGCCAGACCTTAATTGTAACTGAAAACTGACGGAGTTTGCTCTGGATTTTTGCAATTATATGTTGTTGGTACATACCTATTTTTATGCAGTTACATTGCAATGATAAACATGACTTGGCTTGGGGATCTGGCACTTACATCGCGTTAATGTGCACAGCCAGCAAATACTATATAATTCTCCACTTTAGGAGTCTTTCATTTTCGTGTCACAACCAACATTTTTGCACTGTTGTGGCCTTCTTTGTGCTCTAACATAACTTTTGTCACCATCTCTCTTGGCATTATTAGATTTATTTAATTTTGTTTCGGGGAACCACGCCTCCATCGACTTTCATTGGCCTTGCTTTTTATGACATTTAGGGGTGTGTCATGAATGGAGCCACCTTTTCGATGGAAATTGTATGAGTCCAGCTTAGAAGAGTATTGTATGAGTCCAGCTTGGAAGAGTATTGTATGAGTCCAGCTTGGAAGAGTATTGTATGAGTCTAGGTTACGCCCAATGTCGCCATCGTAACCTTCCAACTGATGATGTCATCTCTAAATATTGAATTTATGGGTTGCAAACCTCTCCGGGAAAAACTCCCCGGTGTCATTTGTCTGACATTTTTATCAGCATATTCATGGTCCATTCGATGATGATGAATGCTAGAATTCTACGAAACTGCTCTGCAAAATTTGGTCATCGGATTTAAAACGTGTTTTCAAATTTAGGAATCAGTGTTGTTTGGTGACTAAAGTATTATAATTACGACATTTAAACTTAATTATTAAAACATAACTTTCTATTTTAGATCAATTTCTATCAGAAATCATTGGGAATGTTATTAAACATATATATGTTGTAACGTCCATTGGTGTAAGTTGTTTAAGTATACTTTATATTATACGTAAATTAAAATTAAGATAACGTTCTTTATTATAGTTCTTTTTACATTGAGCTTAACAGTGCGGAAGGTAAATAAGAACGGCAATCTTAAATGCGGGGAATATACATTATAATTTAATATCGTCCATATAATATATTGTCAAAACGCACGAAAAAGTTTAACGGTGAAATTGGTTTAAAATGACAAAGAAATCATCAATTTCATATTTATAAAGATACAATTTAATTTGCTTCTGTTATACGTCCGATTGTCTTAAGCGATTTTAGTATATATTGATTCAATATATAGCAATAATTTAAATTGAGGATGTTAAAATTCAGTATTTTCACTTTCAGCTCATACGACGAAAGTACTTTGTTCAACCAATCAAATGTTTAATCGATTTATATTGTTTCAAGAACGCAGCTAGACCTGGAACAAATGCTCGAAAGATCCTCAAACATTATTTCCTTCCAAGCTTCCGTCTTTACATATTACGGATTTGCTAATGATGAATAATGAATGATTCGCACTCATAGTGATATATGGATCTTCTATTTGTTCTCATGATTTGGGTTAGAAATCTACATTGAATTTCAAGAGTTTTCATCAAGCTTTTCACATGTGTATATCATTATTTTCTTTCAAATTTATTGTTAGTAGTTCGGTATTTTTCTATAAATATGTAATATATTTAAAATGGGAATTTTATTATAACCTAATATATAACCTAATAATCTAATATATAATATCTAATATATTATAATAGTTTATTCAAAGTATACCATTAGTTAGTGTACTAAATATTTTATTCATAGTATACCAATATTTTCTTTCAGAAATATTGTTAGTAGTAAAGCATTTTCTATAAATAATGTACTTTAAAATGGGATATTTATTACCATTTTTACATATATATAGTATATTCATGGAGAAACAGCAGAACAAATATAACATAGTAAACGTGAAATGTAACTCCAAATTCACATTTTATAAAGTAACACCTCCATGTATGTGAATCAGTGTATATATACGTGCAAATGTGTGTATCAAATGTTATTAAACAATATTCGAAACTGGCTGTGTACGTATATACTAAATTCTAAACTATACAATTATATTATTTGCTATGCCTATAATGGGATAATAAGTTATAATATTTTGATTTAAGATTTGATTTGTAATCTGTGCATATATCGATCGTTCTTGATTTGAAATCAAGTGAAGCCCACAAATATGAAAACGAGTCATCAAAATAAAACTATTACTCTATCGAAAATTTTCATTCAAGCTTAAACGAATCTTCATTTCTTATCGAATTGATAATTTGCATAGATATATTCATTAGCAAATTCTTAATGAGACCGTTATTAACCAGTTTAATTCAAAAACCTTATAGCTATAACTTGCGATGTAAAAAAACAATAACGGGAGTATTTGGTATCCTGGTTTTGTACTTGTAATGTTACAAAAAATCTGATGTGAGCGGCACAAGACTTTCCTTATACAATGCAATGAATTTACTACTTTTACAGTAAAGAGAAAATATGTTATTCTTATAGTAGATACTTATATTCGCTCCAAGATATTAAAATTTTGTCCAATTGTCGTCATTTTCTTTGAATTAGCTTAATTTTTACCCATTTGGTGAGATTTTCGTCAATTTGGCAACATTTAAAAAAGTCGCCAGCTTATCAAACTCGTCGCCAAATTCCTCTCCAAAATCTCGTCAAGCATTATAGCTCATCAAACGATACATACATACCGAGTTTATCGGCTATAGCTCAATTTCTTATGGATGCATATATATATATATATATATATATATATATATATAAAGAAATACAATCCCAAAAAGTATGAAATTCGAGCGTGCAGAGTCTCTGGGAGCGTTTTCATAAAGTCAAAGTTAGCTTCTAACCAGGAAATAGGGGTCGCAATCCCCCTTGACCTTTCTGCAATCCTGTAAACACAATCATTCCACCTATATATTTTCTTTTTTCATTTTAAATCTTATATATATATATATATATATATATATATATATATATATATATATATATATATATATTTGCAACACAGTGTACTTTAAGTAAATGATTCTAAAAGACCAGATTCAGAAAAATTTTAATGTATTCCGCTTAAAATTTTTAGGACATCTATGCAATCACTTACTCTTTTCTGTAAAACGATAAAAACTACAAATCTAGTCCAAATTTAGTAAAGGGATATTCTACAGGACAATTGCCAATAACAAATTCAACAGGGATGATAAAGAGCAAAACATGATTAAGAAACTTTCATTACATCTTGAAATAGTATCCGCACTCTTGTCCATCCAGCGCTGTGATTGATTCCTGACCTGATGATTTAATAGGTTATTAGTTTACAATAAAATCATAACTTAATGCAAATGAGAGAAATAATAACAGAAATGTTATTGTGAAGTCACATACATTTAGATGGCATATAATATTTTCAATCACATATAAAGATCTTCTCTATTCAAAAATTGACCCAGTTTGCCAATAAACAAACGCGTATAATGTCTCACCAACAAGCTATATAATCCTTAATAAGTAAGGTATGGTATAGACAATATATGTTAAAAACCGTATCTACCATTAATAGAAATATATTATATTAAAAATTAGCTATATATCTTGTAATGTATACGATATGAGGTATATACTAAATAGAAGTCAAGCAAGATTTTTGTTAATAGAAATGAACATTTTGCTCATGAACTTTAGTAGATCCTCATGAAAGTATAATCGAACTATAGTTTTACATATCAATTCTAATGACAGATGGCGAAAATGGGTATATTTTATTTTATGATGTTTTGGGTAAAGAAATAAGCCTTGAATCGAAGCTTGGGCAATAAAAGTTTAGCTCATACTAACAATGAAGCACACCTGCGGACGACAAGCTAACGCTAAGACTTACGCAATAATTTATGATGGGACCATTTAAATGTCCCACAAACGTTGTGAGGTCACGTGGTTCTCTGAACTTCGGACTATTACGCCCAACGGACGATTTGCTAAGGCAATGTAGTGTCGAAAGCCCAGGCCGACCAGCTCATCCTAGGACATGGAGCAGTTATTTGGACGGTGTAGTGTTGAAGACCCAGATTTGACGATGATATATGACGTAGTGTTGAAGACCCAGACCGTCCGACTCATCCTGAGCTCTTGAGCAAGTATTTGGACGGCAGGGAAAAGGCGATGTAGTGTGCATTACTCCAGTTTAGCAGGGGAAATACAGCAGCACGAGTATTCGTGCAACGTTTGACAATTAAGAATTGAATGAATGGGTGTAATTAATCTCTGTTTTAAATCTCGAGCAACGCTGGGTACATTTACTAGTAAATACTGTAAAACAAATATTTGCATTCGATGGTACTATACATTTAGTCTAATTCCATATTTCAAATCATTCTCAATACTTCGTTATATATCAGCATAGTTGTAAACAGATACTTAAATACAATGTTTCACGAATATTTGTTTGCATTATCCAAGATTACTTTTACCGGTTCCATGATTCACTAATGAATCTGATTAGGAAGCTGCGGATAAATAATGATATACGCGTCTGATATTTGAATATTCCATTTGTGGATAATCACATACGAGACGTTTAGAATTGGATTCCATTTCAGTTGCCAGAGTTTTCACTACGTTTAACCCTCAATATATGGTTGTCATTCAATTATTGGGATATATTGCTCTGTTGGATAAATTATTTTTAAGATTATGCAAACATATTGTATTTAAAATTGTTCTGAACATTTAAGTGTATATTTAGCACACTATATTCAGGCCCAGATTAATACTGTCTGGTTGTAGCATTTAAATTGCATATAGTAGAAAGTTTAATTTAAAATGCAAATACTTTATATTTTACTAGATTAAATACACGACGCTACTAGAGATTTAAGATAGTAAATTCTGATTAAAATTACACCGGAACTCTAAACATAATTTTGGAAATTAAAAAATGCTTTAACAATACGTTCGCTTATAACAAAACAAAGCCACGACTACTGCGATGTTTAAAAAATTTTTAAACAGCAGTATATTTCTTGCATTAATTTTTGACCATTTCATTGAGCGAGTGCAAGGCGTATATGTCCTACGTGTCAGAGCTACCTTCTTACATGCAGAAACAATAACACTACTACAGAAAAGCACAGCAAAGTAGCTATAAAATTCTTAACGAAATGTATCATACAAAGATCAAATTCCTATAACTGAAGTTTATTAATTATCATTAATTATAGATTTATTTAAAATTATTTTTTCAATCTGAAAATTTTTGCAGCACGATCAATCATAAAACACTGTCAATGGCGTCGCGGTATAGTTACGACCTAGTCCCATGCATGATCAGAAAGGGGGTGATTTTCGCTTCAAGGATTTCGCCATTCTGCGTTGAAGCGAATTTTGTTAAAAAATTAGCGATAACCGAATAACTTATAAAATCACAATTAATGGACGGATGACTCCAGAAAGATAATTTTTATTTTGGAGCAGTATGTAATATTTAACCTAGTTCACATTAAATTATGAATATCGGCGTATCATTTATTGACTTCCAAATTCACGAAAATTCAGACGAAAAAAGAATCATTCGTTCTTCGATATTTTCGATAGATGGAAACTCTGTTATAATATTAATCCACGCTAATGTACCAATTTTTGCGAAACTTGCTGAATATAACGCTTCAACATAAAAAAAAAAAAAAAAAAAAAAAAAAAAAAACTGCAAAAGATCGCACTGAGCTGTCTTCGGACCAGAAATGAAGTATCACTATACAAAACGATTCACGTAGATTTCCCACTACGCGGCGGACAGATAAGCAGACCTTTTCTTGTATTATTACAGATGAAATATTATTATAAATGTGATAAAGATGTATGAACAATAGCAAGGAGCTAAACAAAAGTCCTCTATCAAGTAAATCAACTTCACCGATTTTTAAAAAAATACTTTGAGATTTTATCTTATTCTTCTTCGACCCACACCGTCCGACCTACACGAAGAAGCAGGATATGTGTTTGTATGGCTGAGAAGTGCCACCCAAATTAGACTAGGATGATCCTCTGGGACCGTACGTTCCTTCAACTACCACCAACCACTCAGAAGAGCTTACAGACACACACACATATGTTTAACATGATTGTTCTCCGCGTGAACAGTTTGGACAGATGCGAGAATTGAACTCGGGGCGTCTGAGTGCAATCTCCAAGCACTAACCACTGGGCTGCCGCGTTTTTAACCACAAAAGACTTACCAATTTTCATGTTTTCCAAAAACATAATTTTTTAAATTAAATAAAATATAAAAATGTGTCCTATAGTTCAAGACTAATTGCCAAACGTTATATATCAAGTACACTTCATCGAGTGCTGAAAAAAAAATTGTGACATTTTCTTGTTTTGATGAGGAGGACAGAAATATTTCTATTTTCCCTCAAAAATGACATTTTTTTAAATAAAAAGCAAAAATATAAAACTTTGTCCAATACTTAGGTCTTAAAATTAGGTGCCAAAAGTTATCTTAAAGTACTTCAAATCCAATGATTTTTAAAAAGTTTTTTGACATCATCTTAATTTGCAAAAGGCTTACACATTTCCGATTTTTTTTCGATTTTTGTCATACCTTGTGTGCACATAATTTTAGTAATTAGATATTAGTCACAGAATTAAACTTGATTTCAAATCTGGTTATTGGTAATCTGCAAAGATGATAAACCAATATCTTGCTACGAATCCATGAATTTGACAACATTTAAAGAACTTGCCAAGCTGGCGAAATCCCACCAAATTAGACGCCAAATTTTTCGTTGCCAAGCATATGGAGAAATGGGTTATTAAAATATATAATTAATAATACCCAGAAAGCAATAGGAAATCAAGGAAATTGAAAATAATTTTGCAAAATATTGTATTTTCATCAACTAGGGCGTCATTTTTAACAATTTAGTTTTATTTGATGAATTTGGAGACATTTTCGTTTATTTGGCGATATTTTGTTCCATTTGGCGACATATGAAAGGTCGCCAAGTAGGACGAGTGGACTGACAGACAAACACTGCCGAAACAACGTTATAATACTATCTACTAACAAAGCACATTTAATTTAATTAATATAGAGTCACATTTATCAATTTGGCGATATTTTTTTTATAGATTTAGCGATTTCAATTAAATTTTGCAACTTTTAAAAAAATCGCCGAGCAGGTGATATTCCGGCAAATCCATTGCCAAATCTTAGATGTTACTTCCGATTCAAAAAATTTTATCTTTATTTCAACATATATTTCTCAAGATCAGCTATAGGTAGATGCTATAGCTGATCTTGATGATAACAAATATGGATTAGATGATAACAAATGGCAGATTAGATGATAACAAATATGGATAAAAGGCTTCAAATACAAGGTGTTGACGAGATCAGTAAGCATTTCCACTTTTGGTATTTTCCCACATCTAGTTCTAAAATTTTCATGCTGTTGTTCTTGTTGACAAATGCCGGTCGTTTGGCCGCTAGGCCATTTAGACAACGGTGTCACCAGTATTTCTCTATTGATGAACTAAAAGTCACTAGTGCAGGGCACTCATCTTAATGTTTTCTGGACATAGGTTGTCCCGGGTCACATAAAGTACCATCCGGGGAAATAGCAAATCTAAATCGATGAAGATGAGTCTTGAGACAGTCATGACCAGTTAGAAGGCTGAACCTGGCAACAGCTTCTCGTCGATGAGCTCCTGGAATTACTCTAAAATTTTCCTTGAAACATCTATTTCTCAGGATCGGTTAATGATTGGGCTTAGATGTTGACTTATATGGATTCAACATCAAATTCCAGAGGAGTTGGGACTTTCACTAAGGATTTCCACATTATTTCTTATATTCGTATGACTTTGCTAAATAAACCTTTAAAATAATGTGTTTCGTTGAAAATGAAATGTACACTTACCAACATATGAAATCTTCCTCATAATTTTTTCGTTCTAATGTATTTTATTTTCGATATAAAATAAAAATATTAAATATAAAACTGATTATCCAAATAATTTCTCAAAATATTATGTGTTTCTGAAATTAGTAGACCAATTTTTTGTATATATAATCTGCGTTTACGAAGTCTTTATTTATTTATTGTGAAAACTTGACTAGATAAGAAAAAAAATCAGGTACAAAAATTAATTTAAAGTAGGAAGTAATTTAAATCGCTATGCACCTCTTTGTAAATAAAAATATATCATAAAGAACCAAAGTGTAATCCATTAGAACGTATACATGGAACTCGTGCATCACGTACAGCATGTTTGAAGATTTTTCTAAAATTCCTAAGTTTCCTACCATATAATGAAAATTTTCAAAATATCTACCAAAAATTAATTTTTAAACTCAACTGATCAATGTATTTTTTGTAAGATAAATTATAAATCAGAATAGTCTCCCTCAATTAAAAATGGTTTAAACTTCAGGAATACAAATAGTTAGTATAATTCATAATTCAATTTTATTAAAATTAATTAATAATTATGCTCACATGCGTATTTGGTAAAACCATTTTCCTTTCAACCAGCTTCAAATATTTGCAGAATATATCTCTACCAGTTTAATTAATTAACTGCAAAGTAAAATGAGTGAAAGGAAATGATTTCCGAATTTCTGTTTACCTCTTAAGATTATGAATTCCTGAATTGCAAAAGAGTTCAATCAATATTTGCTAGAAATGGAATTGATAAATGACACAACTCAATCGTATCTAAATAAACACTACTGTTACTTTCTTTAATTTTTTATCTTCTGAGAAAGTAGAAAACATTTTTAAAATCTTTAACCAGATCACATTTTTCAAAAATATCTGATGTGGGCAGCACCTGAATTTCCCAGCAAACTCAAAACTATGTTTTCTTTACTTATTTAATAATTCATTGAATTGAGTTTAAGTGCTCAAAATAACACTGAATTTGCACTTTTCATTCAATTTTTGTTACTTTCCCTACAATACATGGTAATATATAGGAAAAGTATTGGAATCATGTCGAAAATCGCAACTCGAGTTTTCGATGGATCTACGCGTTTCGGGACCTCTAGAATATTAAAAACTATATTTAGCGTGACGTCTGTATGTGTGTCTGTGTATCTGTCTGTCTGTCTACGCAAATTTTGTAACCACTCTAAGAACTAATTGACCGAAATTCATAAAATTTGGTAGGTAAATCAATTGTGGGAGAATCTGGTGCTGATTAGTTTTGGGTACGATTCGGGATAAAAGAACCTGCATTTCTTTTGCGAAATGGCCCGCAAGAGCCTGCATCCGCTCTAGCTGAAAAACTAATGGACCGAACTTCACAAAATTTAGTAGATAAGTCTTTTGTGGGCTATTCTGGTGCTGATTAGATTTTGGGACGATTCGTAAAAAAATAACCTGCCTTTTTTTCCAAAAGGGTCCACAAAAATCTTCAAAATCTAAAATTAAAAACTACGTATGCTAAAATATATCATTAAATACTTATATTTTATACGTAAATTTTAACGATGAAAGGCATAAGACCAACCCCATTGCACTAGGATTAGCCGTTCTCAAGATATACGAGTATTTAGGTTTTTCGTATTTTCTTCACGCCACCTTTGAAAATAAGTCCAGTTACCAAATGAGAACAAAAATTAAATTGAAAGTGAATTAAATTTAATTAAAATAAAGATAACGTGGATATAAGTCTGCAGGGAAAGTCATGTACTGCCACCATCAGATTTTTTTAATTTAGTAATTGGCCATTTTTTTCAAAGACGGCTTAGAAAAAGTGTGAAAAAATTAAAATATCTCAAGAACGGCTATTTCGAGAATAATGTACTTTGTCTTCTTATTTTCCTTGTTAAAAATTATGTATAAAACAAGCATTTAATTAATATATTTGAGCATGCGTAGTCTTTTATTTTGCATTTTGGCGATTTTTGAGGGTCATGTCGTAAATAAAGCAGATTCTTCTTTTTCGAATCATATCAAAATCTAATCAGCACCAGGGTATCCCACAAGTGACCTATCTACCAAATTTTGTGAAATTTGGTCAATTAGATTTTTAGCTATAGTGGATACATGAGATTTTTACTTGACATTTCGCAAGAAAGACAGGTTCTTTTATCCTGAATCGTACCCAAAACTAATCAGCACTAGATTAATACATAAATGACTTATCTACCAAATTTTATGAAAGTTGGTCCAATAGTTTTTTAGTTAGAAGGGGATACATATATTGCATAGACAGACACACAGACAGACATACACGCAGTAACACAGACAGATATACACACACACAGGCGTCACGCTAAAAGCAGTTCATTCGTATTCTAGAGGTCCTAAACTGCGTACGGAGATCAGTCAAATACTCGAATTGCCATTTTCGACATGATTCCAATATTCACTAGACATTACCATGTATTGCAGGGAAAGTATTAATTAGACCATTGTTATCTGTATAATAAGCGTAATATATAAGTGTATTACATTCAGTCACATAATGTTAGATTTTTATTATTGCATTTATTTTCTTTATATCTCCAAAAATATATTATTTTTCCCTTAGACGCTGATAAAGTTACCATTACGAAATAGATAAGGACAGTAGATTGCGACGTGATGATATATTACTAAATATGAGTAAATAGAACAAACAATTCCTGACAGACATCAAATTCCATGTAAATTTTATTAGATCTCTAAGCGTAGCAATAATCTTTCAGTTTATTGCGATATGTTCAATGTCGCAATACGCTTCAATATGTGCTGCATGAACAAAATGTCAAACGCGTGTATTAGGACATCTAATATTTCAGCCTAACTTCCAAACAATTTCTTTGATGGTTATTTCAAACTTTGATACTGTATTGTTGTCGAATTACTGGTGATTTGAACAAGTTGCAAGTTCAGATGTTTTGCTAATACTCGTACAACTCATTCAAACGTCAGTAGTAAAGAAACAGGCATTTAACCCCAATGCGGATCTGCGGATCCAAGCTGACGTCATCGGCTTATCTTATCTGATCTTATCAGATGACGTCATCGGCTTATCTTATCTGATCCTATCAGATGACATCATCGGCTTATCTTATCTGATCTTATCGGATGAAGTCATCGGCTTATCTTATCGGATGACGTCACTTAATTATCGGATGACGTGATTGGATGAGTAGGGTTGAAGAAGAACTTGGCGGCCATCTTGGAAATTTTGGTGGCGCTCTCTATGGGCAGGTTGGAGAACTGTATTGGCTAAAAGGAAAGAATTGGTTCTGGACAGAGCTGGGTTCGAACTCCGGACCACGTGCACCGTAGGAAAGTCCTTTAACCAGTATAGAGATTGAGACTTGTAGGTACTTGGTGAATGAATGATGTCTTCCCTGCGAAAGGAGTTGGATACTTAGAATATTTTCTGAACTTCTACGAGGGGATGGTGCGAGTGAATTAAGATTTTAATTAATTTTTCTTTAATGAATAAAGTATATTATGAAAAAAATGAAATATAGTCATAATTGAATTTTAATAAGAGGATTATTTTTTTTTAATGAATGGAACGAGAGTAATTATTTTTTTTTATGGAATATGGTTTGGAAAGTGCTTAAAGACATTTACGAAATTTGGGGCGTGATGGCTCCATCTATTGGCGCTTGAAAGAAATACATGCGTGTTATTGAATTTTAATAGAATTATTTTTTTTTGAAAGAGGTTTTTGTGTTAATGAATATTTTAATTAGGTAGTCGGACGATGACTTAATATTTTTAGAAATGCTTCACGCTCATACATGTTTTAATGAACGAAGATTTTTTTTTACCGTGGCCCTTCATCAGCATTTTAAGGACGGGGTGTATATGTGTGTTATTGAATTTTATTAATTTTAATGAAATGATTTTTGGGGTAAGCCATTGAATGAAGGAATGGAGAAAATTCTCCCACTCCATAGTGAACTAGCATATTGCATTTTTAACAAGAGATGTCACTTTTACCACACGTTGTGAACAGGATTTGACCCTTTTAGAAGAGGTGTATCAGCCAACATTTATGTATTAAAAGCCTGCATGATTTTAGGGATAGGTTATAATACTCGCTGAACAAGTTACAATTTTTTTTAAAATTTTACTGGGAATGTTGTCAGATTTTTTTTAATGATATTCATAAAAATGCTATGAAGCGCGAAACTTTAACTGTTTTAAATCACACTGAATGTCTATTTTCACATACCATGTGAGATTTTAACGGCAGGTTATAATACTTACTGAACATGACTCGACACTTTTCAGAATGATTGTGTATGCCACGCGATTTTTTTTTTATGCCAAGTTTCTGAATCCATTTCGACTGTTTTTATCTATGAAAAATAGTTGTATTGATTTCTTTTCAAATATATGAGAAATTCAAGACTTTGCTATATTTAAGACGTAGTTAAAATGAACAGGTGTACTGAATTAACAGTGGATATAAAACTTGGGAGATATTTTTAAAATAAGAAAATGCAAAGTACTGAAAGCTTCACAAGCTAATGTTGTGCACAGATGTGACTTGCATATGTATTGTGACATGGATGTTCTTACCAAAGTCTTCTAAAAGTCCAATGAATGGAATCCATATTATTTTTAAGAGTATGCTGGGTTATTTTAAAGAGTCATCTAAAATGTTATGTATTAGAAAATAGCAAGATCCATTTCTATGTAGAAATAGTACTTGCATGTCATACATTAAAAAAAAAATGAGAGTATGCTATTTCTAGTTTAGAGAATAGCCTGTAATATATTCGAAAATCGAACGATCCATTTCTACAAAGAAAGGGTATGTTCGATTTTCTGCTTTAAAAAAAAAAAATGATACATGCATGTTATACATTAGAAAAAAATGACCAAAAATGAAAAGATACCATTGATTGGGTGAATTTTAATTGAATAGAGGACTAATGAATTTTAGGGTACTTGGATAATTTCGGTATGAATGGATCGGTTTAATTATGTTAAGTACGTGGCTGAATAATTTTTTTAACGCTAAGACACTAATGAGTGAATTTTGTGACAAATTTTCAGTGTTAGGGTTTAAATGATGTTAGCGACGATCGTTAATTTTTCCCGCTAAGTTACTAATGATTGAATGAATTTTAATTGAGTTATAAAAATGAGTTGAATTTTAAGGAAGACGATCATGTTCTGTGTTAAAAGTGATTAATTTTTTTTTAATTCAATAATAGGTTTCAATATGAAGAATCGAATGTTTACGGAATACACAGTGTGATCATTATTTTTCTTTTTTTGATGATGCGATATTAATGAATTTTAATTGAGTTATAAAAATGAGGAAAATTTAACTGTAAAGAGTGAAATAGTGTATCTCAGACATGATTTTAACGATATAGTGCATTGTATACGATTTAACCATTTTTAAAGTGATGGATGTAATTTTAACACCGAGGTTTAGAAATTAACGAGCTAAGGAACACGAATCGAGCATTTTCACAGACATGGGTGTACCCAAAAATTTTACTATTTTACCGAATTGCTTAGTTCTTAGAGAATGCTTGATGAACTAGGAGTTTTTTTAATCTTATTCAAGGCCTAAGACTCCTTTATCGCATAACATTACGACATTTAAATGAAATTCAGCAAAAATCACTCGACACATGTGCATGTTCGAGGAATTAGAAGTATGTGTTTTCGATATTGTAAGAGGTCTAAGACCCTAAAATTTCATGATTTTAGTGAATTGTTTGGTTCTTAGCATATGTTTAGGGAACTAAGAGTGAATTTTTTTAATGTTACATAAGCCGTAAGACTCCTTTAACGCTTAAAATTATGATATTTTAATGAAATTTGCAAAAATTGCACAATACTTAGTGAATAATTACTGAATAAGAGATATGTTTTTAATGTTACAGCAACATCAAAAACCCTTAAATCGGTATATTTTAAAAACTGTCACGAAATTTAAGGGAATAGAATATCACTTAACGATTTTATTTAAGGATATGCGATTGTCAACATTGAATTTAAATGAAGGACTGACCCTCTAGGCCAAGTGTTGTACATTTTAATAATATCAAAATATGAAAGATATGCATTTAACCCTTTAAAAGAAACATATAATGAGTTTTGGTATCTTAATACGAGACATTATTGACATACAAATAGGAATATCATGATTTCGCGGCTGTAGGTGCATCATAAAACCATCCAATTCTTGATGAATGCCCACATTCGAATATACATATTTAAACAAATTGTGGAAAATGACAGCGAAACTGAGACAAGATTTTACACTTCCCACGAAATAAATCCCAAACTTCGTAGACTTTTAGGGCACTAGAGCTGCATTTTCACCTATTCTTAGAGATTGGAAGGCTCAGACCACACGATCAACCCTAAGGCTTATGGTAACTAACTGTGTGGCCGACCTATTCTTAGAGATTGAAACACCATATTCTTTATGAATCTTCATACTTTTAGAGAATGGAACATAACTTTGCATTTATTTTTAATGAATAAGGATATATAATTTCAGAATTTTAACACTGAACATAAATTTCATAAATTAATCTCTGTAAAGTGTAAATATCGTTTATTACGAAATTCACACTGTAGATACTTGATATGATTCGAATAAATTTATTTTTAATTTTTTTTTTTGTAATTTATTTTAAAAAGCGATATTAGTAAACCTGTTATACTTGAATGTATAGATACATAACCTACGTGCATATAGCATTTTTAAATAGAACATGTTAAAAATGAGTTGATGAACGTAAATAAGGAGTTCAGTTTGAAAGATAAAATTCCATTTAATGAATCTATTCTTCATAAAATAAACATTAACTATTATTTGTTGTACATTTAAACAAACAAGTTAAAATAATTTCGTTATCGCGCATTCATAGTCCTCTGATTTGAATGACTTGAAAAAATTTCGATCATACCAGTAAAAGACTTCTTCACCACGCAACAAAACTTTCTTTGCTATGTTATTAATGTCAAGATTTAGAAGTACTTGTTCATCCACTCTGTCGTACATTTCTAATGGAGTGCTGTAAAGACATTCGTGGTAATTTTGATCTTCAATTTAACCAACACAGCCTACACATTTGAAAAGTTTTCTTACATGGCACATCAGGCTCTCATAAATACAAGAGATTAATTGTTCGAATGCAAAATTTTTGTCACAAATAACTGATGGTAGAAAGGTTATAGTATTCTTTATTTTTAATATTTGATCAGGAAGCCACTCTAGAAATATACTTTCTCGAAGTTCCATACTAATGTTGTTGACACAATTCATTAAGCATGTTATTTGATTTTCATCTAAGGTAATATGGCACTGCGTTAGACAAAATTTGGAATCATATAATTGAATTATCTTCTGTAAATGCAGTTTTCCATTGTCATTGAAACAGAGTAACTCATTGCGACTGCCGAAAGAGGTATCCGCATATAGAATATTGAACGACCACAATTTTTGTGAAAATTAACTCCAAGCAGCAGGTGACAATGTAACCCATTCACGCGTAGGCACTAGTTAATTTCGTTCGTTAAAGATATTCCGTATATGCACTTTTAGCTTCTCATGGCGAAGTTTCAAACATACATAGACCCCAGAACCTAAATGCCAATGACGGAGTGCATCGTGCATGGAATCTGAAGAAGTAGATTCAGTCGAAACAGATTCCGTAGTGGGGGATAACACTCCGCTGTGTTGTTGTTGTTGAAACCCAGACCGTCCGACCTACCAGAATGGTTTCGAAAGCCCAGACCAACCGACTCGTCCGAAGACTTAGAGTAACAGTTTGGGTGGCCGGCTACCAGAATGGTGTTGAAGACCCAGACCGACCGACTCGTCGACAAGGACATGAGTAGCCATTTGGTTGGCTGGTACCAGAATGGTGTAAGGTACCAGAATGGTGTAAGGTAACTGTTTGGACGGGCGGGAAGTGCCACCAATTTAGACCGGAACCCAGTGGGGAGGCATCCACAGGGACCGTACCCTCCTTCCCCTACCACCAACCTCTCGGAAGGACTTACGGACCCACATGTTTAACGTGATCGTACTCCGCATGAACACGGCGGCAGGTGTGGCAACGTGCAAATCCAGCGCGCAAACCACCGGGCTACCGCGTCCGATATGTGCCAACAGCACGCGGTGTTCCCAGGTAGTCACCCACCCAAATACTAACCTCGCCCGATGCTGCCTGACTTCGGTGATCTAACGAGAACCGGTGTTTTCAGCACGGTACGGCCGTTGGCTCACACTCCGCTGTGTGTTAGGGCACAAGAAAACAAATCTTGAGATGAGATTCCGATCTCGGTGGAAACTTGTGAATTGGAAGTGCTGGGTGTTTTTGCTGGGGCTATGGAAGACATGAGATAGGTGTCTAACCAATCCACCGCAATCTTTTGTGAAGATAAATTTTTCACATCTGGGACAATATCCACAGATTTTGTTTCATCTAGGACAGGAACCGACAACTCCACACTATTTCCACTAGAAATTAACTGTTCGAGGTGTAGCATATTTTGAATTTTAGGCATTATTTGTAGATAGTATCATCCAAGTACCAAATTCACAGTATAAGATTTATTTTTAAAACACTAAGATCTTTAAATACTATAAATTTGTCGCAGCTATGAACGAACCGAACCTATCCGCGCAACGTCCAAGGTTGAAATGTCTTATCAAGCTACGTCAAAAGACTAATCACGTGACCTAAATCGAGTGTCGTGTGCAAATAGATTACATAAGATAAGACATGGAGTGGTTAGAACTTGTAATTTTCATTGAATCGTACAACATTGGTTCGTGCTAATCGCAATTTTTACCTACGTGGAAGAATGTCTACATTATTTTATTCATCTTCGAAATCATAAAGTGAAAATATGTACCAAATCTTCGTTAAAATTCATAATTTTCAACCACGCTATCATTAAATACATAGGAAAATTTTGTACATTTTTATGACTTTAGGGGATATGCTCACCACATCGCAAAGAATATACAAGAATAGTTACCAAAAAACATGAAAATAAGCTTACAGAATGAGGTCTTCACCAGCCGACATCCAAACTAGAAATGAACGATATGCACACTAACTGCAATGCTAAAATGAGAGCTAATCTTATCTAAGATCTAACATATGATAATTATTTATTTCCAACCATTTTTCATAGATAAAAACAGTCGAAAGGGATTCAGAAACTTGGCATAAAAAAAAAATCGCGTGGCATACACACTCATTCTGAAAAGTGTCGATTCATGTTCAGTAAGTATTATAACCTGCCGTTAAAATCTCACATGGTATGTGAAAATAGACATTCAGTGTGATTTAAAACAGTTAAAGTTTCGCGCTTCATAGCATTTTTATGAATATCATTAAAAAAAATCTGACAACATTCCCAGTAAAATTTAAAAAAAAATTGTCGAAACGTTTTCAGCGAGTATTATAACCTATCCCTAAAATCTTGCAGGCTTTTAAAACATAAATGTTGGCTGATACACCTCTTCTAAAAGGGTCAAATCCTGTTCAGAACGTGTGGTAAAATTAACATCTCTTGTTAAAAATGCAATATACTAGTTCACTATGGAGTGGTAGAATTTTCTCCATTCCTTCATTCAATGGCTTACCCCAAAAATCATTTCATTAAAATTAATAAAATTCAATAACACACACATACACCCCGTCCTTAAAACTCTGATGAAGGGCCAAGGTCAAAAAAAAATCTTCGTTCATTAAAACATGTATGAGCGTGAATCATTACTAAAAATATTAAGTCATCGTCTGACTACCTAATTAAAATATCCATTAACACAAAAACCTCATTCAAAAAATATAATTCTATTAAAATTCAATACCACGCATGTATTTTTTTCAAGCACCAATGGATGGAGCCATCACCGCCCCAAATTTCGTAAATGTCTTCAAGCACTTTCCAAACCATTTCATAAAAAAAAAATAATTACTCTCGTTCCATTCATTAAAAAAAAATAATCCTCTTATTAAAATTCAATGATGACTATATTCCATTTTTTTTTCATAATATATTTTATTCATTAAAAAAAAATTAATTAAAATCTTAATTCACTCGCACCATCCCCTCGTAGAAGTTCAGAAAATATTCTAAGTACCCAACTCCTTTCGTAGGGAAGACATCATTCATTCATCGTCTGTCTACAAGTCTCAATATGTATACTGGTTAAAGCACTTTCCTACCAAGTGCTCCCGAGTTCGAATCCAGCTTAGTCCCGAACTAATTCTTTCCTTTTAGCCAATACAGTTCTCCAACCTGCCCATAGAGGGCGCCACCAAAATTTTCAAGATGGGCGCCAACTTCTTCTTCAACCCTACTCATCCAATCACGTCATCCGATAATTAAGTGACGTCATCCGATAAGATAAGCTGATGACGTCATCCGATAAGATCAGATAAGCCGATGATGTCATCCTATAAGATCAGATAAGATAAGCCGATGACGTCAGCTTGGATCCGCAGATCCGCATTGGGGTTAAATGCCTGTTTCTCTACTACTAACGTCCAATATCACTCCATGTTTTAAGTCTATAATATTGTATATTTTACCATATATTTCCTTTGAGCACAGTCTTTGTATACCCTCAATTTATGCTATTCAACAATCTAATGTAAAGAATTTCTGCGAGATAACTGATTTGAATCAAATGATCTGGTGGTCATAGAGCTTTGGCAGAGTTTATATTATATGAAAAAAAAATTATCTCATGTTTATTAAAACATTTTAATATAATGGATTGTTTTGTTTTAACCGATTGTTTATTCAATGATAATTTTGTTAGAATTTTTGAGCTATGTCTTTTAATTTAGATATGTCGTGTAAAACTAATATAGCTCCCGAAACCGATTATTTGCCTAATATTTTTACTTTCCCTACAATGCATGGCAATATATACGGGAAGTATTGGAATCATGCCGAGAATCACAACTCGAGTTTTCGACGGATCTACACGTTTTGGAACCTCTAGAATACGAAAAACTATTTTTAGCGTAACGTCTGAGTGTGTGCCTGTCTGTCTGTGTGCCTCTCTGTCGGTCTATCTGCCTGTATGTTAGTGTTTCTGTCTGTGTAATGTATGTATCCACTCTATCTCAAAAACTAATGAACCAAATTTCATAAAATTTGGTATGTAAGTCACTTATGGGTTACCCTGGTGCTGATTAGATTTTGGTATGATTCGGAAAAAAAATAACCTGCTTTTTCTTTGTGAAATTTTCCTCAAAAATCGTCAAAATCTAAAATAAAAAACTACGTATGCTCAACTATATCGATTAAATGCTTGTTTTATACATAAGTTTTAACAATAATAAGAATAAGACCAACCTCATTAGACTGGGGCTAGCCATTTTCGATACATTTTTGTTTTTTCGCATTTACTCTACGTCACCTTTGAAAAAAAAAGTCCAGTTACCAACTGATAACAAAAATTAAATTAAAAGTGTCAACTCAGTCTCATTTTAAATAATTGTGGGTGTTATTTCATGCAATTAATCTCAATTTAATTAATTATTGACGAATTAAACCGAACGTGAATATGAGTCTGCAGGGAAAGTAATGTGCTATCCACATCAGATTTTTACTTTCCCTGCAATACATGGTAATGTATAGGGAAAGTATTGGAATCATGTCGAAAATCGCAATTCCAGTTTTCGACGGATCTACACGTTCTGGGAGCTCTGGAATACCAAATATTTATTTTTAGCATGACGTCTGTGTGTATGTCTGTATGTATGTCTGTGTGTCTGGCTGTGTGTTGTGTCTGTCTGTGTGTCTGCGTGTCTGTCTGCCTGTGTGTCTGTCAGTGCAATGTATGCATTGACTCTAACTCAAGAACTAATTAACCGAATTTCATAAAATTTGGTAAGTAAGTCCCTTGTGTGTGACCCTGGAGATGATTAGATTTTGATATAATTCGGGATAAAAAAAACTGCTTTTCTTTGCAAAGTGGCCGGCCAAAATTGTCTGTATCCACTCTAACTGAAAAACTATTCGACCAAATTTCACTAAATTTGATAGATGAGTCACTTGTGGGATACCCTGGTGCTGATTAGATTTTGATAGGATTCGAATAAGAAGAACTTGCATTTCTTTTTTTTTTTTTTGCGAAATGACCCGCAAAATTGTATTTATTCACTCTAACTCAACTAATCAAAAAAATTTCATAAGATTTGGTAGATAAATTACTTGTTGAAGATCCTGGTGCTGATTCGGGTTTGGTACGATTCAGAATAAATGAACTTGCCTTTTTTGCGAAATAGCCCGCAAAAATTGTATCCACTCTACCATCCACTCTACCTGACAAACTAATTCATCAAATTACCCGAAATTTGGTAGCTAAGTCGCTTGCAGGATATTGTGATGCTGGTTAGATTTTTATATGATTCAGAAAAAACGAATCTGCCTTTTTTTGGCGAAATGGCCCGCAAATCTAAAAATCTAAATAGTCCGCAAATCTAAATCAAATATATATTGGATCTAAATTAAAATAGTATATATGCTCAAATGTATATTTTAAATGCTGGTTTTATACGTAATTATTAACGATAAAATGAATAAGTTTCACCCCATTATTCTAAGATGGACCATTATCTAGATATCTATTTTTAATTTTCAGGACATGATGGCGATTTTGAGAGTAGTTAAAAAACTATTTTATAAAATGTCTTAAAACTTAAGTTCGTTAAGTTCCATGATGGTTATCCTAATGCGGATATGATTTTGATATGATTAAGAAATATATAATCGACTCTTTTTTGCGAAATAGCCTGCAAAGATAGTGGAACTCTGAAATAAATGATTAAAATTGTTGAAATATATTAATTAAATGCTTGTTTTGCGTGTAAAATTTGATAACTAAGCGATTAACTCTGACCCCACGACTGTAGGATAAACCGTTCTTGAGATGTTATAGTGTTTTAGAATTCTAAGGATCTGAAGAATTTAAAGTGAATTAAGTTGCCAAACGAAACAAATATGCAATAAAAAGACAAATTGGATATAATATTAGAAAATTACCCATATTATTTTTTTTTTGGCAATTAATCTCAATTTAATGCATAATGAGATAAAAAAATCTGATGTGGGCAGCACATGACTTTCCCTGCAAACTTATATCCACGTTCTATTTATTTGAATTAAATGTAATTCACTTTTAATTCAATTTTCGTTCTCATTCGGTAACCGGGCTTATTTTCAAAGGTGGCGTAGGGAAAGTACGAAAAACAAAAATATCTCGAGAACGGCTAGTCCTAGTGTAATGGGGTTGGTCTTATTCTTTTCGTCGTTAAACATTACGTATTAAACGGGCATTTAATGGATATATCTGAGTATACCAAGTTCTTTAGTTTAGATTTTGAAGATTTTTGCGGGCCGTTTTGCAAAAAAAGGCAGGTTATTTTTTTCCGAATCGTACCAAAATCTAATCAGCACCAGAGTGACCTATACGTGACTCATCTACCGAATTTTGTGAAATTCGGTTCATTAGTTTTTCAGCTAGAGTGGATACAAGCTTTTGCGGGCCATTTCGCAAAAAAAGGCGGGTTCTTTTATTCCGAATCGTACCCAAAACTAATCAGCACTAGCCCCGCCCACAAGTGACTTACCTACCAAATTTTGTGAAATTCGGTCCATTAGTTTTTTAGTTACAGTGGATACAAAATCTGCACAGACAGACAGACACACAGACAGACAGACACACAGACAGACAGACAGACACACAGACAGACAGACAGACAGACACACGCACAGACGTCACGCTAAAAATGGTTTTTTCGTATTCTAGAGGTCTCGAAACGTGTAGATCCGTCGAAAACTCGAGTTGTGATTTTCGGTATGATTCCAATACTTTCCCTATACATTACCATGTATTGCAGGGAAAGTAAAAATCTGATGTGAGCAGCACATGACTTTCCCTGCAGACTTATATTAACGTTCTCTTTATTTTAACTAAATTTATTTCACTTTAAATTCAATTTTCGTTCTCATGCGGTAACCGGGCTTATTTTCAAAGGTGGCGTAGGGAAAGTACGAAAAACTAAAATATCTCGAGAACGGCTAGACCTAGTGTAATGGGGTTGCTCTTATTCTTTTCGTCGTTAAAAATTACGTATTAAATCAGCATTTAATGGATATATTTGAGTATAACTAGTTCTTTAGTTTAGATTTGGACGATTTTTGCGGGCCATTTTGCAAAAAAAGGCAGGTCATTTTTTTCCGAATCGTACCAAAATCTAATCAGCACCAGGTTGGCCTACAAGCGACTTATCCACCAAATTTTGTGAAATTCGGTCCATTAGTTTTTCAGTTAGAGTGGATACAAGCTTTTGCGGGCCATTTCGCAAAAAAGGCGGGTTCTTTTATTCCGAATCGTACCCAAAACTAATCAGCATTAGCCCCGCCCACAAGTGACTTACCTACAAAATTTTGTGAAATTCGGACCATTAGTTTTTTAATTAGAGTGGATACAAAATCTGCACAGACAGACAGACAGACACACAGACAGACACACAGACAGACAGACAGACACACACACAGACGTCACGCTAAAAATGGTTTTTTCGTATTCTAGAGGTCTCGAAACGTTTAGATCCGTCGAAAACTCCAGTTGTGATTTTCGGTATGATTCCAATACTTTCCCTATACATTACCATGTATTGCAGGGAAAGTAAAAATTACAAAATGAATTTGAATTTGTAGGGAAAGTCATGTGCTGCTCACATCAGATTTTTTGCTTTCCCTACACGTATTACGATTCCAATACTTTCTCTAATGGATAAGGGAATTATTGAAATCGTATCGAAAATCGCAAGTTGAGCTTCCGACAGATCTAGGAATCGTAGTGTTTCCCTACAAATTATACAGTTTCGATACTTACACCCTAATGTACACGCAAAATATTGGAATCGCGTCGAAAATCGCAAGTCGAATTTTCGACAGATTTACACGTTTTGAGCTATTTTTAGCGTGATATAGTTATGTCTGTATGTGTGTCTGTCTATCTGTGCAAGGTATGTATCCACCTGAGCTCGAAACGAATTGACCACATATCACAAATTGGGATAGATAAATCACTTGTGGGTCCTCTTAATGCTGATTAGATTTTGGTCAGATTAGGAAAGAAATAATCTTTTTATTTTTTTTTTCATTCAAAATGGGCCGTAAAATCTTCAAAATCTAAATTAAAAGACGACATACGCTTAAATGTATGAATAAAATATTTGTTTTATACGTAATTCTTAACCACGAAAATAATAAAAACTATCTCATGACTTCAGGCCTAATGGATCTCGACAATTGTTTTTTTCGCATTTTTGTAAGGTCGCCTATAAAAATACGTTCAGTTGCTAAATGAAAGCGAAAGTTGAATTAAAATTGCATATTCAGTGAAATTTTAAATAATTATCCATGTTACTTAACGCAATTAAACTCAATAACTTAATGAATTATGAAAGAAATAAAGAGAAAATAGATTTTTTGAATCTGTAAAAATAATCATGTGCTGCCGATAGATCAAGTACTTTGTTTCATTTTATTTGATTTTTGTAGTTTTCTTATAAATCGTAATTTTTACAGCTGTTTCGAACGACTTGTGAGGTATTGTAAATCAATTGGTTTTCCATTATTTTTTAACAAGATACTTAAATTAAAGTCTCATTCAATGAAGCAGTGTATTGAATCATTCTTAAATTCGCTCAAGTTCCTTCTTGTCTTTTTAACACTTTACAACAAAGTTGAAAAGTGTTTATGACTTTGTTCATTCTGTCTGTCTGTCTGTCTGTCTGTCTGTCTGTCTGTCTGTCTGTCTGTCCGTTAGCACGATAACTGCCGTAAAAATGACTTTATCAAAATGAAATTTTAGTATGTTGTTCAGACGGTCTGTAGGACCTATGGGAATATAAATAAATAATATCACCCAATTAGTTTTTTATTGAACCCGGGTTGAAAAAATGAAATACATTGAACCCTATGGGACCTAATTTTTCAAACATTTTTTAAGTAAATTTAAAATTCACGAATTGCTTCGAAATTTTTAGGAAATATTCACATTATCCCATAGAATATATATAAAAAAATTCAGTATAATATGTTAAGTAGTTTTTTAATTAAAAATTATTTTAATATAGGAAAAAAACAAATTCAATTAAATTCTGACTTTGGGATAACTAAAGAAAAGAGAGATATATTATATAATAAATATCTTTCCATTTGTTTAAACGTTTTGCATATGGGAGGGGCTTCACATTTAAAAATAAATTTGGTAGATAACAATTTTTCTTTTATTTTAAATTTTATATAACTCTTCATGATAAATTTATTTGATGGCATTTTTAATGCACTTTCCTACGTCCTAGACAGTTAAAATTTGGTACACAGCTTAAATTTGTTGAACATTTTATTCGACAAAAATTTTATGGATCTTTAAATATAGATCATATATTTTTTTCGAAATGGCCTGAATATAATCCCCGTTCACTTCTATAAATCATTGTTGTAATATTGTTAAAAATTCTGATGTGGACAGCACATGTCTTTCCCTGCAGACTCATATTCGTTCTCTTTATTCAATAATAATTTGAGTTTATCTGCACAAAATAACAACTATAAGTATTTTAAATGACATTGAATTTACACGTTAAACTTAGATTTGGTTCTTATTTGATAGCTGGACTTATTGTCAAAGGTGGCGTAGCGAAAACGCGAAAAAACTAGAATATCTCAACGGCTAGTCCTAGAGTAATGGGGTTAGTCTTATTATTTTTTTTGTCAAAAATCACGTACAAAATAGGAATTTAATTGATATAATTGAGCACACGTAGTCTTTTATTTTTATATATAACGATTTTTGCGGGCCATTTCGCAAAAATAGCCCGTTCCTTTTTCCCGAATAATACTAGAATGACCTACAAATGATTTATATACAAAATTTTGTTAAAATTGGTATATAAATCACTTGTAGGTTATTGAAATATTATACACCAAATTTTGTTAAATTTGTTCCGTTAGTTTTTAGCTAGAGTGTATAAAGGGAATTTCTGCCGGCCATTTCGCAAAGAAGGCAGATTCTTTTATTACGAATCCTACTATAATCTAATGAACATCAGGATTTCCCTCAAAAAACATACCTACCAAATTGTATGAAATTCGGTCCATTAGTTTTCAATTAGAGTGGATGTAATATCCACACAGACACACAGAAATGTACACACATACACCCTTACACACACAGACGTCTTCCTAAAAATAGATTTTTCGTGTTCTAGAAGTCCCAAAACGTGTAGATCCTTTGAAAATTCGTGTTCCGATCTTCGGCACGATTCCAATACTTTGAGTACATACACATACACACATATATTATCTGTGTATTATCTGTGTATCTAAATTCCATGACTATGCAATTACAATAGTTGTGATTTTAAATGATCCCTAAACTTTTATTATTTCTTCAACGAAGCCTAATTTTAACATATGCGGAATGCAAATATCTCAAGCGATTGTAAGATGAATTACATAAGAATGGCTGAATTTTTTTCACACAAAATTATTTAGCTCTGGAGTCTGGAATACAAGTTACATGAATGAAATATTCATTGATTTTTCATAAAGAATCAGATGATTTATATTTCGATACAGTTTTAAATATTTAAGTATAATAAATTACTGTAGTACTGTGATAATGTAAAAGATATCACCACTGAATGTATCACATTTTAGAAATTTTTAAATGAAATTACATTTCAGTTGGAAAGTGTTTCATAATCAATGCTTATGCATGATTAATCTTTCTTGTTTACTTTTCATATACTATTCATTTCCTTAATCCTTAATATTTACTTTTATCTTTTTCTAGTTTCCATTTGGTAACGGGGCTGCGCTGTCTTTTCTTTTATTCAGAAAGAAGATCTGTTTTGTTTCAAAAACATTGACACTCTTATATTGTATGACACTCTTATTTGACACTCTTATATTTCTTCCTACGTCATAATCCTAACGTAATACTATACGTCATTCATCACTACGTTGATAAATGAAGTATGCAAATCAAGTTAGACATGGCATAACGTGAAAGCGCCATATTTAAGACTAATTTTTAACGTTTTAGGCGCCATAATTAACTTTTGAAAATGTAGTTATATTATGTGTCACGTGATTCAATGTTACGTATATTGTGCACGTGTTGATAAAATTCAAATATTTTAAATTTTCGCAAGTCAAAGTTTGCCTTGCACTATGTTTGGCAGGAGAAATTATAAATATATTAATGCATTAATTTAATAAAATGTCATTTGATTACTTATAGCACACTCAATCTCATTTTTTAACACTTTACAACAAAGTTGAAAAGTGTTTATGACTCTGTTCATTCTGTCTGTCTGTCTGTCTGTCTGTCTGTCCGTTAGCACGATAACTGCCGTAAAAATGACTTAATCAAAATGAAATTTTAGTATGTTGTTCAGACGGTCTGTAGGACCTATGGGAATATAAATAAATAGTATCACCCAATTAGTTTTGAATTGAACCCGGGTTGAAAAAATGAAATACATTGAACCCTATGGGACCTAATTTTTCAAACATTTTTTAAGCGGATTTAAAATTCACAAATTGCTTCGAAAATTTTAGGTCACATTCAAATTATTCCATAAAATATATAAAAAAAATTCAGCAAAATATATTCAGTATTTTTTTAAATAAAAATTAAAATAATAATTACACCTCTTATATGAAGCGATCACGTGACCACAATACGAAACGATCACGTGACCAACTTCAAAATATAATACGGCGTCCATCTTGTCTGAAAATCGTCATTTTTAAAGTTCTTTTTCATTCATATTGAGTGTTGTATTCGTCGTAAAACCTCTTTATTTTCGCTTAAATTCTGTGCATCTACATACTGAAACAACGCAATGACAATATATTTGAGTTTAAATGAGCATCCAACTTTGATTATTTCTCTAACGAAGCCTATTTTTCACTTATGTGAAATGTAAACAGCAAAATATGTAGGATGAGTTGTATAGGAATTGCTGTATTTTTTTAATGCAAAAGAATTTAGCTCACGGAGTCTGCATAGCTGATATGAAAGAAATATTCATTGATTTACCGAGAGAAGGACGATTTTTTGCGATGAAGTTTTAAGCATAGAGTTGAATTACTTATAGCTCCATGGTCTTAATTTTTAAATAAAATAAATTATTATAGTATTGTGATGAATGACATGAATGAGAAATTATTTATGAATGAAATGCTGCTCTTTTAGAGAGAGCCAGGCGTGTTATTTTTTCTATGACGTCATTTGAATGGATTTCAGTTGTTTTCGATGAGGTTTTTAAATATAATAAATTATCGTGGTATTATGATAATTCAAAAATTGTTACCGAGTAATATATCACATTTTAGAGATGTTTAAACCAGGCAATTTATATTTCAATGCCGTCATTTGAATGAAGTTCATTTTTTCGATGAATGTTTAAGTTTTCAAATATAATAAATCAATGTAGTATTGTGAGAAGTTTTAAAATATTACCGAGGAATGTATTGCATTTTAGACATGTTTAAATAAAATTGCATTGAAGTTGGAATGTGTTTCATAATCAATGCTTTAAGCATGATTGATCTTTCTTCTTAAATATCATTTTATTTGCACGATTTAAAACCAAACCGCAAAAGTAAGTTTGTTCCATTGATTACTTCACACCAAACATTAAAAAGAGTTTACACATAAACACAAAACCCGTCTGTAACGAGCATTTTCAAAATTCGGCAGGTATTCCCATTCCAGATACCAGTATCCGTGAACCGACTTCATGCTTACTATGCAATTGTCAACACGGAATAACCGATATCTGCAATGTCAGTTAGAAACTTACTATAATACACACATTTTCAGAACATCTATGGCAAATGACAATTTCAGTCTTTCAGTGTAAAATTCGTTTACAATTTAGTTCATGCTACATGAAGCTGCAAGGCAAAGATCATAAACAAAAATCCGCATATAAGGAAACTTTTTAAAATGCAGAAGACACTGTCATTGCAGATACTAGTATTTATGGACCGAATTCGCACTTATTACGTGCTTATCAACAAAGAATAACCGATATCTGCAAGTTCCTTTCTGCCACTGCAAATATCGGTTATTACATGCCAACGAGCGAATAAGTGCGAAATCAGTTCATAATTGGCACCTGCAAGTTTCTTTCTGCCATTGAATATATCGGTTTATCCATGCTGACGAGCGTTAAATCGCGCATTGCCGGTCCATGAGTATCTGCAATGGGAGTGTCTTCTGAAAATTTAAGACGTTGTTAGAAGTTGACTCAACAAGTTCACCGTTCAAATTGTATTGGATGAACTTTTTAGCTTATGCATGGCAATTATTTGAATGGCCTGTTTTATTTTCAACCTTTCAAACTGGGTCTATTTACATGGTTCTTAACATATTGAACCCATACACATATATATTTCATAGAACCGCACCAAAGTGTTTAAAATTAAACTTACAGATATGAGGCATATCCACCATTAGTGCTCTGTAATGCTTCTAATAAAACGTTTAAAACTATTAAAAGTGATAGAAAATCAAACTGCAATAAATATTATATTAAAAGAGAGAATCAAAACTAATATATCAAGGAAATATGAAATTGTTGGCATATTCCCAACAACAACATTCGTACTTGTAGTAGAGAATAGTAGCTCATGCGGTGCTATACTTTAACATGGGGTCGATTGCTGTGCTAGTACTCCCATGTTAAAGTATAGGCGCACCCCATGATGAGCGGTGGAGCTTCCACCAACACGTGACCTTTGTATGAAGGGGGGATTTCATCAGTCAGATAAGAGTAACAAGGATGTTTTTTTTCTGTTTTTTTTTTTAATGAATGAGTAGATAAAGAGCAATCTTCAGGATATTTTAGGGGTAATGCATAATATCAATAATTGTGTTTCTTTTTTTTTAAGTGTTAACGTTTAAAAAAGTAACGAATGTGCATTTTAAACTTTCAAAATAATCATAGATACGTGTTTTTTATTAACACATTTTAACAAATGGGATTTTACGCGTTTCAAAAAACATCATGCGTGTTTTAAGCCACCTAAATTTCTCACGTGTACAAATTTTAAGCAAAAATTAACATAAACGTGTTTTAAATTGTTTCAATTTCATAAATGTGTGTTTTCAACTTTCAAAATTTCTGTGTCTTTATCTGCAAGCTTTACAGAACTGAATCATATCCTCAATTTCTGTCCCACCAGGTGTTAAAGAATACTAACCTGAAGTAATACGTATTATGCGAGCTAATTATGGGTTGTAATAATTTAACTGAATCATCTTTGCACATGCAAAAACACATTCTAAATATTAAAAGGGACCTATTTATCCCTCAATATTCATACAGAAGGTGCACGCTCTGAGAATAAGATTACAGTGGATTTATTGATATAATTTCTGGCATTAGACAAAATGGTTTTAGTGTGGTTTAAACCATTTTGTCATTTTAAAAGTGTGGACAAAATGGTTTAGTGTCTTTAATATTCGTAAAGTGCAAACTGTTGTCAATTGACACATCAGAAAACCGTAGTTTTTAGTATATGCACATTTGATTGTCTTATAGTTAAAATTCCTTAAAATTAAGCAGAAGTAGTAACTATTTTGACATAGTTGCTGAAAAAAGTATAGAATATTCATTGTTCAACAACCATATTTCAATTTATGAGACGTAAATACATTGAAATAGATTTAAATACGCAGGAATATCATTTATTATTTTAATTTTAAGTTACATTGAAGTGACAATTTATTTCTGGAAAAGTAACAGTTTAAATATATAATATTTAATTCAATATGAGACAGTTTCCATAGAAATATATGCAATGTGGTGCGATTTATCTTACCGCAGATCCACCTGAATCATTGCCTCAAACGATTTTGATGTTTTCCCAACATAAAGTTTTATCTCCGTCTCATTACCTCCATGGTTTTACATGTCGTATAATATGAAATATTATCCGATATGTATGCGCATATGTTCTTTTAATAAATAAATTTGTAGTCCATGTTGATGTGAAAATTCAAGAAGAGAGGCAGAAATAATCATCTGCATCCAATCTACTTGTTTAATGTATCAAAAATAAAAATAAAATGTTATCATACGTGGGATATCTTTACAATAAAACAACAATTTCTACAAAAATGTTTTAAAATACTAGAAGTGATATAAACTGATAAATAGCCAGGCCACAAAAATTAATTTTTTAAAGATTACGTCTGACAAGTTTGCAGAAATATCTTCAAAATTATAAAATCAAAATTTTACACATAATTCCTTTTTAATATAATTTAAATAGAAATAGTTCCTACTGCACCCGAAGAAAGTTATTCGCCCAACTAATCAAAATTGTTTCCAGACCGTTGCATGTTCTAGAACAAATGCTTGAAAATCTGAAGGCATTGTTGAATCTCTCCCATGGTTTAACAATGCTTTCACCACTGCTCGTTACGAAAGCACTAATGATGGATAATGAAGGATTTGCCAACAGATTGATATATTAATTTTCCATTTGTACTAAAGATTTGGAGAGATTTGTACTTCAGAATTCTCTAAAATTTCATTACGCTGTCTAAATCTAAATGTAATTTATTCCTCTTAGATTTGTTTTGAGTAGGAAATAATTTTCCAGAAATTAAACACATTATGCTTTAAAAGTGATATCCACCATGCAAATTGATTTTATATAATAGGAACATTGTGGAGGGTTGAGTGTTTTGTCCGATGCTTACAATAAGTTTATTAATTTAAGTATCATTGAGAAGTATTATAATTTTAACTTGTAATCTTAGAGATTCTTGATGACTACTTTATGGTTGCTCATTAAAATTATCATGTGAATAATCAATATTATTAAACACTTTACATACCTATTTAGTATGCACAATACTCTCTGACATATTTATCAGAACTATCTATTGGTTCTGTTGCTTGATATATACGTGCAATTTGAAATAAATCTAGAAATGTTTAATGTTTGAAGTGTTTCTGTAGCGTAATGACGTTTACTTTTAGAGTAAAGACCATTTTCTTATACAATATAATGTATTCATTTATGAAAAATATTTATTCCTTAAGGAAGATTAAGGCAGTGGTTTCCAAACTTTATGTTACTACATCTCCCTTTAAAAAATATAATCTTGGCGCCCCCCTTTATAAAATAATATAGACACAATTTTAAATAGAAAAAATGTATTAATACAAAAAATGAAAAAAAAACCCGTAAATTGACTGAATAATAACAACGTTTTACTATATATATGTATTTTTAAATTCATTTATTTTTGATGCGACGGATATTCTTGTTTCTTACCACAGAGTTTTTAAATCTAGGTGTCATTCAGGAGAGTGCTACTCCTAGATCTTTTTCTACTACTAAACGAGCTCGATATTTGAATTTCATTACAGCTAATGCAGAAAATCTCGTTTCGCATAACTATGATGTTACGAATGGCATCAGTACTTGCATTGCTTTGCTTGACAGAGTACTATATTCTTCACTTCAATTCAACCAAAATTGAACCAGGGTTTGAATTTAAATTTTTTGTTTCAATGAAGTATCGCATGATAATTCAATCAATGTTTTATTTCCAATAGTTGTCAATCAAAGATTATCATCATGTTTATCTACGGATGTAATCTGTATCCACGCAAACTTCAAATCAAGAAACTTAACATCAAGATCTTCGAAATAATGTGAAAAGTACGTTAGCAAACCATCCAAATGTTCAATAAATATATTTTTGTTTGCTTCAATATTAACTTTGGCGCAGAAAACATTTAAAAGAGGAAACACGTCGAACTTAATTTTTTGTAAATTTGATTTCCTTAGCTCCAATTTTTACTTTCCTTATATACATAATGTATAAGGAAAGTATTGTGACGGGGTCGAAAATTCGAATTCGAGTTTTCGACGGGAGAGCACGTTTCAAGCATCCCTGATCACGAATCAAACATTTTTGAAGTGATGTCTGTGTGTGTGTATGTGTGTGTGTGTGTGTGTGTGTGTGTGTGTGTGAAAGTATGTGTGTGTGTGTGTCAGTGGGTCTGTGGAGACGATAACTGACGAACGAATGGACCGATTCGAACCAAATTTGGTACAAAAATCACAATCTGTAAACACTGGAAGCCTATTGTTTTTATACGTAATCGAATGTTCAGAACCCCCCTAAATTTTCGAATGAAATTTTGAAAAAATCGTCAAAAAATCAAAACCAATAATAAATTTACGTAAATAGACATTTCTTATGTAATTTTTCATTAGAAAACGATTGACATAAATTTTAGAACGCTAACATGAATCGTTCTCGAGATATTGCACATTTTTCAAAAAAAATATCAAAAATTCATATAAAATAGAAAAAAAAATTTCCTATTGAGAAACATGTTCACTTTTCATATATAATATCATACGATAAATTGGGTGACATCATTCTCGCGGATCTAGCTCGTTCCATTCATGAAAAAAGATACTTTGAGTAATACTTTTGCATTTGAACGCCAATTTATCTGCTGTAAGAATAACTTATTTCTTCGTCCATAACGCTTGGCGAAATTTTGGCGACGAAATTGGCGGAATGTCGCCAACTTGGCGACTTTTTGAAATGTTGCCAAATTAACGAAAATCTCGCCAAATGGATAAAAATGACGCTAAATCAATGAAAATGACGACTAATTGTGGAAAATTCAATATTTAATAAGTTATATAATATATAAATATATAATAATAGCTATATAATATATGTCGAAAATTCAATATCTAATAAGTTATATATATATATATATATATATATATATATATATATATAACTTATTTCTTCGTCCATAACGCTTGGCGAGATTTTGGCGACGAAATTGGCGGAATGTCGCCAACTTGGCGACTTTTTGAAATGTTGCCAAATTAACGAAAATCTCGCCAAATGGATAAAAATGACGATAAATCAATGAAAATGACGACTAATTGTCGAAAATTCAATATCTTGGAAAGGATATTAGTATCTACTAGAAGAAAAACCTATTTATTTTACTGTAAAAGTAGTAAATTCATTTCATTATATAAGGAAAGTCAAGTGTTGCTCACATCAGATTTTTTATGAATACTTTCACTTTGTCTGTTTGAATCAGTGAATGCATTTGTGGTCCTTGCATTGATTATTCAAAACACTAAATGTTCCTAAAATTTCAACCAAATAGGCAAGTTTAACAACAAAGTCGTCATTCCTAAACAAATTTGCGTTTTTATTATGATTTTCAGCTAGTAAAATTGGAATCTCTTCTTTGAGTTCAAACACCCTTTAAACCACTTTTGCACGAGATAACCAGAGCACTTCACAATTGTATAGAAGTAAGGTATAATTAGCTTCCATATCTTCACACAGCTTTTAAAACAACCTAACTTTTAAAGGACTGTTTTTTATGTAGCTTATAACTTTCGTAACTTTAGTAAAAATGTTGTTAAGTTTCTCGCTCATAATTTTTGAGAGAAGAGTTGCTCTATGAAACATGCAGTGATTTTCAGATAACTTCGGGTGCTTTCTTTCAAACTAATTCTTGAAGACCTACCTTGTGTCCTGACATTTACTATGCTCCGTCTGTACAGTGTCCAATGCAGTTATTCCACTTTATGTCGTTTTCATAAAAAAAAAATCAATTATAGTAGAAATTTCATTGGATGTGACCTTTCCAATAATGGGGTTTCAAAATAATATATCTTCTATTATATTAGTTTCTGCAACATATCGAACATATGTAATTAAATGAGCATCTTTAGCTACATCAGTTGCTTCGTCTACATGTATGGCGAATTTTGAAGTACACAGTCCAGAAACTAACTAATCGCAAAGATCTCCAGATATATCATCGATTCTTCTGCCAACTGTATTATCAGCAAGCGGTATTTGTCGTAACTGTTTCGCATATGATTCGCCAAACATTATTTTAACCATATCAATAGCTTCTGACAAAACTAGAGTTTCTCCTATTGTGTGTGTGTTTTCACGTTTCGCGATTCTGCAAGAAACTTGCTACGACGCTAGCAATGCATTTGATGGAACTTAAACTATTTTTTTGAAGTTTGCTTTTCTTGGCTGAACTCATCTGATTTTCTTTGAATACTTTCTATGGGCTTACCAACGCATTCAAAATGCATAGTTTTAAGGTGCCGTTTTAATTTGCCTGGTCTCATACTATGTGCAGCCAAAGATTTCGTACAAAACAAACACATTGATTTTTTCAAGCCATCTATAATAACACTTGTGAATTCTAATATTAAATGAGTTGACTCGTATTTTTAGTCTTGGATGTTCTACTTCCTTGTTCCCTGTTGCTTGTATTCCCATTACCTTTACTTGTATCAGCAACGGTATCTTCGTTATTAGTCGATTTTCTCTTGTAACCCGTCAAAAATTTATCCAATTGCCTAAAAATATTAGGATTAAATTTATATTTTTTTGAAAAATACAACTTCTAAATTACTAATGATTTTTATCAGTAAGTAATTACACCAAAAACAATAGCAAGTACAATCGCACACTGCTGTAATGCTTCTGTTGATACTTTAGCTACGAGTGACGTTTGAATTTGAAGGTATTGTCTTGATGACTCCTGCAGTTCTAGTGGCCGTTTTATAAACTATGCACTTGCAAACTGCAAACCGGAGCTAGAGTGAGATAAGTATATCTCACTATCGGAGCTAGAGTGAGATAGGAGCTAGAGTGAGAAAGGAGCTAGAGTGAGATAGTTGGCGGTAAATGCTTTAAAAAATAGGTTATAAAATTTAATGTTATGTTATGAAAGTTTATTTGTATATGTTATGTTAAGAAAACTACATTTCTGTTAAAGTTTTCGCGCTTTCTTTTACACTAGTCCTCCCTCCCCAGGGAGGAACGCCTCCCAGTTTGAAAATTATTGCATTAAGGTATTTTATCTCAAATAAGAGAAAATATTTTATATTGAATGAAAAACATTTCCTTATGCACCCAAATAATTTTCTTGTAGTTGAATTATGCATTTGCACATTAAGAAAGTGCTTTCAATAAAGTATATATCATTTTATGAAAGTATAGAAAATAGTTTATAGTATACAAGAAAACATTTATAACGAATAAATAAAACCTTCTTTTAATAATGGAACACAATATTCATGTACAAATAAAGTTTTCTTTATGCAAGCATATAAGTTTCTAAAATAAGATAAAATAATTTATGTTTAACATGAAAGTTCCATCCCACATGTATATATTAAACTTTCTTATATTAGTCAAACAAATTAGGTTTCCATGAAGAAGATTGTCTTCATTGATACATATTGTAATATTAATTTTTATAAACGTAATCTGTGTCGAAAAGAAATCATTATGTTTGTATAAGAAACCATTTCTTATAAACGTGCAGATACACAAAACTTTATCATTGCAGATATTATAAATCTTAACAGATCCTTATCACTGCAGATACACAGATCTTTACAGATATTTATCATCGCAAATACACAAATCTTTACAGATCTTTATCATTGTAGATACACAAATCTTTACAGATATTTATCATCGTAAATGCACAAATCTTTACAGATTTATGTCATTGCAGATGCACAAATCTTTACAGATAGTTTTTAATGCAGACTCACAAATCTGTTAACCAGTTTCACATTTTTTACTCTTTATTATGATTATTGGCAACAAAAGGCCGTATTAATTAATGTTAAAATAAACAACACTGACAACATGCACAGGAATCTAATATAGAGCATGCTTCAAATGTCCTATTTCAGTAGAATGCACATTTGTATTCGATAAAGAATATAATCACATATTTTGCAGAGTTCACTTCTATAAGAGGTTGTAATTTCATCCCAGTAACTCAACGTTAGAGAATCGGCTGGTCATTTCCAAGATCCAAAGTTCAATTCCAGGTTGGGGCAGAAGTGTTCTTCACAATGACGCCCGAACAAATCAATCCTGTAGATTAGTGCAAAGATGTCGGAGGTCTGAAAGTGACCCTAGTATGACCTGCATGAGTTCAGTGGCTCAGAAATATGAAACGCAAATTTCAAATCGAGAGGATAATTATCAAGCAGGATGCTAACTTGGAGAATGAAAGTAGAAACACGAGACTTGCCTGAGATAAAAATAGCAGGAGGTGGTCAGTTGCATAGGAGGAGGTCAGTTGCAATCTGGCATAATAAAGTGGAGAATGTAGACTCCACTTTGACAATAAGAGCTTGCAATTAGTGTCCCAGTTGTCCAATAGAGCATCGGCTGGTCAGTTCGAAGATCCAGGGTTTGATTCCCAGTTGGAGCAGCAAAGTCTTTTCCAACTTTAACCGGCGTTTCGAGTGTCACCATATTACAGATCCTAGCAAACAATCAAGAAAAACAAGTATTGTTTTCCCTAAACACGTTTCATTTGTTCTTGGTGTTAATTCCTACTAATTCGATCACACTCTACAATTTCCTAATTGGTATTTTTCGTCTATCTTACTTATTTGCCGGAATTCGTTATCCTTTATTTTAATTATCCGCTAGGGGGCGTTGTAGTCACTTTTAAGTATGGACACTTTACAATACATATACCTAACATATACTCTGGGGTGCTTAAGGACTTTCTAGGAACACTGTTAAATTTCATAATTATACTTATTCAAATGCCATAGATGCATCTTATTTCACTAGGTGATCTACGAAGATGAATTAATATTAAGATAGTTTATGTATGACGAAAATTTGACAGGTTTAAAATGGAATGTTATTGGGAGAATGATATTATGACCGAAGGGAACGTTTGAATTTTAGCTGTCTAACAGTCATATTTACACTTAGCAAATACCATATTTATTAATGAGACACAGCATATGCAAAATTAATCTTACACAGCTAATATATTGTAAGAAAACTAATATATTGCAAAACGATCTAGGAGGGTATACCATTTAATTATAAATATACTGCATGTAATCTAAAATATTTAAAAGTTAATTTTACGTAGCAAGTGTTTATTTAGATAGTTGACATATTTGAGCACTAATACTCTTTTGTGTTCCGTA
This sequence comes from Amaurobius ferox, assembly GCA_951213105.1. NCBI lineage: Eukaryota > Metazoa > Arthropoda > Arachnida > Araneae > Amaurobiidae > Amaurobius > Amaurobius ferox. The sequence goes on along the minus strand of OX578134.1, from coordinate 21,794,273 downwards.
CCATGCGTAATAGATGTATAAATGCACTGTGCATGGGTCAAAAATCCAACTCTTGTAATTAGAAAGATCTACATATTTTGAGCATTGTCGAATGTGAATCAGCCATTTTAAAATGGTTTTTGAGTGTGAGTTTGCGTAGATGTTATATCTAAAACACATTAAATTTAGGAAATGGACAATGCCGCGTTTATTTATATTTGTAAACTTAAGAGGACTTGTAAAGGAAATTGCTGCCTCAATTGCGAATCGAACCACGGATCTTCGTACTACTCAATCTGATGATGCTGTACTCTTTGAGCTACTAGGACGGATTTGCAAGCTCTTATCGTCGAAGTAGACTTTAATTTCTCCACACTCTAATGTCAGATACACGTGCAAGTGTCTATCTAATTGGCCACCTCCTACTATTTTTACTTTCATCTTGTTCAACGATTCTTTGCACACCTTGGTATCACACCCCGATTTCGAATTTACTTTATTTTCAAATGAGTGCTTTACTTCCAATTCTAAATCACTCCCCAACTCCAAATTCACAACTTGTTTAAAATCAGCCTCTTTACTTTAGGACAATATAGTTCTTTCCTATCCCTTTTTATATTTAGATTTAGAAAATTAGCTTTTATCTATTTTCCCCCCACTATGTAATTCGGTTTCATATTTACATTTCGAATATGTTTCCTTTGAATCTACTTTGAGTATTTCTAAATCACCTATCAAATTCAACTCTGCTTCATTCACCAGCATTTGTCCGGATTTACTTTCGTTTCCGATTATTAATCCATTTTACGCTTCACTACTGCAGACACTATGGGTTCATTTTCTAGAATCAAATCCACAATTTATCTCCAAATCGGCCTTCCATACTTCTCAAAACATTCTCTTTTATCTTCTAACTAATACACGCGGTTTTCCTAATCTCTTTCGCAATTTTCCCATTCGCTAAGCCCTTGCAATGCATTTCTCGAATTTGGGAATATCCTTACAATTAGTGTATTAATATTTAGACATGTTTTACATCTATTTTAATTAAAAGCTTAAAAATTTTTGAGATCGGTGATTTTGTTGGTGATCCAAAGTAGATTTCATTCCTCTCTGTGTGTGCTTTAATTTAAATTTTATTCCTCTCTTTGTGGGCTTTAATTTAAACTTTCAGGCGCTACTATAAAACACTGTTACTCTAACCGAGAATAGAAGCACGGATTGTCATGCTGGCCATCCGACTCTCTAACGTTGGGTCCCAGGGAGGACATTGCAGCTGCTACCGAAGTGGACTCTGCAGATTATTGATTTTTAAGTTGATCAGAACAAGGGAGACCCTTCAATTATTTTTATTTTTTAGAAATCGAAAATAAAATATCACGGAAATGTTTATTTCTTATGTACTATTTCTTATTTTAATGCGAATAATGTTATTTACTGAACGTGGACATATATCCTTCTTAAAGCTATCTACATTTTCCCTCTATATTAAAAAAATCTAGGTGCAGCCGATGACCAAATTATTTTAATCTAGAGATATTTTGAATTAAGCCTGGCGCCGGACCTATGGCATCAAATTATTTGCAATTTGGCACGATGATTAAGAATATATCAATAATGCTTGGAATATTTATTGGAATATTATTAATGCTTGGAAGTGGGTTAGGTTAAATGGCTAGAGAAACAAATTCGGGGGTTGGCAAGCGTAAAACAAAAATTGGGCGAAGCTCCATCGGGGTGAAAACCGTAGATAACCTATATAAGAGATACTTTACATCTTATCCAAAACGGACCAAACATCTTTCTTAGGTGGGTTGGTTCTAAATGTTAGGGTTTTATTTTTCGGGCGACCCTACTTCCTCGAAGTAATTAAGAAAGGGTATCGGCACTTATAATCCGAAATGGTGGTCGACATTCAAATCCCATTAGCGCACGAAAAGAAGACGTGGACATGAAGTGATTAACAGTTGACGAGCTGTCTTTCAAATCAAAGTAGCCAATCAGAAAATATTTTTGACACTTTCTCACCGAAACAACGAGAACAAAGTAATAGTTTAGAGTGAGATGTTACCCCGGATTTCAAGCATTGGAAAACATACGAAGACTGAATCTATTCTTTAGGATACCTACGGGGTAAACCATTTTCTTACTGCATTACAAACAATTATCAAAACGTACATTTCTGAAATGTTACATATAAGCCCGTAAATGTGTAAAATGGCTTATAATTTTGTTTTAGATGAATTAAATTCAATATACCTAGGTTTCGTTTTCCAAATATAAGCAAATATTTGATTAACTAATCCAATTCCTATACAACCCCTTAAGCTATTACACCTGTTTATCAGTCATGAAGTAAGAGGACGTTACTTGAGTTGCTACGGTTGGAAAGGGGTAACGAACAAGCTGAGTTTGCGAGCGTCAGCAAGCTGGCATGAGGGCCGGGTGGGATGAAGGAGTTCACGAAAAAATTCCTGGGATTTGCAAGACTCAGTGAAAACTGGCGAAGTCCCAAAGGGTGTAATACGCCAGAGTGTTGCATTATGAGTAAATGGCAAACTGTACAGTTATGGAATTTTACATATAAGCCCGTAAATGTGCAAGACAGCTTAGAATTTTGTTTTAGCCTAATTAAATACTAATTAACAAACTGTTGCATTCTCATTATTAGCAAAGTTTTCATTGGTCGATCTAATTGTCAATTCATTTGTAATTAGATTCTGGCTATAACCTCATGCTTACATCAGAAAAAGGTAGACTACAACATTAGTTAGGTAGGAAACACTTGGAACAATATTTTCCCAATCATATACCTTATTGACCTTAATAATAATTATACTTTGCGTCCGGGGTAAAATAGCTCGCGAAGCAATATTCGGTGATTGGTGAGTGTTAGCGAACAAGAAGAGGCCACCGACGGACTATTACGCCTACGTAGTTGGCAGAACGAAAGGGAACCAGCGAGTAGAAGGCGAAGCCTCTCGACTCAAGAAGCGAGTTGCTAGAATTTGCGAGTGTTAGCGAGCAGAAAGAGTAGGTATATAAAATAAAGACATAAAAAACAAATATTTACTATTTATGAACCGTATAAATGATTTATAAGTATCTGTCTGTATCATACATAAATAAAAAGCTATTTTTTTTTATTAATTTAACATTTCTGCATAAAGTGCTGTGTATCTCTCAACCAAATTGAGCGAATTGGATGACATTTGATACGAATATTACAATGACTAAATGCTATTGCTCTCTTTATGTTCGGGAATATCAGACAAGGTAAAGGCTTTCGATTTTTAAACGTTTTGTTTCGAAAACATATTTGTAAAATATATCTTTTGTATACAATATAATTCACCTTTAGATACAATATTATAAAATTTATTTAACGTAAAATAAACAACAATCAAACATAAAAATCATATTTTAAAGTGAAAAAAAAGCATTCACAAACATAGCATTTTTAATTTGACAGTTAGGAATTTTGGCAAGAATAAAATAACTAGCTTTACAGATATTAAGAAAGTAACGCAAGTCTAGTACATTATAGTTGTTTATACCAGTTTTTATACTCATATTAACTTTCCCCTTACTGATATTGCATACTGTTTCATATCCAATCATAAATCATAAAATCATTTACAAAATCTTAAACCTTTATGCTTTATGCAGCATAGCATTATCCATGATTCATTTTGCATCTGTGTCAGTAGACACCTAACAAGAGAAATGAAACCCTGACACTATATATAAAAGCTATGAATTTTGTTCCTGTAGAGAGGAAAGTAGGGAGATAACTTTACACTGTCCGCTCACAGAAGAACACACCTCCTTATTATTACAATAGTAAGTTTTGGAGTATTTCATCATAAAAATCAAATCAGAACAAGTCAGCAACATAATCCAGTGACTTATAAATGACATTAATTATAACTGGTATCTAATTACCAAATCAAATGATTCCTACCCCTCTCTCTGACTAAGTAAAAAATCTGATGTGGGCAACACATGACTTTCCTTATATAATGTAATGAATTTACTACTTTTACAGTAAAAAAAATAGGTTTTCTTATAGTAGATACTTATATTCTTTCCAAGATTTTGAATTTTCGTCAATTAGTCATCATTTTCATTGATTTAGCGTCAATTTTATCCATTTAGCGAGATTTTCGTTAATTTGGCAACATTTCAAAAAGTCGCCAAGTTGGCGACATTCTGCCAAAATCGTCCCCAAAATCTCGCCAAGCGTTATGGATGAAGAAATAAATTATTCTTACAGCAGATAAATGACTATTGGCGATCAAATACAAAAGTATTACTCAAAGTACCGTTTTTCATGAATGGAACGAGCTAGATCCACGATAATGATGTCATTCAATTTATCGCATGGTATTACATATGAAAAGTTAACATGTTTCTCAATAGAAACATTTTTTATATGACTTTTTGATAATTTTTTCAAAAATGTGCAATATCTCAAGAACGGTTCATGTTAGCGTTCTAAAATTTATGTCAATCGTTTTCTAATGAAAAATTACATAAGAAATGTCTATTTGCGTAACTCTATTAGCGGTTTTGATGTTTTGACGATTTTTTCAAAATTTCACTCAAAAATTTAGGTGGGTTCTGAACATTTGATTGCGTATGAAAACAATAGGCTTCCAGTGTTTACGGATTGTGATTTTTGTACCAAATTTCGTTCGAATCGGTCCATTCGTTCGCCAGTTATCGTCTTCACAGTCTCACTGACACACACACACACATACTTTCACACACATACACACACACACACACACACACACAGACATCACTTCAAAAATGTTTGATTCGTGATCAGGGTTGCTTGAAACGTGCTCTCCCGTCGAAAACTCGAATTCGAATTTTCGACCCCGTCACAATACTTTCCTTATACATTATGTATATAAGGAAAGTAAAAAGACACCTTTATCTGCATCTCCCACAAAATCGCCGAGAATGTTTTATCAATGTCCACATCCATTCAAAGATCTTCCAAACAATAAGCCAAGATAGCCAATATGAGAGAAAATAGTTTCCTCCCCACAAGAGTGAGCTTGTGACCGGGAAATGTGGAGGCAAGTTCTAACTAAGAGGATGATGAGGATGATAAATCGATAATAGTTCCCTCCAAACTGGAAAAAAATCCCCGTCCAAAGAACTGAATGGCTTAGGCCCATCCTAAATTGAGAAACATACAGCGGAAATATAATTCTGTACCGGTAGTGGATTCCTGATAGACTGGGGACCATATATATATCTTGAAGTCATTCCAGAAAGTGACAAAGCCTGAAAGGAGGTTTACTCAATTGGCGCGTTATCGCCTCTAATAGTGAGTTTTGCTTTAAAGAATTCGAGTACGTAATGGTACTTATTTTTCATTTGGTTTTTTTTTAAGATATCGCTTGATGGTGAAATTATATATTTCATCGTTGCACTTAAAGACGACCCTTCCCGAATAAAGACGAAATTGGTGAAAAAGTGCAAAGTGACAAAATATGCATGGCATGATTTAAAAGCTCATTCTTTGTTTTCTGTTCCTAATTTATATATGCATTTTATTAGCATGTATAAAACTTTCCAGTTATCTTTTCAAATTGAACACCATTTGCTTTGGTATAATCATTAATTTTTAAACTTAAAAAGTTGGAAGTTTAGTTTTAGCAATATATGAGTATAATAAAATGATTATTGAAAACTTTTCCATTCATCTGAAAAAAACTTTCCGGTTATCTTTTCAAATTGTACACCATTTGCTTTAGTATAATCATTAATTTTTAAACTTAAAAAGTTGGAAGTTTAGTTTTAGCAATATATGAGTATAATAAAATGATTATTGAAAACTTTCCATTCATCTGAAATATCTTATGAAAACCACAAAAGCATCATAAATAGTCAAACAGTTGTTGTTGTTGTTGTTGTTGAGACCCAGATCGTCCGACCTACCATAAAGGTTTAAGGTAACTGTCAAACAGTTGTTGGATGAATTGCACATATTATAAAAGAACTCACAATAATGCTAGTAAATGTATTCTATAATGATTATTTTTTTATTTTATCTAGAGTAGTTGAGAACGTATGGCCAAGATAGCCATCAAGTCATTTACGATTCTATCATTTATTTCTATGTCTTTATGATTTTTGTGATTAACCATGGAACAAATCATGTTTTCATTAATATATAATTTTTGAAACATTTGATAGCTGTACTTTCTATGACAATTAATATTGTAGACTTGATTTTAGCACTGGAAGACAATCAGATAGAGCCGAGGATTGAACCGGACTTTCCTGGATTTCATCCAGTCCAGCAAAATACTCACCCAGCAAAGAATGAAAGAATCACAGTAGTATATAATTAGCTTACATTATATGTAGATATATGATGTATCCAAACAAGACTTTCACTACAGTTTAACACAAAATATAGACCCCCCCCCATCTGGTTTAGCCATACGGACCTCTTACTCTTATCCAAACAAGTGTACAAAATATAATTCGATTATTTCAGTTCATTTCAGCGATATCGAATCAGTCTCCATAGACCAAACATCGTTCAAAAGGATTAATGATTGACAATGGGTTACTAAAAATGATTCAGTGTGTTCTGAACTCAAAAATGGATCAATTTTTGAGAGTCGGATTTTCGATCTCATCATAATACACTCATTATTACACATACTAAGTATTGTAGGGAAATAAAAAATCAGTTAAATAATATGTGATTTTATGATTTTTGAGAAGAATATCAAAATCGATCTTCTTGTAGCACATAATTTAACACCATAAAGTAATAATTTGCTTTAAAATATGCAAAAATAGTTTTCTATTTATTTGTAAGACTACCGGTGGAACTAAATTGAATGAAATTTTTGTATACTCCGTGTGTTTATATTTTATTTATTTATTTTAATCACTTATTTAATTTTATTGCGGGTTTATGTGGATTAAAGTTTTTGATCTACATATTTTTGCAGTGAAATACCAAAAAAACATATTTCAAGCTATAGGAGACTCCTTTGCAATTCTTTTTTGCTTTGGAAATATATATTTATATACCCTGTACAGATAGTGAATTTACTGCATCAAACATCTGCAGAAAAGTTAAGACGTCAAAGGGAAATAAATCTACGCTAAACGGTGATGACAGCACCCGTAAAGGGAGAATGCACCCTGCAGAGAATAGGATCGAAGGGAAACCCTTGTACATGGGTCTCAAATGCTTGCCGATTATCAGATATATTATTACCAATCTTTAAAAAAGCATCAAATTTAAAAAAACTAGTGACTGACATGATTCTATATAGTTAGATGTTTTGTTCAATTTAATTAGAATATTTCAGTGCTGCATTTTGCTTAGTTAAGCAGTATATCATTTTCTTGTTTAGTTGCGCACCCTGCCCAATTTTAGTTCACATCCCTCGGTGCTTTCACCTATATGATAATTTCTAAGCATAGTCTTCTCCTGTTATATTCTCTTCCACCCTAGAATTTCTCCCTTATTTCCTGCCACAGCCACGCAGTCGCTCAAAACTTTAAAAAAGCCATAAAGACAAATCCTCTTTCAAAGCAGTTCTTAAAATATATATTAATATTTTTTAATTTGCTCAAGCCGTGAAAAATTCGGTGTGGTGAGAGTGTATTCGTCTTTCCTAGCTTTTATATTCTCTACTTTAATAAAATTTAATGAGTAATTCTAACATATATGGCTATCGTGAAAGCACAGGCATATCACCCAGTTACTACGGCGCCTCTCTAAGATGCATGCTGCCTCCGCATAACTACATAGGAGCTGAAAGTCAACTTCCCTGGCTTGACAATTCAAATTGCAAGTAGCTCATTAGCCTTTTTTCAGGCGATTTTATGTATTCGGCTTTCTGCGCAACATGAAGGCAAGTAATTATTTTCTGTTTTCTTTTCGTTCAGGGTGACCTCTTCAGCCATGTCTCCTGGGGCGCTGAGCATTTTTACTTCGTGCGGCTTCTCTCTCTCTCTCTCTCTCTCTCCCCCTTTTTTTTTCTTTTGCGCACGCGGCCCAATTTGGACAACTCACCTGAAGGTACATATCTTTTCAATGTCCAGGCGGAAAAGAACTGTGCAACCTGAAAGAAATAAAAACAATTTGATCGGGTGTTCTGTGATAAAAATTAAATATAAACCAAATATCTCAAAGAAAAGTAACAGAGTCTAAATCCAGTCAAAAAAGTTAAATATAAATAAATTAATCTAAACTCAAAAGGTTAATTAATAAAATCTACGAAAAAACTTTTATGAATTCCCAGATTTTCTGTCTAACAAAATTTAAAAATAAACAATCACAGCCCCAAACAAGCTCCACATAATGGTAAGAAAAGAAAATAGGAACTGCAAATTCCGTTCTGAGACACCCTATATAAGAAGCAGGTTACTGCCAAGGCCAGCGAAGAGAAAAATCAAAAAACCATTAAAAAAAGAAAAGAAGTGTAGCTTTTTTATCAAAGCAAGATGTGTTGAATAGATTCAATCTTTGAAAACACCAACCCAATCATAAGGTTAATATTAAACACTTAGCCTGCATCATCAACGGAGTTTTACCCACTTTGAGCAGTTTTTCTGATTGGTACAAACTTAAATTTGAAAACTACAATGTGAATTTAAATTGCCGTGATTAATGAATAAATATTTCATATCGAATATATGAAAACTCTTCCAACATTCTGGAAAAAGTATTTCAGAAACTAAACGATAAAAGTTGTTACTTTTCAATGCTAACCATAGATAATTTTAATGGAAACCGTAAAAAATGAACATTAATCTTAATTAGAATCATCCCATCGTGAATTTATGTGGTAGAGAAATTAACTTAGAGTATAAAACGAAACTGGATAATTAATTTTGAAATAGTGTTGATAAGGTTAATATTTAGCCGCGAGGAACATTTTTCAGTGTTGGAGAGCTAATTAAAAACTGCTTAAATTTAATGAAGTTATTTCACTAGATTTATAATTTGATGATAAATAGCTATAAATCTTGTGAGTATACATACATTTAATATTACTCACCAAACTACACTTTTAGTATGTTATTCATAATTCAAAGGTTTTATAATTAAGATTGCTATCAATTTTACTTTATCATATTATTGCACAGAGAAAGTAATATATTCCCGAAAATTTTCGAATTCGGGATTGTGATGGATATTGTGATACTAAAAACCAAAACCGTTTAATAAAATGCATCATATAATACGTTTTAGAGTTGCTTAGAAAGTAATTTACCTTAATAAATTTAATGCGCGTTGTGTGATGAGAAAACCCACCCTTGAATTTCTATCTCACAGAAAGAAGGTCCAACACTCTCTCAATCACAGTATTTTGATACTACTATCTAGTGCACGGAAGTAAAAAGTAGTATTGATGATCATGTACCGATTTTTACTTTCTTCATATTTTCCTTTTCGTAAGTCTGTTATCACAGGACTCCTCCCCACGTAGAAGGAACTGGCGCAACAATGCCCGTTTTGACTCAGTTGAAGCAACGGTTGCACATGGGGATGAGAGTGTTACGTTCTCCTCATTTTTTCGGAATCTTGAGATAATCAAAACGTTTTAGACTACTTTCTTGGATAATTCATACAATTTCTTAAAATCAGAAGTACCTATTTTCCAGCTAAATTCCGTATCAAATATCAGAAATGTAACATGCGCGCGCAATTGAAATAACACTGACAGAGGATAATCGATAGGACAGCATAAAATTATACATGCATTAGCCATTACCTACTAGCCTTAGATGTTGTAGCTGCATTACTTTCCCTTGCCTGATTGGTTTGTAGATGTCAAAGGCCACCTTCATAATCCGTCGTATGATTATGCCAGTGGCTTGCTTAGTGTCACGTGATCTTGTGTCATCACTTTTTATGATGGCCCATATTTTATATTATAGTGGCACACTTGTTATTTATTTTTTATATTATTTCTTTGTATTATTTTCGTATTGTGTTTTTTGTATCTGATTTATAGCCTTTGTCGAAAGCCCAGGCCGACTGACTCATCCGAAGACTGAGAGCAGCAATTTGGGCGGCCGGAGGCCTTATAGCCTTTGTCATAAATCCTTGGCAGTTTTAATATAAAATGTTTCTTCCACAAAGTATGGGCTTCTCCCAAAGACGTACATATCTTATTACTTCAAACATCAGTTATTATTTGTTTATATTACATGCAATTTATTACTTGCACATTTCGAACACTTTTGAGTGCGTGCATGTGTATGTCCGCGAAGTTGAAACACGATAACTCAATGAATGTTTGCTCCTATATAAACATTTTTATACATATTATGTAAGGAACTAGGATTAAATTAAATTTTCTGCAATAAACATAATTCGAACTGGAATTAAGGGGAATTAATGAACATTAAGAAGATACTCTGCTCCTAAAATTCGAGACTGTGAACGAAATCAACAGAAGTTTAAACCTTTTAAAATATAAAACCTATTGAAGTAATTGGAATGACAATTTTAAGATGGAAAAATGTAATATTCTTCTTTAAAATAAAATAAAAAATAAAAATTGAGAAATTGAATATTTTAAAATAAATAATTTTAATGTACCTTAATTTACCTCAATTAACTTTTTTGGCGATAAAATCATATTATCAGTTTGTTAACGTTATTCTGAATCAATTGTTAATGTTTTCGATTTAGAGTTGCACAAGTGATAATCTATGCCTGTCATCGTCCCGCTTTGTTATTAATGCATTTCACGGTGTTTTTTGTGGAATTTAAAAATATGTATAAAAATCTATGGACTTTATCAAAATTTTAGCTTCTAAAGGATCTTTAAAATTTATCTGTTTCCAGTTCAAACCAAAAATCAGGATTCCAATTTTTTTTTTTTTTTTTTGCAGGAGGTGATGGATTTTTCCCGCACCTCTCTTTTGCCCTCATTTTGGAAGTCTTTAATAAATATCTAAAATTCAATTTTTTCAAATTATCGAAAGCTTCGGGACCATCTCCAATTTGAAAGCTACGTTTAAAAAACCGCTAACTTCTAGGCCATGAAGGGGTTCGACATAGAGAAAATATACATATGTATATGAATGCATACATACATTTATATATACATACGCGATCCCGTTTCAATAGTAAGATCAACATTTACATTGCACATTTTAATTATTAAATAAAATTATTAAAAAAATAATAATCGTATGATTAAATTGTAAATAATAACCATATGACTTATTATGATTGTAATAAACATGTAGCTGCACAACCATTGTTTCACTTTCAAAGATGTAATTTAGGCTTTGATTGTTATAAAAACATTCTCAACGTGCTGAATCTCATCCAAGTATTTACCTCTTGAATCTAATTTCTTTTATACTGTTAACAATTATTTTAGTATTCTATAGCTATTTTATAGATTGATCTTTGTATATTATACTATCATTTGGAAAATATGGTCTTTACAAATTTAATTAAAATCATCGACAAATGTATTTTTGTAAGTCGAAACTGAATATTGCTACATTGCAATTACTTCTTTTATTCACACTCATCTGTCCATTTCATATTTTTTTTTTTGTAAACTGCAGCGCTGAGTTTGTATTTTTTTTTCGCGTGAGTTAGTCATAATCTTGATTAGTTATAATGTGCGATAAGTATCATATTTAATAAAATGATAATTTCGTCCATTACTTTTAAATCGAAGACCTCTCAAATTTCATAATGAAACGTATGGAGTTTGTGCAGGATTAAAATAACAAATTTGTTGAAATATTGTGATCAGTTGGAAATTTTATTCTGGTAATAAGCTATTTGTGTCTTATTGTCTACACTCTATGGATACATAAAGGCAAAACAAGACGGATGATAATTGAAAATTTCATTTGCGAATAATCACATAGGAAACTTTTAGTTTGAAACTTCATTCCAGTTTCAAGAGTTTTCGTTATGTGTTCAATAAGCTTAATGTGTTTTCATTTTTATTTAATAGTAGAGATATCAAATTGTGAAAGATCTGGTGGCGAGTTAAACTGTTAAGAACTTTAAAAAAATGTTGATTAATTATATGTTTAAAGCAAGATTTCGGTATTCAATATGCAAATTTGAAAATAAGAAGTAAAATAAAAAGTTGAATCCCTCGCACTTCTGATCAATTTCAAAGCATTTTATATTGATTTTGGAGACGCGTGTGTTTATTCACCCATTTGTTTATTGATCGCCAGATAATATTGTACAAGAAAAACACAAGATAATACTGATAGATAATACTGAAATAAAACTAACGCGGTATGAAATATGAAATGGTTAACAATGAATCAACTTCCAATCAACTTCAAAAATCATTGAACATGAAATATGTAAACCCATTAAACCACATTGCAGTTATAATCGGTTATTGCGGTAGGGATAAAAGTTATTTTATTACCATTTATTCTGAGGGTAGATTTAGTAGGATCAGATTAAGTCAAAAAAGATATCCTGACTGAGTCGCATTTGAAAAAAAAATGTCTCCTCGTAATCGATCATTTGGCGGATACTCAACTTTCAAACATATTTTGAAAACGTATTTTGAGTTAGAAACGTGTATTAAAATTTATCTTTTTATATAGATGATATTATTTATATAGGTTGTATTTCAATTTCACCTAATCAATGACAATAAGTAGTAAAATTTAAAACAAATATTTGTATTCCGATGTCGTTTGCCATTTCTGTTTGCAATCATTACCTTATTCAAGTACATTCACAATATATTGATACACCAGGACAGTTTAACACAGATACACAGAATATTTTACGATTTTCTGCTTGCATTATTCGAGATTACTTTTACCGGTTCCATTAATAAATCTGAAGGGGGAGCTGCAGATTAATAATGATGGAACGAGATGCCTGATATTTGAATATTCCATTTGTGAATAATCATGTAGAAAACGTTTAGAATTGGATTTTAGTTGCTAGAGATTATCTAAGCTTAAACTTCAATATGACTGTGATTTAATTATTCTTATTTATTACTCGGTTAAATAGGTTTGGTTTCAAAAATATGCGGAAATACTAGGTCTTAACTTCTTCAGTTGTATTAAATGTATATTTAAAACGGTTAATGTGTAAAGCTTAATTTTTAGATTTAGTTTAATCTGCATGTAGTATAAGTTTGAACTAAATTTAAATTACTCTACTTTATGACAGGTTACCATTCTATATAACAGAATATTGAAACTACAGTATTCCTAATTAATTTAAGGGGAATTTTAGAATTATTTATATGTTTAGGCATTTCTGAACAACAATGTCCTCTTTCATCGCTATATGCAGGTACAGATATTCTGTGGCAGGCTTATCATCATTATTTATCCTTATGTTGCATAGGACGTAAAGAAACATTTAAATACGTATACGGGGAATAAATAGAAACTGTGGAATACGATTCATATATAGTACAGTGAAATATGCCAAAGTGATCACATTGGTATACTGACCATCTGGCTAAAGTGACCTATTTTTCAAAAATGACCATTCCATTATCATACAGTAACCACCGCCATTTTCATGAATTGATCAGTTTTCTCTGCTCCAACGGTATTCTGTTTAACCAGGTTTCACTGTATATATTTTTTTCAGAAATACTTTATTTTTAGTAAAAACTTGATTTTAAAAAATAAATCTCTAAAACTACTGCAAATATATAACAAAAAGCAAAATGAAATCATTAAATCACAGCATAAAACAGGTTAGTAACTGTATAAAAGCATTCGAAGAAAATTAAAATGTCTGCTTCTTCAGAAAAGACAACGACACCAAATAATAGCAGAAAAGTATTTGTGAATAAATGGTAAAATGGTATAAAGATGACAATCACTGCTAATTATAAAATTATAAAGATTTTTTCTATTTTCTGTTTGACACCAATTTTCTGGGTCGCGTGATAGCAGTGGCGGCTCGTGAGCGACATGTAGAGGGGGGGGGGGCGCTCATCTATGTATTTATGCATTTATGCTTATATATGTGTTAGTAATATATATATATATATATATATATATATATATATATATAATTGAAGAATTTTTATTTTACTTGTATTATATATACCTGAGATTAATCTTTAAGTGAAAATGTTCTGTACAGCAAAAATAATTAGAAGATGGACTGATATATATATATATAAAGCATATGTATATATATATACGTATTTTGGGTATAGCAACGGGAGTATTAAAAATATAAAAGACGGATGTATTAAGTAAAATGACGTACCTCCCATCTGCTCGCTCGTTCATAAAAATCCTGGACACATAGAACGTATCCTTCCTAGTGAAAAACATTGCATAGCCCTAATTTACATTAAAGTAAAATTGTAGGGGCTAGTTAAACTAAAAATTATGCCCAGGGAGTTGACTAAAAAATATGCATATTTTGGTGATACGTACTAGTGGTTCAGACACTATAGCCACCAGTAAAATTAAAATTGGTGGATTAGGAGACGAGATGGAAAATTGGAAGGAGGGGGGGGGGGGGGGGTAACCGAAATAAGAGTTACGCTCGGGGATTTGCCACGTTAAAGTTGCTTATCCAGGTGACATGTACTAATGGTGCAGACACTATACAGTCACAAGCCGAACCAAAATCGCTCAATTAGGAGCAAATATGTAAAATTGTGGGGACTAGTTAAACTAAAAGTTACACCCAGAGGTTGACCCAAAAATATGTATATCCAAGTTAAATGTGCAAATGTTGCTCAGACTATACAGTCACCAACGGAGTCAAAATCGCTCAATTAGGAATTGAAATGTAAAATTATGGGGACTAGTCAAACTAAAAGTTACGCCCAGGGGTTGAAGCAAAAAACGTATATATATTATATCCATCAAATATGTATATCAAGGTAATACGTACATGTGGTTCAGAGACAATAGCCACCAGCTCAATCAAAATCGCTTTATTAGGAGTCGAGATGAATGAGTGTGTGTGTGTGGGGGGGGATATCTGAAGTAAATGTTACGCTCAGAGATTTATCACTATTGCAGATCTAGGTGAGATGCACTAATGGTCCTGAGACTATAGCTACTAGCAGAACCAGAATCGCCCAATTAGGACCAGAGATGTAGAATTGTGGTGGATAAAAGTTACGCCCAGGGGTTGACACGAAACACGTATGTATATTATATCCATCAAATATATATATCAAGGTGATACATACAGATGGTGCAGAGACTATAGCCACCAGTAAAATCAAAATCGCTTAATTAAGAGATGAGATGGGAAATTGGAAGGGGGGGGGGGTAAACGATGTAAAAGTTAATCTCGAGGAGTTCTCACAAAGATGCATATCCAGGTGACATGCACAAATGGTGCAGATACTGTAGTCACTAGCAGAACCAAAATCGCTCAGTTAGGAAACGAGATGTAAAATTAAGGGGGCTAAGCTAAAAGTTAAGTCCAGGGGGTTGGCACAAAATATATATTTTGGTGACACGTACAGATGGTGCAGAGACTATAACCATCATTAGAATCAAAATCGCTAAATTAGAAGCCTAGATAAGAAATTTGGGGACTACCTCAATTTAAATATAATCCTAGGGGTTTTTAAACCATATAGTCGCCAGCGGTCGGGCCAAAATTTCCAGAAAAACTACGTCAGATAAAAGGATCATGTTGAAAATTTAATGCTAAAGTTTTTTGACAAATACTTAGAATTTCTTTAATTTTTAAGCATTTTTTAATGTTAAATAGCTGAAAAAGTAAGACAGCTGGGGTAAGTCAACTCAAACTAAATGTCCGAAACAACACATTTATGAAAGTGTCACTAAAATAGCCTATATGTCACAGATATGCCAAAAATAGGAAACTCGTGACGTTTAAAGAATTATTTTGAAGTCAAACATATTGGAAATCTTCACCATCACATCAACCAGAAATAAATCTCTTCCCGAAGAACAGAACATCAGAGAAACTACATCAGAAATGACGAAATGCGAAACAACTTCAACAATTAAGACAGCTGGGTGGGTCCAGCGATCCGCTAAACTGAGTGTTCTAAACAACACATTTTATTCACGATGGTCAGAAACCCCTAAAATATCATAACCCCCCCCCCATCCTTCCCATCACCACACACTTACACTTATTCCACTTATTTGTTCAAATGTTTATTTAAACTTCCAAATTTATAAAAAAAGACGAGAATGAGAACACACACATTCTTAAATTCGGAAAATTAAAGCCAAATTAGCGAAACTGCGCCAATTTGAGAGGTATCTCTTCATGTGTTTTCTACTCTTATGTTTCTCATTGGCTGGAGGCGCTCGAAGACCCGCGACACAATCAACTAGTAAATCTGCAATGTCTGGTTTTTTCACGCCAAATTTCTAATATTACACCTATACCATTCGTTCACTCAGGAGGTGCTGATGACAGGGACGCGGCTTTAGCAAATATCCCTGTATTTTCCCCTATGTGTTGAAAATTCTATTCACTGCAGCTTTAGTGAGTCTCCTTTCTCTGAGGAAAGATGTAGTGCTGCCATCTGGTGACACTTTTCATAACTTATTTTTTAATAAATCTCGATTTAATTGAACCAAAAATTCAGATTTTTTCAATAGAAATTGTAATAAATCTGTATAACTAAAAAAATAATTTGTAGTGTTTACTCAATGGTGTCGCGCGTACCCACTGCCTCCCCAATAGTCGCCCCTGCGTGATAGTAATATTTATTGATAGACGCATTCTTGATTTTAATGACGTTAAAGGTCTGTCAGAACCTGAAGAAAAAAAGAAGGCTTTGCTTCTAAAATCCATTGATGACATTAGTTATATGTTTTATGCTACATTAATAAACAAAATTATGACATTTTAGAAGCTTTATTGCTCAGTAAAGTTTCCTTAAAAACAATGGAAGTATTCCTCACAATTCTGAAACTGGTTCTGAGACAGAAGGAAAATGCATCAATTATGTTTTACACTATTTGGTTTCAGTTCATTTACACCTATATCTACTGTTTAAACATACGAGCTGAGACTGAAATGGACAACTGAAATACATAAATTATATTAATACAGTTTTTTAAATTATTCATACCTCAATATTTTTGTACAGAATATTTTTCATATTTAAGAGCAATAAAACAACAATAAACATTGCTAAAGTTTCTAGATTCATCAGATAATGAATAATAAATATTATTTTTAGATACCTCACGAAGTGTTTTGTATATAGTAGCATTTTATCTATAAACTGTGTGTAATTAATTTCGCTTCAAAATTTATAATCACATTTTCAGTCTAAAAATATTTGAAATTGGCAGTTTGTTGAGCAATTTTAGAACGACATATATGTCAGCGGATTCTACAAATGGGTAACTATTATTAATTGTCCCAGAAAATTATTATCTTAGTTAATGGTAATTTTAAAAAATACTACCAAACACAATGGCCACTACCAAACACACTGGCCACACACAACATTTCTGATTTACTAATATTGTATATATATTTAGTATCATAACCTTCAGAACTTTGAAACGAAGAATGCTTTCAGAACCGAACTTTCGGCTAGGCTGGTTGCAAACCGATTTTTATCTTTTACTCTGCGGACAATTGCTCTTTAGTGTTTATAAAAGCTACACTATCGGCTTAAAAATTCTGTAGCACGATTTAATGTAACACATAGAAACAAAAATTATGCTTCATTCATTTTAATAAATACGTCTTAATACTTGTTAATTCGTTATATTAGACAACTCCCAGTAATAATGTTTCCAACTGTTATACTTCTTAGATATCTCACTTTTTAAGAAGCCAGTGAGTTGATCTATTCTGGCAATCGTGGTTTTTGCCAAACGGGGCGCCACAATAAGAGCTTTTTTTAAACGGAGACAAATCAGTAGTTTTCCCCATTTTGATCCACTTTTCCAGGAACACACACCGACAGCAGTGCTGCAATCACGTCTACTTCGCAATACCAACATAATTTGCATGCATTCGCTTATAACTATACATGTTCCCATGTTTCCAATTCCCTGACCGGTGTATTTATATTGAATGAAAACAGAGCATCGATATCTATGTGACAGAACACCAATAACAACTAAGGCAGAGGATTTTGAGAAGGACATACGAAGTAATGCCCTTGTTAATAATGGTCCTTCGTTTAATTTACCCTATCACAGAAGGTCCTTTTTGCCTTTGAATCTACTTGGTACTTATTCAGATATGTATAATCTATCTAATAAAATGTTTATGTATTTTTCAGATTTAAATATAGAAAATTGTATAAAAATTTGATATATACAAATAATATAGAAATGGGGGTCGATTGATGAGAACAAACTTTATATCTTATCATTAGTAACTGGTATAAATTCGTCCTTTAACAGTTTTAAAATAAACAGATTGTTTATAACCAGAGAAACTGGCAATAGTACTTTTATTGTACAAAACATGAGTATTTACACAAAGCGAAAATAAATTGTAACAGTTGCTAAGATCATTATTTGAAATAGATTATTGACTTATACTGCAGTTTCTCACTTTCAAACAATTATGAAAACTTCTTTCAAGAACTTTCGACAGCCCCTTCCCTACTCAAAGGTCAAATGGGATATAATCGTTAGTTTCTCGTTATCTTTATATTTTGTCTGATTTAATTCGAAATTTCGTGCTACTTTCAGCAAGTTTACCTGTTTCTTTTTCTCCTCTGATTTAGGGAATTTAGAAAACTTTTATATTTCTGGATCATTAATTGAAACCGATTTATTGTATTTTATTTTTCATTGTCTAAAAACATGTTGCGAAAGAAAAGATAAAATTCGTAAGGTGGAGATTAAAGATCATGATTTACGAAAAAATACATTAAAATATCTCAGAATCTATCTCAGTGTAGTTTACATTTTATTTGGCAATAGAAAACGTACCCTGTGTTACTCGGTATATAAAGCAGGAATACATTACGTTCATTCATTCAATTTTTTAAAAGGCGTAGACTCACGTAGAGTGGACGCACGAAGATAGACACACGTTGAGTGGACGCACGAAGATAGACACACGTTGAGTGGACGCACGAAAATAGACACAAGTTAACCCACGAAGATAGACACACGTTGAGTTGACGCACGATCCGTCCGCTAATATTACCGCGTAAGATGGTACTTTAACTGCACACAGTATTCAGACAAATTTAAAACATTTCTTTGCAAATTTGAATATCGTTACATAACGATTCATTCAAAACACCTCATATTAAGAAAATAAAAATAAAAAATAGAACAAAGTATTGCGCATTTCGCACACAAATAAACAAACAATTTGGCATACAACCGGAGCTCTGACAGGTGCAGTGAATTTTCCAAAAGCAAAGAACCCTCATTTATAACAAGGTATCAAAACTATTTTGTGACGTGAATACTTTCGAAAGCATCGTCAGATTGTTCCTTGTTCAAATGAAATGAACAAAGAAAAAACTCCACTTCCTCGTTCATTTTTCTAACCCGTGTGAACTTGGAATCTATGTGAACATAAGGAAGAAATACTAAATTCGTTTGAGCCTAGTCCCCTATACTGTTAGAAGCATTTTAAAAATGTATGATAAGTATCACATAAAAATTTAGAATTAATGAACGAATTACCCCATGATCAGTTCGTTGGAGCAGTCTGTAATGTTCAGTTAAAATCTGATAAATTAAGAAGATCGGATTGTCAGTTAATTTTTCTATATTATAACTTTTAAATTTCTTTCGAAAACTCTTTATAAAATTCCCTGCATAGTAGGACAAAAGGTTTTCTATTTTCACCTATGCGGTTTCTCTATCTCTTGGAATGGAATACATTTTATCTGCGAATTATTCCAAAGATTTTGATTTATGTTTTTTGTCTTTTTTTGTAATGACGTTTTGCTGATGGTATTTTTAAAAACTATTTGTGTCATTTTTCGTATAACAATAATTTTGTTAATTTAACTAGTTTTTGCAATTATGCCTTTTAAGTTTTATTCTTTCGTACTGTAATTTGAAGCTACGTGTAATACTTAATTGAAGTGATGTTAAACCTACAATTAAAAATCCTCCAGTTCTGCAGTACAAATATAATCAAATCCTTCTGGTTGAAGAGTTGTGCTATGTATATAATCATAAATCGAGCGGGGGGCGTAACCTTCTAGTTATATAAAAATTGTTATAACTAATTCCAGTTTATGCACAATAAAAATAAGCATTAATTCCATAATACATTTCTTTTTACTACCTTCCGTACACTTATTTTTACAGCCAACCCCAGGGCTTACTGCAGTTTAATGTGTGGCCGGGATCATACAGAA
This sequence comes from Amaurobius ferox, assembly GCA_951213105.1. Taxonomy (NCBI): domain Eukaryota; kingdom Metazoa; phylum Arthropoda; class Arachnida; order Araneae; family Amaurobiidae; genus Amaurobius; species Amaurobius ferox. The sequence continues at coordinate 21,773,985 of OX578134.1, read as the reverse complement.
TGTGTCAAAGCAAACGGTTTCTGAAAATACTACACAAACATACATTCACAAAAAATTGTGTCTGATGATGAATATCACGTACCATGGATGGCCGGCCGTCCAAATGGATGCTCTATGTCTTCGGATGAGTCGGAAGGTCTGGATCTTCACCGTACCACGAAAGGATTTGTATTAAACCAGAAGTGCTCATTTTGAGGATTTATGCATCCATCTTGTTTAAAACAGAATTCATCAGTCCAAATTACGTTTTTCAGGAAAGAGGGATTTGAATCTTCCTGATGTAGAGCCCAATTATAAAAATCTAGACGACGTTGATAATCTGTTGACTCTTGTCCTTGCACACTATTAATGTTAAACGGGTGCCATTTATTCAGTCTCAGTATTCTCATTTGCTGCTCGTGATACTTTAATTTCTGAAGCAGTGGTACAAACACTGCTATGTGGATAACTGCAAAAGTAAGCCAAAATATCAATTTCTACATCAGTTGAGTGAAGTCTGGGTCTGCCTAGTCCACTTACACCATGTACGCTTCCTCTTTCACGCACTCATTGCACCAATCGGGAAATAAATCTCACAGAAGGATGTCGAGAATAGGGAAAAGTACGTTGATATTCCAGTGCAGTTTCGTTAGAAGTGCGATTGCATAAACTGTACAACATAAGCATTTCAAAAGTTCTTCGTTGCTGTATAGCGACTTACTGTCGGTTCAGGCTAACTACACGCTAAAAATGTAGCAGAAATGTGAAATACTTAAATGTCGGTCAGACAGCGAGGCTGAGCACGCTACGCTTGCGAAAGCGACACGATTGATCAATGGCAAACCACAAACAACTTTTTCATGTGATGATGAGTCTGTTGCGATTGTGTGACGCACCTATCAGAGGTAGATATTTGCATATGCATACATTTCTAAGCTGTTTTAATGTTAATTTTGATTGGCCATTTCCAAGTTTTATTCTGTAATTAATCATGTAAATATGTAAGGTATTTTTCAGGAAACATATTTTTGAAAAATTGTAAATAAATCTGAAGATAATAAGCAGATATTAATTGCCTATGATGCATTTCTGCGTTGCGTCATTTGCAATCTTGCTGTAAAGGTTTACATTTTAATTTGGGATGAATTCGTCACTTCCGATAGCAGAAGCCGAACTACTGCCCCCCCCCCCCCCACACACACACACACATACTTCGAAACGTAGGAGGCTTTAGGCCCAAATCTGGCCTTCGAATTTCCCCGCCTGAACTTTTCTGGAAAATTCTACCCTAGTTGCCAACACAAAGAAGTATGCGCAGTACGTGGGCTCGTGGATGTACAACGGGTTTTTTTCTAGACAATGATTCTTTATCGTATTTTTGAGTGTCTAATATGTTAGTTCATGATTTAATAAGGATTTTGACCTGCATACCTTTGATTACATACCTTATTATATTGGATACACACTAATATTGGATACTGCAAATGCTCTTTAGAAGTAAGTTCTTACCAATTTTTGCTTATTATCAAGTCATTTAAAATTACTTAGAAATTTAAATATATGGCATTCAAATTATTGCTATTGAATTATAGCTAACTGGATTCTAAATTGTTTTGTTGCTAGTTATAACGTCAACAAACCGTCAACAAACGTCAACAAATTTTATTGTTGTCACATTAATTAAGAAAACTGCCCAGGCACTTGTAAAATTAAGCTTTGTTAAATAATTGTAAAGTACTTAATATCATTCAATGTTTAAAATGTATATTTTATCAGATTAGCTTGTGTTATTCATTGCATTTACCTAGTGTACTAAATATGTTGTCATAAATTATTCAGTTTCCTGCAAATAGTTTAAAATTATTTTAATAATGTTGTTAGTTGTGTGATATTTTATAGTAGACTAGCAGTATGTCCATTTTACGTACTAATTATATAATATAAGAAACTTAAAATTCAGAATTTGATGTGAAGTTTTAATATTTGGAATCTCTATTTTTAAAATTTTATAATAATTCTAACGAAAAGAAAATAGGTGAGTTCTACTGTGCTGAGATAATAAACAGACAGATAGATGTACAACATACAATTTTATGTATACTGTTAATAGCAGATATATCCGACATTGTCCATGATTTAAAATTTGTGCAAATTCATGCAGCAGTATTCTAAATGACATTTTTACTCAAAACATTCTATTAAAATATTTCATTTAATTCTCCCTTCACATAATTCTTCTAAATTTAATTCTCCTTTCTGTGTTTTCTATACGAAATTATCTTCACAAGCAGATCTGAAAAATAAAACATCCTAGTTTGAAAACAAATTATAAAATATATATGAAATTGGATCAATATATACTAAAATGAAAGCGCTAAAATGGTATAAAAATGGTTATAAAATTGTCTTTTATATCAATTTATTATTTAAATCGGAAAAATTTAATAATCGTCTGCCTAATAAAACACATTTGATTTAATTACGTTCCTAAGCATCATGATATAATTTTCTTAATAAATTTACGGAAAATATATCATCTGCATAATTCTATTTTTATGGAAGGTTTAATTGTGAGACTTTTATTTATATCTGAACAATCCCTGGTTCTAGAAACTCGAAACATGGACTAAATTTTAAGTAGGGCTATTTCAAGGCTACCAACAAAATTTTCGTGAAATTAGATGCAGCAGTTCTACTGTGTTGATGAGATAGATAAACACACAGACAGTATTTTCAATTTTATTTATATAGATAAAAAATGCCATTCTCCTTTTAAGATATTGTGAATAGAAAGAAATCTTAGCAATAAAAATGCTACACTAAAGTTATGAAAGTAAAACAATATAAAATGTTTATCCCACATCAAATAACATATTTTTAACCGTTTGATAAGTAAGTAATTGCATATAAAAGATTTAGTATCTTAATATATTGCATGTATATTTTTATTATTTGTTATGGCATGCTGAAATTTTAAAAGAATGTATTAAGAAGACATTTGTGTTTAGGTTGTGCACATGTTTTTTTATGTAGCGAGTTATTATGCTATTGAAAATTGTTAAAATTACTTGGAAATAAGCAAAGTAACCAACTTACAATTTCCAGTTACCATTGCATATTTCATTATATTATAGTTAATATTATTTTAATAATACAAAGCTAATTTAATCTTTCTTACATTCACTTCAATGAAATTGTAAATGAAATATTAATACCAAAAAGTTCTATTATGTAGCTTTATTAAATTTTCAAAGCCCCTGAGGTATTTCAAACTCTATAATTAAGCAAAATTCTTTACAATCTGTTAATGTGTGGTAGTAAAAAAAGGAATATGAGATATGCTATATTAGAAAACCTGAACTTCTACAAATTATATTGCATAGATTAATGAATGACATTCAGCTAGTATTTTATCTTAATTCTAAATCATTTTACAATTTATAACAACACCAACAAAAAATGAATAAAATAAAATGAAATAAAAATAATCAAACAAGTAAGCATATTAAAAGTTTAATTTTGAGTTTCTTTTTAATGATTATCTTACGATAATTAAAGATATAGTATTCAGTAATTATTTTAGTTTCTGCATACTTTAGCTGTAAGTACGCATACTTTAGCTGAATGTACTGAAGAATTATTCAAATAAAATGCCTGATTAAGCAATAAATATACAGGATTCTTTTTCAAACTTTTATTAAAACACTAACTGAATAGAATCCTTTCATCTTTGCTCCCAGAGTGAATTTGAGTCATTATGAATATTTTATTTTAAGGAAATGTACAGAAAATATTAATATTTTAAATCACCATTTTAATGTACATTATCGAAAATACTTCCAAATTTCATGAATATTATTTGCTTTACTGACAAATTATTATTCCTTTACATCGAACAGAGAATTAAAAGGGAAGCAAATAGCAAAAGCTCCACTCGCGATCTGGAAGATCTACTCGCAGTGGGCCTACAAGCCGTGACATCAAAAGTTAGTGCTCCGGCCTCTGCTCCAGGAGGTGACGATTAATCCCTCCCCTACTTTGTTTAAACATGTCTCTGGGACGTTTTATGATAAAATGCTGAAATTTTGTACATCACATTATTAGTGTATGAGGCACATTTGAATCATTGGAAATGTTTTTTTCTCCGGGAGCAGTATAAAAATTTAAATTCTGTATTTCTTCAAATTTAATCCCCTGGAAAATTTTATCAATTTCATAAAATGCTGTACCTATTTTACGCATCTTTGTAACTTAGTATATATGTCTAAGATTGATATTTAAAAATAAAAGCCGGGGTCAATGTTTTTTGGACATCCTGTATATACGTATATATATATGGATTTAAGATAGATTACGTAGTTTTTGAACTGTATAGTTGTTATAATAGTTGCTACAACTTTGGCATAATAATATTTTCACCTGCAAAGTTTATCAATTTGAGGTGAAGCTGTAACAATTAACATGTCACTGGTGCTACAGCTCAGTGTGTTTACTCCTTGGGAAATATTAGAAATGGTGGTGCACAAGCACGATGTATTTTTTTAAACAAATAAGAAATGAAACTACTAGACTGAGACTTCGATGAGAGGGGCTTTGACGACTGGGATGTGCTACCCAATTTAGACCGCAACCCAGTAGGAAAGGCATCCAAAGGGACCGTACTGACCTTCCCAACTTCTTGGAAGGTCTTATGGACCCACACATTGAACGTGTCCGTACTCCGTTTTAACACGGGGACAGTTTGGGTAGACTCTGGAATCGAAATCGTGTCACACCGAGTGCAATCCCTGCGAGCTAGCCACTGGAATGTCCCATCTTTTGAACTAATTTGAAAATATCTATATAAGACAATCCACCAACATAAAATATGTTATTCATTCAAAACCATTTCAGCTCCATCGGACTAGAGCCACTGCCGATTTGATACAAGTGTTAGTTTTCTTGATTTTGATAGGTCTGAATACTATGATTTTATGGGTTTATTTATCTCGAATACTTAATGTCCATTGTTCGCCATGAGTTCATCGTATCTAGGATTAAATATCTTTGAAACTATAAATTATTTTGAGTATTGAACTGATGAGTGATATACATCACTGGTTTCCAAGACAAAGTGGACAAAGAGAAAAAAACTAAGCTACCATTTAATCGATTATTCTATGAGTAATGGTACTTTTCGAACACTAAAGGTCGTTTTTTCTGGGAAAAAAAACTGGCTCCTCCATTAGGATTGTCAAATAAATGAAAATCCGACGATTACCATTATTTCTCCAAAAAAACTTTTGCAGATGATTTTGACAAATTTTCTGTCTCTATTTTTAATCATTCTTTAAAATAGAAAGATTAATTTTAGTGAATTACCTTTATGCCGAAATTTCTTAGTGCAAGCAGGGTATAAGTGGCATTAGCAACAAATTTGAGTCTACCTATGTTTTTAGGGTTAAAAGATTTGCTGTTTATTTCTACATAATCAGTTTTTGGTTTTTGTATATTGTGAAAGTTTTTCCATTAACAAATTCAAATAAACATAAAGAATTGGTCAAATTTTTTTATACTTTATCTCCACACATTTCCGTAACAGACTCAAATATGTATTACTTTTAAAGATGTTTATAATTTACACTGGGTTTATCACAGAAAATAACACATGCAATTGCATTGGATTGTTTAATAGTACATCAAATTTGCTGATTTTAACAATTAACATAAACAAACCTGACAGAAAACAAACAACATAATTTCGAGTGTGAGCAATTTACGAAAGTTGTTGTCGTTTGGCGAATGGCAGCAATCTTATTATTATTATCAAACAACATAATTTTGATAGATACCTGAATCAAACTTTTTCAGTAAGGTAATCCGTTCATAAAACATTAAGGCATAAGAGGAATTGATCATGTAAATTTGTAAATTCAATCTATGTAAGGATTGCAAAATGATCTACATAAATCGCTATAAATTAATTACAATTGTGCAATCTTCAGATATATTGAGGTATCTTAGTATCCTTCAAGTGTTTCAAGAAATCGCAGCTGAGTGCTTTGAATCTGTGAGTGAATCTTTTATCAGCTCCCTTTTTCCCACTCCAAAGGGGGAATGCAATTCAACCTCCTTTCTATACACTTTCTCAAGACAGTATTTTTTGACCTGTTTGGAACATCTTGGACATGCCGACGGTGTTTCGGGCAAAATGCGTCCAAAATACAGGTTTGAGAATAGGCATGTAAAAGGGGTTTTAGGGATACATTAGACACTAGATTGAGCTAATATGCAATATGGGCCGAGTACAATTCAGACATGCTCCGGTCCAATATGGTTTATATGAAAAAAATTTCAGCGCACTACACTGTATAAGTCATGATGTCTACGTTATGAAGTCGACGTTATAATGCCGACTGTGCTTCGGGCAAAATGCGGCCAAAATACAGGCTTGAAAATATGCATGTAAAAGAGGCTTTAGGGAAACATCAGAATCTAGATTGAGCTAATATGAGTCGAGTACAGCTCAGATATGCTCCGATTAAATTTTGTTTATATGAAAAAATTGTGGTGCACTACACTGTATCAGTTAGTGCTGATATTTGCGACCAGGCTCCCCTCCCACATTCCTGCTATTAAGTATATATGTAAAAGAATATATACAACAAATACATACGTAAATAAGTCCTTATTTGTATAATACATACTGTACACACTAGGTGTACTCTCATGCTCTTCGATGTATCTCCCTGCGGTTTTATTCGCATTTTGACTTGCCGTATGCAAAATTATTGATACTTTTCTCAGTTCCATATTTTGCCCTGCTTCGCTCTCTTGTTTTCCCCCTATCACTGAATGCATAATTTATAATTATGTCACTCGTCATCTCTTGTTGATCATTAATCCTATATAAAACGTATTTTACCCGTAATAAGTTTTGTAACTAGAAAAACATTTTATTAGCCGTGAAGAGATTATATTTATCATCACTTTCGTCGTCCGCTTCCCTGAAAGAAAAATCTAAACTTCATGAGAGTTGATGGTTCAATGTGTAGAGACCGACTGTTTTAACCTCGTTCAGGTTTGAACCCGAGACTACCAGTATGGTAACTTGTTGCTGTAAGTTTAGACCAGAATCTTGCTTCAGTCTGAACTTCTGGCTGTTTGGTCCCGTTCATATATGAACCGGAGAACCCCTTTGTGGTAGCCCAACGCTATCAGTTTAGACCAAAAGCTATATTCAGGTCCAAATTTTCTGCTGTTTGGTCCAGTTCAGGTTTGATCTGGGTACCCCGTGGGTCGTACCCTATGCTATAAGTTTTTGTCCAAAATCGAGCTTCAGGTCCGAAATTATAATTCGAGTAATTATACCTACAGTCGATCTATGTTGGAAGGCGCTAAGCCTGTCTCGCCACAAACTTTATAAGAACAAATTATAAACTAAAGGAAACAAGAAAGATCAATTATGCATAAAGCAATGATTATGAAACACTTTCCAACTTCAATGAAATTATATTTAAACATCTCTAAAATGCAATACATTCCTAAGTAATATTTAAAAACTTATCACAATACTACATTAACTTATTATATTTGAAACTTAAAACTTCATCGATAAAAATGAACTTTATTCAAATGACGGCATTGAAATATAAATTGCCTGGTTTAAACATCTCCAAAATGCGATACATTCCTATGTACATGTTTTTTAAATTATCATAATACTGAAATAATTTATTATATTTGAAAACTTTATCGAAAATAAATGAACTGTAATCAAATGACGTTATCCAAATATAAATCGCCTGAATCTATATAAAAAAAGCATTTCATTCACAAACTTTTTCCATTCCTTTCACTCATCACACTACTATACTAATTTATTTTATTTAAAAACTTAAAACCATGGAGGTACAAGTAATTTAACACTATACTTAAAACGTCATCGAAAAAATCGTCTGCATCTCAATGTAAAATCAATGAATGCTTCATTCTCATCAGCTATATTGCAGACTTTATGAGCTAAATCATTTTGCGTTAAAGAAATGCAGCAATTCTTATACAACTAATTCTACATCTTTTGGTGCTTACATTCTCCATAAGTGAAAATCAGGCTTCGTTGTAGAAATAATCAAAGTTTGATGATCATTTAAATTCTAATATATTGTAATTGCGTTGTTTCAGATTGAAGTTGCACAGGATTTAAGCAAAAATAAAGCGGTTTTAGGACAGATACAACATTAAACATTAATATAAAGGACTTTAACCGTTTGCTTACTGATGAGACAGCGTCCATTCCAATCGAAGAACCTCCCCAAAACACAGGTATTTGACATACCCTATCCCAAACAGTTCTATCCCAAACAATTCGATTGGCCTCCAAGAATGCCTCAATGCCTGGATTGGCCTCAATGCCAGCAAAGGTGGGTGGAACTGTTTGGGATAGGGTAAGTCAAATACCTGACGTTTTGGGAGGTTCTTCGTTCTGGACAGACGCTGTCCCACCCGTAAGCAAAAGGTTAAAAATCACGATTTTGACACAAGATAGATGCCATATTGTATTTTCAAGTGGGTCACGTGATCTCTTCATATAATGGTCACGTGATCTCTTCATATAAAGGGTGTAATTATTATCTTGACTTTTATTTAAAAAACTATTGAATATATTTTGCTGATTTTTTTTATATTTGATGGGATAATTTGAATATTTCCTAAAACTTTCGAAGCAATTTGTGAATTTTAAATTCGTTTAATTTTTTTTTTGAAAAATTAGGTCCCATAGCGTTCAATGTATTTCATCTTTTCAACCCGGGGTCAATCCAAAATTAGTTGGCTGATATTCTTTATTTATATTCCCATAGGTCCCACAGACCGTCTGAACAAGATACTAAAATTTTATTTTGATAAAGTCATTTCTGTGGCAGTTATCGTGATAACGGGCAGACAGAGAAACAGACAGAATGAACAAAGTCATAAAGACTGTTCAACTATGTTGTAAAGTATTAAAGAGCCACATACGATAGCACGGAATCGCGGATTATTGGTACTAGGATAATTGGGATACAACTGTATATGTCACAAATAAATTACATATATTTCATATAATATTTCCTACCTCTCTATATGTTTATTTTAAAAAAAGGCAAAGTAATATGTATTCATTATTGAGTATCCAATATCACTTAATTACTCGCCCCAGTCTTGCACATTTTAATTTTGAGAAAGTAACTGCTGCGCGGCATAAATCACTGTATTCCCAGATTGAGTGGACAGAGGAAAAAAATAAACGTTCGTTCAATCGATTGATGTATGGATGGTGGTACGTCACGATCATCGGGAGGAAAATTTTTATTTCAGAGAAAAACTGGCCACTCCATTACGATTGTCAAATAAATGAAAATCATGCTATTAAAGATATTTCCTCAAAACAATTCCGCAGATGTTTCTGACATATTTTCGGTCTTTGTTTTCCCAATCACTGATAAAAATGAAATCGTTAATTTTAGAATACGTCTTTTTGCAATTGCGAGTTTGAAAGTTTTGCTCCTTGGAGATGAAATTTTTAGTTTTTGAAGAACATTTATTTTCAGCTGATACCAAAATAAATTAAACAAGAAAGATCAATCATGCTTAAAGCATTGATTATGAAACACATTGCAACTTCAATGCAATTTTATTTAAACATGTCTAGAATGTGCAATACATTCCTCGGTTAAATTTTAAAACTTATCACAATACTACATTAATTTATTATATTTGAAAACTTAAACCTTCATCGAAAAAAAATGAACTTCATTCAAATGACGGCATTAAAATACAAATTGCCTGGTTTAAACATCTCTAAAATGTGATACATTCCTCGGTAATAATTTTAGAATTATCATAATACTACGATAATTTATTATATTTGAAAACTTCATCGAAAACAATTGAAATTCATTCAAATGACGTCATAGAAAAAATAACACGCCTGGCTCTCTCTATAAAAGCAACATTTCATTCATAAATAATTTCCCATTCATGTTATTCATCACAATACTATAACAATTTATTTTATTTAAAAATCAAGACCATGGAGCTACAAGTAATTAAACTCTATGCGTAAAACTTCATAGAAAAAAATCGTCCATCTCTTTGTGAAATCAAGGAATATTCCATTCATATCAGCTATGCAGAATCCATGAACTAAATGATTTTGTGTTAAAGAAATTCAGCAATTCTAATACAACTCATTCTACATATTTTGCTGTTTACATTTTACATAGGTGAAAAATAGGCTTCGTTGTAGGAATGATAAAGTTTGGATGAGCATTTAAACTCAAATATATTGTAGTTGCGTTGTTTCAGTATGTAGATGCACGGAATTTAAGAAAAAATAAGGTAGTTTTAGGACGGATACAACACTCAATATGAATTAAAAAGTACTTTAAAAATCACGATTTTGAGACAAGATGGATGCCGTATTATATTTTGAAGTGGGTCACGTGATCTTTTAATATCATGGTCACGTGATCGCTTCATATAAGAGGTGTTATTATTATTTTAATTTTTATTTACAAAACTACTGAATATATTTCACTGATTTTATTTTTATATGTTTTATGGAACAATTTGAATACTACCTAAAATTTTCGAAGCAATTTGTGAATTTTAAATCCGCTTAAAGAATGCCTGAAAAATTAGGTCCCATAGGGCTCAATGTATGTCATTTTTCAACCCGGGTTCAATCCAAAACTAATTGGGTGATATTATTCATTTATATTCCCAAAGGTCCTACAGACCGTCTGAACAACATACTAAAATTTCATGTTGATTAAGTCATTTTTACGGCAGTTATTGTGCTAACGGACAGTCAGACAGAATGAACAAAGTCATAAACACTTTTCAACTTTGTTGTAAAGTGTTAAAAATGGTCTGTTTAATGAAATCAGCTTTTAAAAACTTAACTACAGACTATAGTCATTTTAAGACGTATAAGCTTAACATATGGCAGTTATTTAAACATAAGGCAAGGTTAATATACGATTATTATTTAAACATAAGACTTAATATAAGACTATATTTACTGAATATTAAAGCAAAACGATATTAATTCAAGATGTATTTGATACAATATATAATTCTAACGTCAGAGCAGTCTTTCAAAGTAATACGTTTACAATATAAGGAATTTTAGAATCATTCCGCCGTGACACTTCAAAAACATATGTCAGTTCTATGGTGCCTATAACTTCAAAATATATTAAAATCCGTTAGTACCCACATACAGGGATACCAACCAGGGTCGTGATCGACAGCTGCTAAATTTTATAGTTGCATATATGTTCCGAACAGGGGATGATGGTTAAGTATTTAAGAAGGGAGTGTGATGGAGTGCTATCGCTGCAGACGGGTCCGCATGGGATCGGGAAGACGAGGAGAAGTTACTTGGAATATCGAAGAAGATCCATGGGGAAGTCCGGACTGGTCAGCAGCAGGTCTTGTAAGAGTGTGATGTCCAAATTGGAATTGTGATGGCAAGTGAAGAATGCGTCGTATGTTGAAAAGACGAATCATAAAAAAAAAAAAAAAAAAAAAAAAATCAGCAGGTCGTTCTATTTGCATCGTTTATTTTCTGCTGATGAATTATTTTAAAATGATACAGCAAATTCGAAATATTTTTATATTTTACATCGAAAATCGAAAGTCGTTGAGACTATGAAATCGATAGTATAATAGTATTCGAGCACAATGAAAATCCTTTGCTCCAACCAATACACCGCTCTTCCACTGCACACTATATTTTTCTGTCCACTTCGCACTATATTCCCTCATTTTTCGACAGCGAAACACACCAAAATTTATGAGAAATTTAAACGCCATCTACTGGCACATATTTGAACTATTTTTGTAAACCATTGTATGTAAATTTTACTGGCTGTCCAACAGTCCCATAAACATGGGCTTCATGCCATCCTTTTGCTGTAAAATCGTTTGCTAGATATTCTTCTTCAAAGTTCGGATATATATATATATATATATATATATATATATATATATATATATCTATATATATATATATATATATAATTTATTTCAATAGATCTGAATTGCTTAGTACATACTGAAAATTATCTCATAGATATAGATTTCTATTCAGACAATTTGGAATTAATTCCTAATGAAGCTACTATTAGTAATAATATTAATTTTTTGGATTTAAATATTTTTATTGATCTTTCTAATAGAATTGTTACTAATTTTTATGATAAAAAATACTTTTTTTAATTTTAACATTAATAAAATCTTACCATTTAATTTCTGCAACTCGATTTAATTGTTTAAAAATATTATACTTAATCAGCTTTTTAGAATTTATAGATTATTTGATAAAAAAATTCATGTTATGCATATAAATAATATCGAAATTACCATCAATTTATATAAATATCCCTCTTATTTAGTAAATGGTACAGTTAAAAAGTTTAGATTATCTGGATTTTCATGAATTCTATTCATAATATCTTATATTAGCCAGACATCACTTTTCTCTTGTATTTATAATACTTTTATTTTTTTCATCCTCTTAAACATAAGCCTTACTATTATTAGACCCTCTTTTTAATAGCTCTTTTTGTATATTATTACTTTTTCTTACCTTTTCGCATTACTGTTTTTCAGTTCTTACGAATGGCAACAGTAAATCATTTATTTTTTCTTTGCGAATGGCGACATTGATCTCTTCATTCAGGGTTCGACTGGTTCGGGCATTTGCAGTGTTTTTCCAGGTATTCATGTTTTCTTTTATTTTCATTCTTTATGTATGTTTTCCAAGTAGAAATAGTTTATAGATATAATTTATCTATTTCATGAGAAACATATATATTTTGTGTTTGCTTCGTCAAAATACTTGGACTAGAAGAAGAGTTTTGCGAAGTGAACAAGTTCATTTTTTAAGGTCTAGCACTTATCCACGTGTATAGTAATAATGCTTGATTTTTATGCTTCTCTATTATTGTTTCCATACCTTTGGAATTTGTTGCTAATATAAAATTTGTGAACTAGAACCACTGCGAACATGGATAATGGCATATTTTTGTAAACAACTCCACATTTTTGTAGATATTGAGATAAAACTAAAATGGTTGTGCTGATGTACTTTGATATAACGCACATAGAAAGACATTGAGTGCCAATGAAACTATTCGTGGAGATATTGAATGAGAAATTGAGATGATAGAAAATATTGATTTAAATCTCCCAAAGAAGAAATGCAATACTTAGAGCCCATTGCAATGTAATTTTCAGAGTATTATCAATAAAAATTTCACTGAGAATGTGGATACGCCGCACGGGTACAGCTAGTATAAATATAAAAATTAAAAACACTTCATTTAAGATATACAAAGTTTAATCTTTTTCAAGTTGTAATATTTTGTTGCAATTTCAAGTTGTAAATTTATTTGCATCAATTGTAATTTTTTGCTTATTCAAATCAATGATATAAAATACCTTTTCACGAAAATGTATTGATCAGAATAAAAAATATCATCGAACTAAACCGAGAGAGATAGTTTATGTAGTAATGGAAATAGTTTCACTAGTTTACTGTGGTGAACAAATAAAAGGCGAAATCTCACGGATAGGAAACTGATGCTTTTACTTTTGCTAGCCATTTTTATGGACTTGCAATACCTGCTTGCTTTTTTTTTGCTTGTTTAAAATGCAATTCTATTAACCAAATCTTGGGGCTGAAATAATAGTCATAAAATGATTTTTAAATTATAAAATCTATGGAACATTCTGAGTTTTTAGAAAACAAAATAATAGTTATGTGTATTTGTCTTGTATCATTTAAAACATCTTCACTGTTTTTAATGAAAATTCTCAGAAACGTGTAAGAACATGGAAGAAAAATGATTAGAAACTTTTATTTATATTCAGGAGTGTTTTTAAGAGCATTAAGACACTTATCTGTTTTAAATCGCCGCTTTCTTTATTAAAGAAATAACAAGAAAACATATAAATATGATGCAAGGATATCATTTGTTTTTTCTTCTTCCTAAGTTCCTTAATTATATCCCTCATTGATATTCTGTTGAGTTTTTCACAAGTGAAAATTTGTTCAAATCCAGTGGATAAGATGTAAAATTTCTATGAGTAAAAAACGAATGTTTTTCTGCTTAATTACTTTCGAAAAGTGGCTTGTAAATACTAAATTTTCAACCGTTCAATTAAACTTCTTGTTATCTTGTTATTTAGTTTATTTGCTGTTAGTTATTCGTAATGAAAATTTTCGTAAAAATTCGTAAGAAAATTACACTATCTGTCGCTGAGGATTTTACAATACATATGTTCGTTTACATCGATTTCTATTATACTTAGAATTAAGTATTCTGAGATTTAGAATTCACATGCTATGTATGAAAATAATATATATTTTATCACCTTAATTTGAATTTGGGAATATTGCTGGAAGTGGAAACATTATTTAATCATGACTTTTGTATTTTTGTCTTGTAACGATCATGTCCTCCGAAAAATATTTTTATAATGATAGGGCAATTGTTTCGTTAAACATCCTGTTATATATATATATATATATAGACACATATATACACATATATACACACACATATACATACATATATATGCGTATACATATATAAATATATTGTGATTTATGGAAAAGATATATATTACATTCATATGCAATTGCTGAAATGATAACCTACCATAATTAATTTGGAATGTTTCCCGGGGTTTCTTCTGAAAAGCAATTTGATTAATAACATGAAATTAATTTCACTTATCCAATAAGCATACATCAGATAGCTTAAACAAAACTTTATTAATTACTAGCAACATACCCGTTCTTTGTACGGAGTATATGACACACAAAAAAACTTAAAACTCACAGTCATGTGCAAATTCTTATAGTATACTAAATGACATTGTTAATTAAAATATTCTGTTAAAATACTAAATTTATAGTGCCCAAAAATGTTTAAGAATATATGTTCTCACTATGAAAAATTATATTCACGGGAAGATATGAAGAATAAAATTCTGATCCCTTTTGTAAGCAAATTTACAAAAAATATGAAATTGAATCAATATATGCAAAATAAAAGCGTTAAAATTGTATGGGACCCGTACTACTTATATACGTGAATATTAGAAGATATAACCTGTATTAGTAGATTACATGTATACATTAAAAATATCAATAAACCCTTAATATTTAAACCTGCAGGCCGTAATTGATTAAAATATATTCCAAAATGAAAGTTCTAAAATTATATGGGAATATATACCCGTACTACTTATACTGTCGCAGATTGTTAGTAAATAATTACCGGTATTACAATATGAGTCTCAAAAATATTTGCAAAAATAAAACAGATGACGTAATAAATTGAAAATATCAATAATTCCCGTAATATTTATACCAGAAGGTTGTAATTAATTCCAATATATATCAAAATATATGCTAATGTATATTAAAAGATATGCCAATATACCTGTACTACTTATATTATCGTAGATTAAAATATTATACCCGTGCACTTGTAGAAGATTACTAGTACAACGTACAATATACGTGTTTCAATAATTTTTACCATAATAAGACAATGGCATAATAACTTGAAAATATCAATAATCCCTAAATCAAAACTCCCGAAAATATCAATAATAATAATGTTTAATCCTGAAGACCGTTATTATGTAATACTAATGGCATTTATTTTATATACACATCATTATTATTTAAATCGAAAAAGATTTAGTGAAAATCGTATGCCGCATAAACATATTGGATTTAAAGCCGTTGCTAAGCGGCATGATACCATTTGCTTCAAATAAATTGGTAGAACAATGACGTCTGAACAATGCTATCTCCATGGAAGGTTTTGCGGCATTTTCGTTAATTTAGCGACATTTTAAAAATTCGCCAAATTTATCGTCAAGTGGGACTGTAGAACTGACATTCCCACTTGGCGACAAATTGACGAAACATCATCACAATACCACCCCCAAACAAAACACAATTAATTTCCTTTATTAAGCGCAATTTTATCAATTTCATAATATTTTTATAAATTTACAAATATTTTTATCAATTTGGTGACATTTTAAAAATTCGCTAAATGTGTTACTAAGTAGGACGGTTGGACTGACCGACAAATGCTAACGAAACATCATTTCAGTACTCTCTTCTAACGAAACAAAATAAATTTCTTCGATTTGCGTCGTTTTTATTAATTTGCCGGCATTTCGGTCAATTTGGTAACTTTTGAAAAAAGTTGCCATGTTAGCGATATTCCACCAAATTCGTATCTCTGAATTTACAGATCTGAATAAAACATCCTGATCCCGTATATACTAAATGTATATACTAAATGAAAACACTAAACATAGACGATACACCCATTCTACCCTTTTTCTGTTTCAACAATCGGCTAAATCTAAATGAATTTATTTGCTAAACACAATATATGAGTTTATTAGCTAAACACAATACATATGCTTGGAAACTGTTTGCCAAAATAAATGAAAACGATGCACGGTGTTTGCAATTAATATAATTTTAAAAAAATCAAACCATTCATTTATAAGTTATATTTTTATATCCATTTTTTTATTATTCAAATCGAAAAAATAATAATAAAAAATAACAAACACATTTAATTTTATTGCGTTACCGAGCAACATGATATAAGATAGAATCTTCCTCATAAAATGCTAATAATTAAATAACCGTTTTTAACACGTTACAACATAGTTGAAAAGTAAATAAGTTGGTTTCACGTCTGATTTCAATAGCAAAAAGATCAAGCACACAATTTTGATAGAAGGTCTTTATTGCGCTTCTTATCAGACTTACGAAAATGATAAAGGCCAGAGCCCTTTCAAGCGTAAATACGCTCTTCATCCGTAGAAATTAAAATGATCGTTCATATATACCCCAGAAAAGATGACAAATTTGCATAAATACAATTAGTAAATAAACTTTCGATTATTAAATGAAAATTTGGAAATTAAAATGATCGTTCATATATAGACCAGAAAAGATGACAAATTTGCATAAATGCAATTTGTAAATGAACTTTCGGTTATCAAAGGAAAATTTTCCTTTGATAATCGAAAGTTCATTTACAAATTGCATTTATGCAAATTTGTCATATTTTCTGATCTATATATGAACGATCATTTTAATTTCCATGTAGCCACTGATGAAGAGCATATTTACGCTCAAAAGCGCTCTTGCATTTATCATTTTTGTACGTTTTATAAGAAGTGTAATAAATACCTTCTATCAAAGTTGTGTGCTTGAAATTTTTGCTAGTTTAAAAGTGTTTATGACTTTGTTCATTCTCTCTGCATGTCTGTCTGTCCGTTAGCAGGATAACTGCCGTAAAAATGACTTTATCAAAACAAAATTTTAGTATGTTATTAAGACAGTCTGAGAGACCTATGGGAATATAAATGAATAATATCACCCAATTAGATTTGGATTGAACCCGTGTTGAAAAAATGAAATACATTGAACCCTATGTGACCTAATTTTTCAAACATTTTTTAAGCGCATTTAAAATTCACAAATTGCTTCAAAATTTTAAAACATATTCAAATTATCCCATAAAAGATATATAAAAAAATTCAGCAAAATATATATATTCAGTAGATTTTTAAATAAAAATTAAAATAATAATTATGCCTTTTACATGAATAGATCACGTGACCATTATATGAAGAGATCACGTGACCCACTTCAAAATAAAATATGGCATCCATTTTGTCTCAAAATCGTGATTTTTAAAGTTCTTCTTAATTCATATTGCGTGTTGTATCCGTCCTAAAAACTCTTTATTTTTGCTTAAATTCTCCATCTACATACTGAAACAATGCATTTACAATATATTTGAGTTTAAATGATCATTCAACATAGATTATTCCTACACCAAAGCCTAATTTTCAGTTATGGAGAATGTAAATACCAAAAGATGTAGAATGAGTCGTATAAGAATTGTTGAATTTCTTTAACGCAAAATTATTTAGCTCATGGAGTCTGCAATATAGCTGATATCAATGAAACATTCATTGACACAGAGAAGCAAACGAGTTTTTCGATCAAGTTTTTAGCATAGAGTTAAATTACTTGTACCTCCATGGTCTTAAGTTTTTAAATAAAATACATTACTATAGTATTGTGATGAATGGAATGAATGGAAAAGAGTTTATAAATGACACGCTACTTTCATAGAGAGAGCCAGGCGCGTTATATTTCGATGACGTCATTTGAATAAATTTCATTTGTTTCGATGAAGTTTTCGAATATAATAAATTAATGCAATATTGTGATAATTTAAAAAATATTACCGAGGAATGTATCGTATTTTAGAGATGTTTAAATAAAATTGCATTGAAGTTGGAAAGTGTTTCATGATCAATGCTTTATGCATGATTGATCTTTCGTGTTATTTTTTTATACTTTTCATTGTTGACTAAAAGCTTGTGAAAAATAAGCCATAGTGATAGATTTTCCATTTAGATTCACGTTTCAAACATTCAGGTTTTCAAACAATTCATGATTACAGATAGTGAGTAATTAGCGCAAAAATCTCCCAACAAATGCAGAGATAAAGTTTTAATTCACTTTCACGTTTTAAACAAACGATTTCCAACGTTTTCTTTTGGAGGAACCAAGGAGTTAGAGTATAGGACTCCTGGGAAAATATTTCGTTTTTCATTAATATCTCGATAACCCCAAGTCCTAGAGACTCGAAACATGGATTAAATTTAAGAGGGGCTATTTTAAGGCTACCCAAAAATTTTCATTAAATTCGGTTTTGCAGTTCTCCTGCGATGATGAGACAAACGAAAGTTTCGTTTTCCACTAATGTCTCGACAACTCCTAGTCCTAGAGACTCGAAACTTGGATTGAACTTAAGTGGGATAAGTGTAGCTATTTTAAGCCTATCAACAAAATTTCATTAAATTCGGTTCAGCCTTTCTTCCGTGATGATGAGACAAACAAAAGTTTGGTTTTTCATTAATATATTGAGAACCCCTAGTCTTAGAAACTCGAAACATGGACTAAATTTCAATTGGAGCTATTTCAAGGCTATCCACAAAATTTCATCTAATTCGGTTCAGGCGTTGTCCTGTGAAGATGAGACAAACTAACAGACAGACAGACATATTTTCAATTTCATTTATATAGCTTAATATTATCATTAAAAAATTTTTACCAAATTTATCACTTAATAATAGTTACTAATGCTGTTTTCGTGTTGTGATACAGTGCGATTACTATTAATTTAATATATGGCCTGAGCCTTCAAAATCTTTAATCAAAATATTTATGTATAAAGTTACCTAATTAATATTTGATGCCTGAATAAAAATTAATCTTATTTTTGCCTGTATAAAAATTAATCTTAATAATGTAATTAATCTTTGATGCCTGTATGGACTCTTCGAGTCCAGGTCCTACGACACTACTGTGGTACTCTGTCCTTTCCCCTTTCTGCTCATTGCCTTTGGAGATTTGTTCTGCCATTAGTTCCATTTCTGTGTGTGGAACTTAAGAGGGATATAACTAAGTGTAGTATGTGGGACCTCGTTTCAACCGTACATAAAGTATTTTAATATATTGCAGAGCAATGTTATTGTGGTACATTTGTTTACTGTCGTGTCGCATGGCTGTGAATTGCTTGGTGTTAGTTTAATTGTTAATTGGCTTATCCTATTACTGAACAATATTTCTGTGTCTATGACTCCACCAAAATCGGACCAATCATATGACTTGAATTCGCCTTGTATGTATTGATGCTTATGTACTCTATTATCTGGCAAAATACCGGACACTGGGAGTGTTGTCGCGACGTAAAGCTTGCTTAACCGTGGAACGGGGGCCACTCCCCCGGCCATCTTTGGTACCTTGCTTTCATTTCCTTTCCATTCTTTTGTGGTTATATATATATATATATATATATATTCTTTTTATACTGGGACTATATATACTGTTAATATGTGTATTTATATGCTGGGAAAACTAAATACATTAGAAACCTGAGATCCTATTACCATTTACCTCCGGCTGTACCGCATATTATTATATTTTGAGAAAAACTGTATTAAAATGTATAAAATTAACTAATGGCTGTCTTCTAATAATTATCTATTGCACACCTTTATCTACAAATGTTCTTCCACATCAAAAATTAAATACACATTAATAACATTTCTGATTGTTCTGGCATCGTTTATAACACAGCGATCGCATGAATTCTATTTGCATTTAAATACAAAATTTAATTGCAAAACGCGTTGGAATGAGAAGGAGAGCAAGCAATAAATCATTAGAAGCAAATGAAATATGTCTACTTTTGGCATAACGAGGGAGTATTTTCAGATAGATAGTTCAAGTTGCAATTACTATTGAATAATTTCCACACATGTTTTATAATAATTATTAAAGTTTCTACATAAAATGTATTTTAACTAAGCATTTGCATTTGTATTGAATCAGTTGAACGTTTATAAACATTCACAAGTTCAATATATTATTAATTATATCAATGTTTAGAATACAATGAATTTTCAGAAAATATTGTATACAGTCAACCCCTGTAATAACGATTAACTCGGATATACCGCGGATTAGGATATAACTTGGGTATAATCATGTCTTCCTTTCTTCTTTTGTCGCCTCGTCTTAAGCATCTTTCAATTTTCTACGCGCCAATTAGTCAACAAGACAGCAGTGCATCTGGTGATAAGTAAAGGGAAGACAATTGTAAATCAGTATTCATATGGACGCATTTGGAACAATCTGTTAAATTATCACTGATGAATATATAAGTGTTGCATCCGCCAATGTGATTATTGAAGTGTAAGATTCTTGAGATAATTACAAGGACAAATCTAACTATGTTTCTACAGCAGAAGAATCTCTGGAAGGTAATTAAAGAAATAGAATACGGAATGAATATCACTTTATCTTCATACCAAAATTTAGAACAATGTGAATGGTTTATTTGTGGATGCACGAATATAAAGATGAAATGTCCAAAATAAAGAACGCATTTAGATGTATATTCAAGAATTTTTAACACTTTACAACATAGTTGAAAAGTGTTTATAACCAAGTTCATTCTGTCTGTCTGTGTGTCCGTTCGCACGATAACTGCCGTAAAAAGGAAGTTATCAAAATAACATTTTAGTGTGTTGTTGAGAATGTATATTTCGTATGTTGTCTTTTAAATTTATATTTAATGTTGCATCCGTCCTAAAACCGCTTTTTTTTTCGAATATTTTCTGTGCATCATTATTCTGTGCCAAAGTAATTACAATATTTTTGAGTTTAAACGATCATCAAACTTTGATTATTTCTATAAAAAAGTCTAATTTTTATGGATGCAGAGTGTAAACAAGTGTAAGATGAGTTGTATAAGAATTGCTGAATTGTTTTCACGCAGAATTATTTAACTCTGAGGTCTGAAATAAAAGTGTATAACTGAAATATTCATAGCTTTTAAATGGAGAGCCAGACGACTTGTATTTAGATGAAGCCATTTGAATAAAGTTAATTTTCTTTTATAAAATTTTAATTTTTCAAGGAAAATAAATTATTGTAGTTCCGCGATGATTAAAAAATATCACAGCTGAATGTATCGCATTTTAGAGATGTTTAAATAAAATTTAAATCCAGTTGGAAAGTGCTTTATAATCAATGGTTTATGCATGGTTGATCTTTCTTGTTTAATGAAGGAATTGTCCCAAGTATGCGGTTCAAAGCTCATTGAAAAGAGAGTTCTTTAGTCCGATGTTGTTAAGACGGGAATTGTTTAATATTTCGAACCATAAAGAGCCGGTAAAATTTGTATGACTTTGCGCTTCAGCTTCAAATAATTCAAATCTAATTCGTAAAAAAAAAGATATAGCTAAGGGGTATCTTGTGAAGCTAGGGGAATGTGACCTGAAAGGGGAATAGCTAAGGGGAATGTGACCTGAACTGTCATTCAAGCGGAAGGTACGTACACATATATAACGCAGTTAAACGTACATAAACGCACATGCACACATAAAAGAACATCTGTAATTGACCAAATCATTAGGAAATGCTCTACATTATTGAAATTATCCTTTTATGTTTATTGCGTTTTGTTGCATAATTCGTTATTCTAACTATTTATTTCGCAGCTAAAGATGCTGCGATTAGATTTATTTCATCGGTTTTGGTCACTTTACCTGATAAACCTTACTTGCACCCTCAGCTCTCAAGGATCTTTCTTTTCAATGTTATTGAAGTGATTAATACTAGGGTCACCTTAAATATTTGAAATTTATTGAAAAATAAGAGTTTTTATTCGTTTTTTTTAAGTTATAAACGAATAAGATAAAATAAAACTGCTATGGCTTAAAACTGCTAAAGCTTTAAATGAAAGCCAAGGAAGTAAAGCATTTTGAAATCTTTAAAATCCTAATTCCTTTCATCTTGCTCAAAACATACAGATGATAGAGATAAAGAAACTATCGTGCCAAAAGAGGTAGCCTCTATTCGTCTGAAGAGATTGAAGATGACAAGGATGAAGATTTCGAAGAATTAAATCCTCAAATTAAGTCGCCATCAATAAAAACTCTTTTTACTTTCCCTGCAATACATGGTAATGTATAGGGAAAGTATTGGAATCATGTCGAAAATCGCAACTCGAGTTTTCGACGGATCTACACGTTTCAAGACCTCTAGAATACGAAAAAACGATTTTTAGCGCGACGTCTGTGTGTGTGTCTGTGTGTCTGTGTGTCTGTGTGTCTGTCTGTGTGTCTGTTTGTCTGTCTGTGCAGATTTTGTATCCACTCTAACTAAAAAACTAATGGACCGAATTTCACAAAATTTGGTAGGTAAGTCACTTGCCAGCGAGTCTGGTGCTGATTAGTTTTGGGTACGATTCGGAATAACAGAACCCTCCTTTTTTTGCGAAATGTCCCGCAAAAGCTTGTATCCACTTTAACTGAAAAATTACTGGACCGAATTTCACAAAATTCGGTAGATTAGTCACTTGTGGGTTACTCTGGTGCTGATTAGATTTTGGTACGATTCGGAAAAAAATAACCTGCCTTTTTCTGCAAAATGGCCTGCAAAAATCGTCAAAATCTAAACTAAAGAACTAGGTATACTCAAATATATCCATTAAATGCTCGTTTAATACGTAATTTTTAACGACGAAAATAATAAGACCAACCCCATTACGCTAGGACTAGCCGTTCTCGAGATATTTTAGTTTCCGTATTTTCTCTACGCCACCTTTAAAAATAAGTCCGGTTACCGAATGAGAACGAAAATAGAATTAAAAGTGAAATAAATTTAATTCAAATAAGGATAACGCTAATATAAGTCTGCAGGGAAAGTCATGTGCTGCCCACATCAGATTTTTTACTTTCCCTGCAATACATAGTAATGTATAGGGAAAGTATTGGAATCATGCCGAAAATCACAACTCGAGTTTTCGACGGATCTACACGTTTCGAGACCTCTAGAATACGAAAAAACCATTTTTAGCGTGACGTCTGTGTGTGTGCCTGTGTGTCTGTCTGTGTGTCTGTGTGTCTGTGTGTCTGTCTGTGTGTCTGTCTGTCTGTCTGTGCAGATTTTGTATCCACTCTAACTAAAAAACTAATGGACCGAATTTCACAAAATTTGGTAGGTAAGTCACTTGTGAGCGAGTCTGGTGCTGATTAGTTTTGGGTACGATTCGGAATAAAAGAACCCGCCTTTTTTTGCGAAATGGCCCGCAAAAGCTTGTATCCACTCTATCTGAAAAACGGATGGACCGAATTTAACAAAATTCTGTAGATGAGTCACTTGTGGGTTACCTTGGTGCTGATTAGATTTTGGTACAATTCGGAAAAAAATGACCTGCCTTTTTTTGCAAAATGGCCCGCAAAAATCGTCCAAATGTAAACTAAAGAACTGGGTATACTCAAATATATCCATTACATGCTGATTTAATACGTAATTTTTAACGCCGAAAAGAATAAGACCAACCCCATTACACTAGGACTAGCCGTTCTCGAGATATTTTAGTTTTTTGTAGTTTCCCTACGCCACCTTTGAAAATAAGCCCGGTTACCCAATGAGAACGAAAATTGAATTAAAAGTGAAATAAATTTAGTTAAAATAAAGAGAACGTTAATATAAGTCTGCAGGGAAAGTCATGTGCTGCCCACATCAGATTTTTTTTCAATAAATTTCAAATATTTAAGTGGTTCAATGGAAATTCGTCAATTTTTGTAAAAAATGTGTTTTTTTAAGTGTAATACGTTACTAATAATTTATAAAATGCATTTTTTTTTCATTTATTTATATTTCCCATACTTTATTCTACTAAACTATGCCTAGAGCTACTTGTTATAGAAGTTATTCGATTGTTTTCCATTTATTATAAAAATATCGTATATTTTCTCAAAGTTTAGGGTCGAAATCGCCAGACGTAAACAACAAAATTATTTTTCTGCATTTCACTATCTACCCTAGATGCAAGTTTTCCGTAATATAGCGTTTCAAAAAAAAAAAAAAAAAAAAAAAAAATTCGCCTACCCTAATTAACACCTTTCCAAAGAATCTTGTATACAATGTGAAGGCGGACAATTTACATGTCCCAAATATTTTCCCGTGGCTTATATAGGAATAAGAAATTTGAAAAGTTCTATGAATATTCTAAATATATTGGTGCATGAGCAAAAATAATTGAAACTGAAAATATTTTCTTCTTAAAATAATCAATAGAATCTACTTAATATTAAATCTTGAAGCATATTTATCTTACCTGATTTATATTTTCAGATATTAATTGAAAAACTTTGAAAAATGAATAAGATCTTTAATAGAGTTTGTTATCGGTGGAATGCAGACTTCATCGTTTCTATCTTCTTCTGACAAGAAAGTTAATTCAAATACCATGTTTATATAAATTTTGCATATTTTTTATTTCTATGCATCTGTAGTAAAACAGTTACAAAAACTTTCTACAGTGATATATATTTTTTTTTTCAATGTGAAATCGAATAAAATAGGAGTAATAAAAAATAATTAATCCAATTTAACGAATTTTTTTTTACATTCTAAAAGAAGATGAATTAATTCTGTATATCCCTGTGTGTTTGTGCCATCTGTAACGGAAAATCTAAGTTTCGGAGAGCTACGAATTTGGTACTGGGTTAGCTGAATTCCCGCTATGACAGATAAGTTATGGTATGTTAAAGGACTATTTTGAGAAATTTTCACAAAACTTGGATTCCTTAGCGAACAAAAATCATACCACAGTGTATCCATTTTGACACTATCGGAAAAAACGAAGGACGTTCTTTCTAACGATCTCTGAATTGAATCTATGGAACAAACCTTTTATATGTATTTATTTTTAAATACAGCGTATACTTTAGGTTTGATAATTCTTATTTCGCCGCATTCGAAATAGAAGATTAGCACAAATCTATAGTTTGAAAAATATAGGTGTATACATTCTCATTCTAGAACTCAATTGTCTGATTTTCTGAGAATTTTAAGCCAAAATTATAGATATCGATATCTTCGAGCCAAATGTTGAAAGGTTTCATTCATCAGTTTGATGGTTGCTCTTCAGTGGGTTTTCAACTGACGTCGTAACCTATCCGTTGCTATAAGAACCAGGGATGTATTTATCGTAAAATCTTTGTGGAATTTTCTGGCATATTGGACATACAGGAAAGATAACATGGTAAGGAAAGATACTACTACGTGTTTAAAAATATTGAAGTGATGAATTCGATTGATTCTGCTTTAAATCCTGGGCAAAGCTGGATACATTTTATAGTTTATAAAACAATGTCTAACATATTTGTATCGTTATAGACCATGCAGAGTCCATCGGTAAACTGTAAGACATAAGCACTTTCCATATATAATATTATGCGACAGACTTGTTAACATCATTCTTGAGGATCTAGGTCGTTCTATTCACAAAGGAAGACACTTTTACTCTATTCTCCAGGAAGAACTTATGGAAGTCCATAACGATGAAATTCTGCGTCATAGTTTTCAAACAGAGTCTATTTTCACGTCCAGCAATCCACTCATATAATATATATTAGAAAAAAGCTCCTCTCCCCGTCTATCGGTAACGTTTGGCGATCAATTTGGGGAACTTGGTTTCTAATGTAATCAAATATCGCGAACTTGGCAATATTTCGTCCTAGATTGACGAACATAACTTTTAAATTGTAAACGTGATACTAAATTAACAAAAAGGACACCAAATTGATGAATTAATTATTAAAAATATTTTAATATATGGACTATATTGTATGTTGCGGATACTATCAATATTGATAGCTGTCAATTTAGAGGTTGCGTATAATATAAGTTAATTGGGTATTTGGAAATTATTTTACATATTGCCATCGGAAAAAGCGTCAAATGTGTTAAAAACATTGTACCGTAGATCTAATACATCATTTTTACACTGTGAAAGAAGTAAATTCGTTACATTATACAGGAACAGCCATTTGCTGCTACCATCAGATTTGTAAAATATGAATGAAAAGCAAGTACGTATCTTAAAATACTTTAGATTTTGTTCAACGATAATATATAAAAGTGAAATCTAAAACCACCGTTTTAAGATAAATTTCGGATAAAATACACAAGCTATATTTGGATGAAACTTGCTACAGGACTGAATGCAGGAAATAATTTTATATATATATATACAAGATTTATCCTCTTCCACCTACCCATTAAATAACAAGAATTTAAATATTTTTCTGGTATGTAGTTAATCACTACTTATAACTCCAAAAACGGTTCAAAGAGATCCGATATTTTTACTTTCCCTGCAATACATGGTAATGTATAGGGAAAGTATTGGAATCATGCCGAAAATCACAACTCGAGTTTTCGACGGATCTACACGTTTCGAGACCTCTAGTTTACGAAAAAACTATTTTTAGCGTGACGTATGTGTGTGTGTCTGTGTGTCTGTCTGTCTGTGCAGATATTGTATCCACTCTAACTAAAAAAGTAATTGATCGAATTTCATAAAATTTGGTAGATAAGTCACTTGTGGGCGAATCTGGTGCTGATTAGTTTTGGGTACGATTTGGGATAAAAGAACCCGCCTTTTTTGGCGAAATGGCCCGCAAAAGCTGGTATCCACTCTTGCTGAAAAATTAATTGACCGAATTAAACAAAATTTGGTAGATAAATCACTTGTGGGACACCCTGGTGCTGATTAGATTTTGGTATGATTCGGAAAAAAATAACTGGGCTTTTTTTGCAAAATGGCCCGCAAAAATCCCCAAATCCAAAATAAAAACCTACGTATGTTCAAATATATCTAGGAAATACTTGTTTATTACGTAATTTTTAACGAAGAAAAGAATAAGACCAACCCCATTACACTAAGACTAGCCGTTCTCGAGATATTTTAGTTTTTTCGTATTTTCACAACGACACCTTTGAGAAGAAGTCCAGTTATCAAATGAGAACCAAAATTGAATTAAAAGAGAATTAAATATAATTAAAATAAAGAGAACGTGAATATAAGTCTGCAGGGAAAGTCATGTGCTGCCGACATCAGATTTTTACTTTCCCTGCAATACGTGGTAATGTATAGGGAAAGTATTGGAATCATGTCGAAAATCGCAACTCGAGTTTTCAACGGATCTACACGTTTCGAGACCTCTAGAATACGAAAAAACTATTTTCAGCGA
Source organism: Amaurobius ferox (assembly GCA_951213105.1). Taxonomy (NCBI): domain Eukaryota; kingdom Metazoa; phylum Arthropoda; class Arachnida; order Araneae; family Amaurobiidae; genus Amaurobius; species Amaurobius ferox. The sequence continues at coordinate 21,746,286 of OX578134.1, read as the reverse complement.
GACGTCTGTGTGTGTGTCTGTGTGTCTGTATGTCTGTCTGTCTGTCTGTCTGTGTGTCTGTCTGTGCAGATTTTGTATCCACTCTAACTAGAAAACTAACTGACCGAATTTCATAAAATTTGGTAGGTATGTCACTTGTGGGCGAATCTGGTGCTGATTCGTTTTGGGTACGAGTCGGGATAAAAGAACCCGCTTTTTTTTGCGAAATGGCCCGGAAAGGTTTGTATCCACTCTAGCTAAAAATCTAATGGACCGAATTTCACAAAATTTGGTAGATAAGTCGCTTGTGGGTCACTCTAGTGCTGTTTAGATGTTGGTACGATTCGAGAAAAAATAACCTGCCTTTTTTTGCAAAATGGCCCGCAAAAATCGCGAAAATTTAAAATAAAGAATTACGTATGCTCAAATATATCCATTAAATGCTCGTTTAATACGTAGTTTTTAACGAAGAAAAGACTAAGACCAACCCCATTACACTAGGGCTAGCCGTTCTCGAGATATTTTTGTTTTTTCGTTTTTTCTCTACGCCACCTTTGAAAATGAGACCAGTTATCAAACGAGAACGAAAATTGAATTAATAGTGAATTAAATTTAATTAAAATAAATAGAATGTGTATATAAGTCTGCAGGGAAAGTCATGTGCTGCCCACATCAGATTTCTTTTTGTTTTGTTTGTTAAGTTGAAATTGAAAAGGGGTTAGAACTAAAATATTTTCGATTTTACATTATGTCATAATACAAAAGTTGAAACTGTAGAAGTCATATTTAAGCTAAATAAATATTTAATGAAACGCGTGATTGATTAAAATGGAATTATTTAAGTACTAGATGTAAGCCCTGTAAATATTCTGATTTATGTTTCATTTTCCTACACCTACTCCTGAAACAACAGGAATTAATATCCACAATTTCTCTCTCTATATAATGCATGTTTTTACAAAGAATTGAAATCAACTGATTTACATACAATCGCATCGTTTTAATTGACTTGTAAGCTTAATTGAAAACAAGTATATGGCAGAAATACTCTTTCACATTTTGTGCCGAACGTTTACCAGTATTTCTGGAAAATTAGGTTTTTATTAACCATATTAGAAATATAGTTAGCTATTTTGTTATTTTATGAATTTACCATTGAATTACATGGAGATATTTTTATTTATAAATCCATCTTATTATTTGTTGAATTTGAGCAATAACTTCATATTTAATTTATATGTTGAATTTTGATCTACAATATAAATTTACTGCCAAATATCTTATGTTTAACTATACAAATAAATAATTAGTAGATTATCTATTTTTAAATATTTTTTTAATTACGCTTCGTAGCAAAACTACTATTGCGCGTATTATAAAGAATATTACTTTAATTTAAGACGCTGCTTTATAATAGAGTTAGCTGTTGGATTTCATGTTTCGGAAACCTATATGTTATAAGCATCCAACATGTAGTTTTTATAAATTTCATCTGGATAATTTTGCATTTTTAGTAGTGTATCTATTGCAAGATAGGTATTTTGCAATTTTTTCTGATGAATTAATAATATCATTGAATTAATAATATAAATATTCTAGAATTAATGAAATGTAATGAAATTAAAATAAATTTATTAATAAAATGTTATATGAAATATGAAATGTTTATAAATGAAATGTTATCATGTTATATAATGAAATGTTATCAAGTTATATAATGAAATATTATCATGTTATATACTGAAATGCTATCATGTTATATAATGAAATACTATCATGTCATATACTGAAATGTTATGTCATATATTGAAATATTATCATGTTATATACTGAAATGTTATCATGTTATATACTGAAATGGAAAACAAGTTTTTTAAACACAACTGAAATTATACGCAATACAGTTACTTCTATATAACTTCCATATAAATTCGTATTTCTGATTAAAGAAGTTATCTGACAAAACTAGTGCAACAGATGGTGTGAAGACATTCTTTTATCAAATATTTTGAATAGCAGATGAGGATAATACCTGCAGAAAGATTTCAAATTACTTTGAAAACTTTGTCAGAGGAACATTCTTTGCTCGAAAGTTATAAACATCATTATTTGCTACATGCCCCAAATATCAAGATTTTCTATGGAATATCTAATATTAGGCAAATGAGACGAAATTATGCTTCGGGAAAGTTGGGGTAAGATTAAATGAACATCTGAATATGTTTGATAGAGTGATTATTATTGTCTAGTAAACTCTGATGTTATTTTCTTAAGCTTCAGGCCAATGAATCAGTATAGGTTTTGATTATGAGTTATGCTGGAAGTTACAGCAAAATGCTTTGAAATTATGTTTCTGACATTTTGTGGTCATGTTTGAATAAAATGCCTTTCTACGTTTTTAATGCATTTTTTGCTTATATTTATCTCAATTTGTTTTAAATCCCTTCTATTCCGAAGAATCTGAAGTGGGCAGCACAGGACTTTCCCTGCAGACTTATATCCACGTTCTCTTTATTTTAATTAAATTTAATTCACATTTAATTCAATTTTCGTTCTCATTTGGTAACTGGACTTATTTTAAAGGTGGCGTAGAGAAAATACGTAAAAACTAAAATATCTCGATAACGGCTAGTAATAGTATAATGGTGTTGATCTTATTCTTTCCTTCGTTAAGAATTGCGTATACAACAAGCTTTTAATGGATAAATTTGAGCATACGTAGTTTTTTATTTTAGATTTTGACGATTTTTGCGGGTCATTTTACAAAAAAAAATCAGGGTTTTTTTCCGAATCGTACCAAAATCTAATCAGCGCCAGGGTAACCCACAAAAGAATTATCTACCGACTTTTGTGAAATTCGGTCCATTAGTTTTTTAGCTAGAGTGGATAAAGGCTTTTTTTTTGGCCATTTCGTACAAAAATGCGGGTTATTTTATCCCCAATCGTACCCCAAACATGTCAGTACCAAATTCGCCCACAAGTGATTTACCTACCAAATTTTGTGAAATTCGGTCCATTAGCTTTTAGTTAGAGTTGATACAAAATCTGCACAGACAGACACAGACACACAGACTGACACACAGGCACACATACACACAGACGATTCGCTAAAAATAGTTTTTCGTGTTCCAGAGATCTCGAACGTGTAGATCCGCGAAAAATTCGAGTTGCGGTTTTCGGCATGATTCCAATACTTTCCCTATACATTACCATATATTGCAAGGAAAGTAATAAAAGGGCAGTTGAACTGTGTAATACAGAACTAACAGCTTAAATGAGGAAGAAACCCCATACGAATTGCGAGATAAATACAACCTAAAAACTCCATTTGTTACGATTTAACTTTTCATAGTTGCCTCATAGTTTGAAAGCACCCTTTCTATAGTTACTGCATACTTTTAAAACACACTTTTAACAGTTGTCTGATGCTACTACTTCTCTTGAAAAACGGAACAAAACGTTATTAAAGACCGTGAAGTTATCAAATGTAATTGAATCCATTCCTTAACGAAAGGATCACATAGTGAGTGAATAATGTAAGTAAATGATGACTTACAAAAAAAAAAGTCTGATGTGGGCAACACATGACTTTCCTTATATAATGCAATGAATTTACTACTTTTACAGTAAAAAAAAATATGTTTTTCTTATATTAGATACTTATATTCTTTCCAAGATATAGAATTTTCGGCAATTAGTTGCCATTTTCATTGATTTAGCGCCATTTTTATCCATTTGGCGAGATTTTTGTTCATTTGGCAACATTTCAAAAGTCACCAAGTTGGCTACATTCCAATAAATTCGTCGCCAAAATCTCGTCAAGCGTTATGGACGGAGAAATAAGTTATTCTTATAACAGATAAATGACTATTGGAGTTCAATACAAAAGTATTACTCAAAGTACCTTTTCTCATTAATGGAACGAGCTAAATCCACGAGAATGATGTCACTAAATTTATGGTATGATATTACAAATGAAAAGTGAACATGTTTCTCAACAGTGAATATTTTTATTTTAATTCATGGGATTTTTTAATACATTTATTTGAAAAATGTTCAATATCTCGAGAACGGTTTATGCTAGTGTACTAAAGTTTAAGACAATCCCTTCCTAAGGAATAATTACATAAGAAATGTCTATCAGCGTAACTTTATTAAAGGTTTTGATTTTTTGATGAATTTTTCAAAATTTCACTCGAAAATTTAGGTTGGTTCCAAACATTCGATTGCGTTAAAAAACAATAGGCTTCTAGTCTTCACGGATTGTGATCTTTGTACCTAATTTCATTCGAATCGTTCCATTCGTTCATGAGATATCGTCTCCACAGACTCAATGACACACACGCACACAGACATCATCTCAAAAATGTTTAATTCGTGATCAGTGATGCTTGAAACTTGCTCTCCCGTCGAAAACTCGAATTCGATTTCGACCCCGTCACAATACTTTCCTTCTACATAATGTATATAAGGAAAGTAATAAAAGAAAACTAGCTACAATACTCGAAGGGGATACTGATAATTCAGATTTTATTAAAAGGGATCCTTCCAAATGTCAAAAATGTTAAATCCGCTGCTATTACCGCCGAAGTCGAAAGCTCGATTTCGATTCTAATACGCATACTAAGTTGCTGAAGGCAAAGTTTATATTTCTATAATTTGAAAAAAAATATTTCGATAATTTAAAATCTACTATTTATGTGCAACAGAGAAAATAGATAAGTGATCTGAGAATCAGTTTTCTAAAATTTGCTAAATATCGCTATACAATTTGAATTTTTTCAAACTATGCACTTGATAAATGCATATTTTTGTTGCATATTTTGATGTTTTATTTTACTTATCTGTCTCCCCATTTTAGTAGATTTTACTGCTTGAACATCCTTTAGTTATAAGGGCTTTTATTAAAATAGTTTGTTCCGTATTACACCATATCTCTGTCTTGAATGTCATGAATGTCACTCTCTGTCTTGAATGTCCTTATTCAATTGTCAATTTCAAATTGAGTATTCATCACTTTCTGCGATACTATCATAGCTCAATAAACACATAAGTAAAAAATGTATGCTACAAAATACTTCTTATAATCTATATAATCAGAGGTCATAGCATATTGAAAATACCCTTATGCATAAAATGTATTATGATTTACATTAAATCGCTTAAACTTCTCTGAAAACATTGGGAAAATAACATCTTTATAATACAGTATGCACTCAAATCTGTTTTTGTGCGATCTTTTTTTGTGCGATTTTTTATTTGTGGGATTTTTTGTGCGATTTTTTTTGTGCGGCATATGAAAATGTCAGTCAAATTGGAATATAATTGACGAAGTTATCAATAAAAAAAAATTAGTAGGTTTGATCGGCCATTTAGTTTTTTCGATTTTTGATATGTATTTCATCACATTGCATAAGTATTGCGTCAGCCAATTACATTACATATGTATTGAATTCTATAATCGCATAATTATATTGTTGAACGCACAAGAATTTCCATGCAAATAAATGAAATGTGCAATAGCATATTGCGATGGAATTCTTGCGTAGCAAAGCAAAAATGCATTGATCGCAAATAAACATTGAAGGACATCTGCATCGTGTTAGTTCGGGTTTTCCATAAACGGACTGCGTGTCTCTTTAGGTCGCTGAGTTGGTTTTTTGCTAATGAGATAGTTGGCGACTAGTCTCATGCTTTGTTTTGCTTGTTTTAACGAGTAGGTAGAAGAAGTTTACTTGAAGGGAGCAAAGAGTTGCTTTTTTTTATTCGTCTCTGATCTGCGCAAGTGACAAGTCTGCTAAATAAAGTGATTTAACAAAAAAGAATATTACGTGTGTTTTATTTTTTAAATCTAATATTAATTTACGTCCTTCAAAGTGCTTTCACATTCCTATTGTCAGACTACGAAGGATAATGGTTATACGTTTTGAAAAGTTTTGTATGTGTAAAATAAGTACATATGTAAATAAAATATTTAAAAATGTTCGCATGTGTATTTTCTAAATCAGATTCCAAACGGTTTGGCGAGATTCCAAGTAGCTGCCAAACCTCGTGTCTTGATTTCGTTTAAAAAGCAATTCCTAGTTATTTCGTAAGGTTTTGAGTTATTTTCTACGTTAGACTTTTTTTATGCGGTCCCTATTCACCGCATAAAAAAAATACTTTTTAATTGTGTTGCGAAAACTATTTTTATAGCTACTCGTCAAGTTTGGTGCGATTTTTTGTTTATGCGTTTTCTTTTATGCGGTCCCTATCCACAGCACAAAAATAGGTTTGAGTGTATAACATATATATAATGGTATCGAGTGTGGGGGCAAAAATACATTAATTCATCGAGGATAAATGAAGGCGAGTATGCATTCCAGCATAGAAAGTAAAATGGCTATCATCATAAAAAATTCACATAGATCGGGAAGGAATTGCCATTGTGATAATAATATCAATTGAGATACCACGGGATATAAATTTAAAGTACATAAATAGAAAGATTCAATAAATTCGCTCAAAACACTCTGAAAAATAAATGGTGATATATAAGACTCCACAATTTAGTAGCACTTAACAAAAAAAATCTGATGTGGGCAACACATGACTTTATTTATATAATGCAATAAATTTATTACTTTTACAGGTAAAGAAAATATTATTCTTATAGTAGATACCTATATTTCTTTGCATTGTATTACATATGAAATGTGAACATGTTTCTCAATAGAAAATATATTTTTTTTATTTTATATGACTTTTTGATAATTTTTTTGAAAAATGTGCAATATCTCGAGAACGGTTCATGTTAGCGTTCTAAAATTTATTTCAATCGTTTTCTAATGAAAAATTACATAAGAAATGTCTATTTTCGTAACTTTATTAGTGGTTTTGATTTTTGATTTTTTCAAAATTTGATTTCTTCAAGTTTTGATTTCTTCAAAATTTCACTCGAAAATTTAGGGGCGTTTTGAACATTCGATTGCGTATAAAAACAATAGGCTTCCAGTGTTTACAGATTGTGATTTGTGTACCAAATTTCGTTCGAATCGGTCAGTTATCATCTCCACAGGCTCAATGACACACACACACACACACACACACACACACACACACACACATACTTTCACACACACAGACATCATTTCAAAAATGTTTGATTCGTGATCAGGGATGCTTGAAAAGTGCTCTCCCGTCGAAAACTTGAATTCGAATTTTCGGCCCCGTCATAATACTTTCCTTATACATTATGTCTAAAAGGAAAGTAATAATGGGAAAACAGCAGCTTTGGTTGTTTGGTTGGTTGAGTGGGTTCAGTGGCGCAAAACAGTAGCTTTGGGAACAGATATATGCAGCACTAAAATAGAAGAAATTATACTTTAATTAATTACATATAAATTACTCAAAGGGTTAATAAAACAACCTTATAATTATAAATAAAGTTCAATTGCTAATCACTGCCAGATGACTAGTCATAAATTTGATTTTCATTCTAACTCTACTCAAAGATGTTCTTCAATATTCGATTTAGATTCCTTTGATCAGTAAAACATCCAATAATATGGTCATTAATTTGTCTATAACATCATAATTTTCGAAGTTATAGCATGGACATATTTAGTTTTTTCCCTTTATCTCACGTTTTCTGCATATAATGTTTGTATAGGAGTATTTTAAAGTTTATTGTTATTTTTTACTTACTTTTACTTTTAATTATTTTACTCTCTATTTTTCTATATATGTATTTTGTCGACACTAAATGTCACCAATACATTAGGTGCTGTAGTTTAGAATTTGCACTACCACTATTTATTTATGCAGTCATTGGATATTCAGCTTTAGACGTGTTCAATCCGAATAACGACAGCTGATGTAGGCAGCACATGACTTTTCTTACAGACTCAAATGCAATGCTCTTTGACTTCTTCATGATTCACTAAATGTAGTATAATTGCTCAAAATAACACAGATAATTACTTAAAACTGAAAATTTGCAGTTTTATATGAACTTTTGTTTTCATATGGCGACTGGAAGTATTTTTAATGGCAGAGTGGTTGAAATTACGACAAAGTTAATATATCTCGAGAACAGTTAGTCCTAGAGTCATGGGATTAGTCTTATTCATTTCGGCGTCAAAAATTACGTAACATACAAACATTCAATTGCTACACTTGAATATCTATATATACTATTTGCCAAGTGTCCGTCTGTCTGTCTGTCTATCACGCTTTTTTTAGTCACTCCCCGAATAGATAGAGACTTATTTGGTACACGGTTCGGTTGTTCAATAAAACCCCACTGGAAAAATCGAATTTTTCGAAAATGTTCTATAGAGGGGATGCCCCCACACCAAAACGTTCAGAAAGTGAAATGATGGGGAAGCATGCTTTGCGATGAGATAGAGACTTCAAATTTAGTGTATGGATAAATCATTCGAAAAGAAGAAAGTGTGCAATTTCAGATTTCTAATATTTTCTACTTAAAGGGATGCCGCACACTAAAAGGTTCGAAAAGTGAAATGCTAGGAAATAATGCTTTGCGATGAGGTAGAGACTTCAAATTTGGTGTATGGGTAAATCCTTCAAAAGGAAGAAAGTGTGCAATTTCAGATTTCAAACATTTTCTACTTAAGGGAGTGCCGCAGACCAAAATGTTCGATTTACAGAATAAATGAGAAAACGCTCCTTTAAAATTTGATAGAGGCTTGAAATTTGGTATATGGGCTAATCATTTGACGGAAACACGAAAGACGAATATAGTTTTTCAAAAATGTTTGTTTAAGGGGGTGCTCCAGAGTGAAACGTTCGAAAAGTGAATTGATAAAAAACCATGCTTTGAAATGAGATAGAGATATCAAATTTGGTGAAAGGGTAGATAGTTTAAAAGGAAGAAAGTGTGAAATTTCAGATTTCCATTATTTGCTACTTTAAGGGGTGCGCACACTAATATGTTCGAATTTCCGAATAAATGAGGCACGCTTCCTTTTAAATGTGATAGAGGCTTGATATTTGGTATATGGGCCAATCATCTGATAAAAAACAAAGACAAACAGAGGAAGAAATGCGCAAATTTAGTTTCCCCATATTTTCTTCTTTAGGGGCTTCTGCACACCAAAATATTCGATTTGTCGAATTAATACAAAACGCGAATTATTATAAAATTTACATTATTCTGGGCTTGTTTATTGCGAGACCGTTGATTTTCAACAGGTATTAGGCTAGTATATAATAATTGCCAAGTGTCCGTCTGTCTGTCACGCCTTTTTAGGCACTTCCCCATTAGATAGAGACTTGCAATTTGGTACACGGCTCAGTCGTTCGATAAAACCCACTGAAACAATCGAATTTTTCGAAAACGTTCTATAGAGGGATGCCCCACACTAAAACGTTCGAAAAGTGGAAAGTTCGATGGGAAAGCATGCTTTGCGATAAGATAGTGGCTTCAAATTTGATGTATGGGTAAATCATTCGAAAGGAAGAAAGTGTGCAATTTCAGATTTAAAAAAATGTCTACCTTAGGGGGTGCCGCAAACCAAAACTTTCGAAAAGTAAAATGATAGGAAAGCATGCTTTGCCATGAGATAGAGACTTCAAATTTAGTGTATGGATAAATCGTTTGAAAAGGAGAAAGTGTGCAATTTCAGATTTCTAATATTTTCTAAAGGGGGTGCCGCACACTAAAACTTTCGAAAAGTTAAATGATAGGAAAGGATGCTTTGCAAAGAGGTAAAGACTTCAAATTTGGTGTATGGGTAAATCGTTCGAAAGGAAGAAAGTGTGCAGTTTCGTATTTCCAATATTTTCAACTTAAGGGGGTGCAACACACCAAAATGTGCGATTCACAGAATAAATGAGAAAACGCTCCTTTAAAATTTAATAGAGGCTTGAAATTTGGTATATGGGCTAATCATTTGACGGAAACACGCAAGACGAATATAGTTTTTCAAAAATGTTTGCTTAAGGGGCTGCTCCAGAGTAAAACGTTCGAAAAGTGAATTGATAAAGAACCATGCTTCGGAATGAGATAGAGATATCAAATTTGGTGTAAGGGTAGATAGTTTGAAAGCAAGAAAGTGTGAAATTTCAGATTTCTAATATTTGCTACTTTAAGGGGTGCGCACACTAATATGTTCGATTTTCCGAATAAATGAGTCACGCTTCCTTTTATATGTGATACAGGCTTGATATTTGGTATATGGGCCAATCATCTGATAAAACACACAAGACAAACGGAGTTTTTCAAAAATGTTCATTTATGAATGTGCTTCACAGAAAAAAGTTCCAGAGGAGAAATAATAGTATAGGGATGTCTCGGGATGAGATAGACTTTAATGTGGTGTACGGGTAGATAATTCGAAAGGAAGAAATGCGGAAATTTAGTTTCCCAATATTTTCTTCTTTAGGGAATTCTGCACACCAAAATATTCGATTTGTCGAATAAATGTGAAACGCGAATTATTAAAAAATTTACATTATTCAGGGCTTGCTTATTTTGAAACCGTTGATTTTCAACGGGTATTTGGCTAGTATGTAGTATTTAATTTTAGAATTTGACGATTTTTGATGGATACTTTTAAAAATAGACGAATTTTTTTCGAATCCTACTAAATTTTATCCAGAACCACCAGGATAACTCAGATCAGAAGTGTATAACATATCAAATTTGTGAAATTTTGTCGAATAGTTTCTAATTTAGTGTGGATACGCATATTGCACAGACAGACAGGCACATAGACAGATAGGCACACACACAGACAGGCACATAGATATATAGGCACACACACATACTACACACTAAATTTAATTTTTTCGGGTTTTAGAGTGCTCAAAATGTGTAGATCCGCCGAAAACTTGAGTTGGGATATTTGACACGATTTCAATAATTTTCCTATACATTATCAAGCACTCGAGGGAAAAATAGAAGCGTTTCATCCAATATCACATGTTTTAATCATGTTCTCTGTGCAGTAAGTTATATTATTTGAAAGAAAAATATTTGTTAAAATTTATATACAAGAAGTAAATTATCAATGATTCTTCCGTTTTTGTAAGCAAATAGCAGCCTTTTTTTTCAGTATATAAGTGATATAGTAGTAATACTAACAAAGCTAAGGATGCGTCTGTACATATGTCCATGTGGATTTTAACTGGGGGTAAATATTATATATTAAAATCGTTTTTTGCTTATAAACGATCGCAGGTCTATAACCCTATAGGACTCATGTAAGGTTAAGTTCACAAAATTGTATATGTTAATTGCAAGTTAAGTGCTTCTTCGTATAAGACATGAAAGAAGTTAACTTATACACTCGTCAAAAGTGAAATTGCAACACCATGAAGGAATACACGCAGTCATTTTCAATTCACAGCACGGGTAGAAGAGAGAATCATATGCAAATAATTCGAAGGACAAACAAAGATTAGCAAAAGAAACCTGTTTATTCAGCAAACAATGTGGTATCCACGGGCAGGTATACAGAACCGCTAAACGGCGAGGCATACTATCGATAATGCTATTAAAGGTTTCTTGAGGTAATCTTTGCCAAGCAGCGTCCACTGCGGTTCTTCTACGGAATGTATCGGAGGTCCCCGATGCATCTGCTGTCCGATGAGGGCCCACATGTGTTCAATGCGAGAGAGATTCGGGGAGGCTGTCGGCCAGGAAAGGATGCGAATTCTGTTCAGGCTGTCGAAAGTTGGCCTTGCGGTGTGGCATTGTCTTTCTGGAACACCGTGCTGAGGACGGCCTGCTGCAGTGGTCGAACCACAAGCATCACAACTTGTGTGACCTACCGTTCAGCTGTCAGATTATCTGCAATGTGCAGAACTGTCCGCTGATCCAAAATGATTCCGTCCCAAACAATAATGCCCGGTGTGGGTTCGGTGTGACGCTCAGTGATATGGGTTGGCAAATGGAGTTCCCCAGGTAGCCCAGGAAGCCGCCACACCCGCCCACGTCTGTCATTCCTCCGCAGGCTGAAGTTAGATTCATCCCTAAACAATACCCAATGCTATTCATTGGTCCAGTTGCGATGATACCACACCAGACGTGCATTCTTGTGTCGAACTCTTAATGTCACCCCAGTGGCTGGGCTCCGTGCGCGCAGTTATACTTCATGCAACCTGTTGTAAATAATTTGGGTGCACGCAGGTGCAACAGTTGATTGTGGCAGGCTGTTTCGGATGTCACTTGTTGTTCCGAATGGGTCTCGAAAAGTCATTAGACGAATCTTCCGGTCTGTCGTGTGCTTGTTTGATTCATTCCATCTTCGGTGTGTTCTCTGATATCCCTGCGCCCTTGCTGCTGTTGAGACCCAGACCGTCCGACCTACCAGAAAGGTGTAAGGTAACCGTTTGGACGGCCGGGAAGTGCCACACAATTTAGACCGGAACTCAGTGGGGGAGGCATCCACAGGGACCGTACCCTCCTTCCCCTACCACCAATCTCTCGGAAGGACTTACGGACCCACATGTTTAGCGTGATCGTACTCCGCATGAACACGGCGGCAGTTGTGGCAGAGTGGAAATCCAGCTCGCAAACCATCGGGCTACCGCGCCCGAAATCTGCCAACAGCACGCGGTGTTCCCAGGTAGTCCCTGCGTCCTTGTGTCAAACATCGATGGATGGTAATCAAATCATGCCCAACACGCGTGTCAATTGCACTCATCGACAGTCCCACGTCATGCAGCACTAGGATACGGTAACGTTTCCCGGCCGTTAACTTTTAGTATACAACTCGCTGACGTCTTTGAGGCATCGATTCTTCGCGTTTTCGAACGTTTGGGTGATGTAAATGTTCGCTGATATTATTTACGAGACGAGCAGTCTGCTGGTCTTTATCACCCGAAAATGGGTGTCACGTGAATCGATACGTACGAAAACTTACTCATTTGCATTTGACTCTCTCTTCTACCGGTACTGTGATTTGAATATGGCTACGTTCATTCCTTCATGAAGCTGCAATTTCACTTTTAGCGAGTGTAAAATGTGTGATTTCAACAGATGGTGTGACGCTTTTTTATATCAAAGTTTTTTAATATACCATCAGAATATCACCTGTAATAAGACATTGAATTATTTTGAAAATTCTCTCCGATCAATTATTTTTTCATAAAAGCTACAAGCAAAATTATTTCTGTGATGGAACTGAAATATCATATATGCGATTTAAAATATCTGCAACAAATGCATTAACACAAAATTACATATCATAAAATCATAAAAAATGAATTATTAAGGTCATTTTACTATAACTGACTATATTTTACTATATTACCTGACAAATTTCATATTATATGCTTTAAGTGTGTGTATAATTTTATAAGAATGAATGCCATGGAACTATAATAAATACTGATTTCTCAAATTGGAATATATGCACCAAAATTTTCTGTAATATTAAGAAATCCAGCTGTTCTTAAGTAGATTATTTTGCTGTTTATAGGAAATTCTACATGATACATTAAAACATAAAGTGTGAGTAAATGTTTAAACTGGGTTTTAACTTACACCGATTATCAGAGAGAGATTGTCATGCTTGCAGATTCTACACATGTTAATGTTTCAATTCTATACTTATTTATAAATTTGTTTCTCACTTTAATATTAGTATACTACGTCTCACGATTATTTCATTATTTAGAAACATTATATATCTATTTCAAACTTATAGAAAATCCGTATCGGCTTCAGAATACGAAGTTCAAAAAATAAAAAAAAATAAAACGTTAAAAAGCTGTTGCACTCCAATGGTAACGATATATCATTTTAATGGAAGCCATAAAAATAAACATTAATCTTTATTAGAGCCGTTTCGCCATGAATTTTAATTTATGTGGCAGGGAAATTACTTTAAGCACAAAACGAAACTGGATAATTAGTTTTGAAATAGTGATGATAAGATTAATATTTAACAGTAAGGGACATTTCTCAGTTTTGGAGAGCTAATTAAATACTGTTTAAATTTAATAAAGTTATCCTCTCAGATATAACTTTAAGGAATTTACACTATAAATCAAGTGCAAAATTCATTCTTCGAATTGTATTTAACAAAATACTTGAAATGCTAATATGTACACATATAGGTAAAATTAAAGCTTTTTATTTCATTTTCAAGTATCTATATAAACATGAAATTGTTGTCTGTAAACTAATTTTTATATTTATTAATACAGATTTTACGTTATAGGTTATATATTTTTGAAACTGCACATTGAACTAATTATTTTGCCCGATGTTAACTTAAATGAAGGGTACGAAAAATATTTGGAATATAAGTAACTTCATGACGTTTTCAAGCTTTCATTTTATATAATTTTACTTCGTCCTAATCAATACCATAATGAAGTGTACTTTTTATGAGCTTTCACTTGACAGTTGTTTCTTTCAAAAATTCTTCTAATTAAAGAAAATATCAGCAAGTCCGTCAAAAATAATTTTGAGGCATGCAACTGTTTTTGTATAATGTAAACTACACAAAAATTATGCACTGCGTTTTACTGTAGATTCAATACATTTCTCACAATATAGGGCGCAAAATGTTTTCTTGTGTTCCCTCAAACCCAAAGAATGATTTTTTTGATCAAAACAGGATGGGATATTTTTTTTTTATAAAAGGATTTTATCATTTCTTTCATTCATAACGTTTTATAAAGTCGATATTCGTCCGTTTGGAATAGAAGTACAATTTGGAATAGAAGTAATTAAGATAATTAGTTACAATTAATTACAATCAATACAGTTAATTATAATTAATTACATTTAACAGATATACAATTTGGAATAGAAGTAATTGCATGACATTTTCAAACTTTCAATTTATACATTTTTACCTGCTTATGTATCTCAATCACTATCATATTGAAATTATATTTTTATGAACTTTCGCTTGACAGTTCTTTTAAAAAATTATTCTAATTAAAACAAATATCAGCAGGAAACAATTTTGATTCATGCAGCTGTTTTTTTATGATGTATTCTACACGAAAATTATGCCCCCCGTTGTTCTGCAGGTTGAAAAAATTTCCCACAATATAGGGCACACAAAGTTTTCTTGCGCACTCTCGAAACGACAGATGATGATTTTTTTTACTCAAACTAGAGGTATGATATTTTTTGTTAAAAATGGTTTTATCATTTCACTCATAACGTCTTAAAAAGCCGATATTTGCCCCCCCCCCCCCCCTATTTTGCGAATACCAACCACATTCATTCGTCTTAAGGAGTACTTCTACCAACAGAATACGAATTTTTACCCACGAAAGGAGTGAAAATAAGCTCATTACGAGAGAAATTTATTCATTTGTGATTCTCTTCAATTAGACAATATTAGTTTATTTAAACAATTTAATATTCGTTTCAGAGGGTTAAAATAATCTGGGACCGATAGTTTTAGGATTCCGTACACTACGTGTAGTACATATATTCTTTCACAAGGCTCCCTACTTCTATTCGACAAACTTTCCTATTCATCAAAGCTATAGAATACAAGTTAGACAGTGGCATGGAAATATTCTACTGTTAATCACTATAATGTCTATATGTATGCGATCGTAGAAAAGAAGTAGGCTAAGAAGCAGTGAAGAGATGCTAACTTTCAACTAAGAAGCAGTGAAGAGATGCTAAGAAGCAGTGGTGAGATGCTAACTTTCACTCTAATATTAGCCGATAAAGACAGAAGTCGCTTATTTTACTTTTGGCCACCTTTACATTGTATACTGTTGGTGCTATTGCTGTTACTAATCCTACCCGGTCCTGGCGGCATGTCCCGGTGCTGGGGGCGTATCCTAATCCTGGGGCATGTCCACGAGTCCATGTATCCTCAAGAAATCATAGACCCACAAGGGACTTCCGAAAATATCCTCTTCAGATAACGCCAAACAGTACAATACGAGAGATAACAGGGTGAGACCCTGTTCAATTTTATGAAATGTGCTTACATCTAATCTCATTCACATAAGTTTAAAAGTGAAAAAGTTTCTGACGCTTGACTTCAGATTGTCTGACATTTGCTCGTTATCGCTTTTTCTGTTTTGTCCCACGTACGTTCTTTGAGTCAAAATACATTTTCAAGCAATTTGTGTATGTCAAAAACTCAGACCACCAAACTGACCCAAAGGTTTACAGCAACAGTTTGGATGGTCGGGAAGTTTGTGTATGTGTAAAGGATTGTTGCCTGTTCATTTAAAATAACTTAAAATCTAAAATTATTTAAATTTTCAAGTACACATTTTATTTCCTAAGATCTATATCCCTCATTTAAGACAAACCATATATTTTTTCGGTGAGAATTTGTCGCATTTGAAATTTCAGGATAGGTAAAATTTAAAATATTGGGTTTGGGACGTTTACTTTGAAAATAATAGAAAATGTATTATTGATGTTCAAATTTCAGTTTCAAAACTCTCTTTTCAAGATCTTTATATTCCATTTTAGACAAATGTCTAATTGTGTCACTCAAAATTCGCATATTAACAGGGCTGACTGAAAAACTGACACACAGATGCATGGTTGGCCTCCTTTTATTTGTGTCGATGTTTCAGAAAGGTCCTGAAAATTAAAAGACAATGTAATTCAATAAATTACAGGACTCACCATATTTATTTATAGTATCATGTCATGACGTGCAGCAAATAATAAATTTATTAGAAAACATAAATGTAATCAAAATAGAACAAATCGCTCGATTTTTATAAAAGCATAGAAAAATTGCTCAAATTATTATTTAAAATTTTCTGAAAAAAAAATATTGAGTTAGTGAAAACAGAAACCGTTGATTGAAGTATAAATTAATTCCAAAGCAAAAGAAAACTTGTTCATCAGTATAAATAAAGCAGAAAAGTCAATATAGAGAAAATAATAAAATATCCCTACCTTTATTATGTTGGTATTTCTGACTTATTTATTTTGAAAATAAAAGCACTCGTTTGTCTACTGATATAGTCAACAGTTTTTTCTATTACTAACACATTATTATTATTTAATTACGACTATTTTTTCAAATTATTTAAGCTGCTAAAGATTATAATTTGCTAAAAAGGTAAAGAAAGGAGGAAAACTTTCAGTTTTATTTAAACGTTTTCCCTCTTCTGTTAACATAATTGAGTTAGCTACTGCAGATACTTTGTTTGTAGAAAATAACACGGATAATTATTCGAAATTATACTGAATTTGCACTTTTAGTTCAATGTTCGTTGTTATTTGGAAATGTGGCGTATATTTAAACACGACTTTGCAGAAATGCAAAAAAAAAAAAGAAAAAAAATCAAGAACGGTTAGTCTTAGAGTTATGGGGTTGATCTTATTATTTTTGTCAACAAAATTACATATGAAACAATCATTTGATTGAAACAATTATTTAATTATAATGCAGTCCTTTACTTCAAAATTAGGCGATTTTTACTAAAAATTTCGCAAAAAATGAAAATTTGGTTCTTTTTCACCGAATCAAATTTTAATAATTTAATCATCAGCAGGTTAAGCCAGCAATGACTTATTTATGAAATTTTGTGAAATTCGGTCAAGATAATGATAGTTTGTCGATTAGTTTTTTAATTAAATTGTATACACATATTTCACAAACATAGATGTGGGCAGACTGAGTAACACAGACACATACAGATGTCATTTTAAAAATAGTTTCGTCTGGTTTTACATGTGTAGATCTGACCAAAACTCAAGTTCTGGTTTAGGAAAAGATTCCAATATTTCAATTATACATTACCATGTTTTGTAAGGAAAGTAATATATTAATTTAATTTTGTGATAGGTCATCGGTACGCTAGGCTATGCTCTCATAAAAAATATGACACAAAAATATATAGCGTTCCTAAGAAAGTCATTAATCACCCCAATAACTTTGTAATGAATGGGTCATGAGAGTATTCACTAGGTAAAGTGACCATATCCGATCGAATAAAGGCGATTTCATCAACCCAGGGGAGAATTAAGAAATTTGGGGAAAAGAATTCTTCACCAAACCGAAAAAACATACAAAACTAATTACAAAGATTTTAAACATTGTTTAATTAGTGGAAATCAACAATAAAACTGATATAAAAGACAGTCATTTGACAAAATAAAACGTATACAGTTATTTATGAATTGTTGTTCATTTAGGAATGATCAAAAAATAAACGAGACTTATATTTACATGGATCTGACGTATGTATATTCAACTTGCCTTACTTCAGCTGCAATGCGCATTGAAATTAGAAAAATAATGTTATCGCGTGCTTTGATAAGCATTGCAGTTACAACTGTGTTATAGATCTGATGATATGACTTTTCGGAACAAGTTTTCTTTAGTTTGGAATTAATTTATACTTCAATCAATGGTTTCTGTTTTCACTAACTCAATATTTTTTTTTCAGAAAATTTTAATTTTTTTCAGAATGGAAGTCAAAATATATATGTCAAAACGTATCGGGATCTCTAAAACGGTGACATCTGCAATGCCTGTCAAAGTTCGAGGTAATATTCTTTCTGGAATTAAAATATGCATTTCTTCCACTTAAAAATATGCCAGTTGTCGCTCGAGATTTAAGATGCAAACCTCTGATTAAAATCACAGCGAATTCTTGAAAACAAAATAGCGCTTTTACAGTACGCCCGCTTATAATAGTAACAACCACTACATTAGCAACAAACACCACTGCATCAATGGTGTTATGATGGTAACTCTGAAAGAATATCTCGGGGGTGTATCTTCTCGGAAGTCAAGATATCCATTGCACCAAATTTCGTAGTCGTACGATGCTTAGATTTTCTGCTACAGATGACACAAACAGACAAGCAGACAGACAGTTTCCTTTATTATTCTAGATAGATTACTACTTCAAAACACGAAAAATTTATATATTTTTAAATTTCACGGAAATTCGTCTATCAATGATATCGATTCCTTTCAAAGTTTGTTTGTAAGAGAATTTTTTATCTTTCCGATGAGGTAAATGCGGAAGCTCTATGGTAATATTTTCGGTCACTAAAGAACAGTATTGTGTAAAAATGGTGATAAAACATAAAATAACTAGAAATCTATTTCCAATTAAAAAAATAATCCGAGGCATTTTTTAAGGGGGGGGGGGATCTGGAAGTATCCTTGTTAAAAATTTCATAGCCGTACGAAGCTTAGATATTCCTCTGCAGACGAATATATAGACAGCTCCCTTCATTATTATAGAGTACTGAATAAGACATGCATTCGACAATAATCCATATTGTGTCATAAAAACCCTTGCTCTTGTCGGCGAAAATTGTCCTTCTGGGGCTCAGTGGGTTTTAATTGGTCATCACCTGTTCGTTACACTAATCGATACATTAATCGATACACTAATCGATACATTAAATCATACAGGTACAGGTAGGACCAAATTACTTTATTCTCAGACGACACATTACACAATTGAAGACGTGACATACTGTTTGTACTTTCAGATTCCATACTGCTGCCATTTCACTTATTCTGTCTCTTTTTTCTGTCTGAGCCGCAGTCACTCTCACGCAAGTACAGCATCACCTGCCTTTGAGTTACATGCTATGAGACTGCAAAAAACTTGATATGCAAATTTCCCACAGCTCTAACAGCGACTCCTACTCAATAGAGAATGTTCTATGACTTTGAATTTGACTTTTTTTAAACTCATATTGTTGCTGAGTTAGTTATGCTATTTTTTAAGATTCAGCCAGGGTTACTGCATTCAATTTTATTTGTTCAGGCATGGTCTCTTTAGATCCTTACGAAATTGGGGATAATTGTGAAGTTTACTAGGATTTCTGTATAGCTGCAACATAAAGTTATATAATAAATGATATACTCAAAAAATAATAATGTAATAACATAATTTGATTAACATTATCTTCTGCAATATACTTTTAGTAAATATTTTCTTGAAGTTGCCTATTCCGTTAAATAATCAATGGTAAGCGACTGATATTAATATTCACGTTCACATACTCCAATACTGAAATAACACTATATGATCTTTTCCTCACTCAAGAATAAATATAACGCCATACTATTTTATCAGATTTTGATTTCGTTATCTAATTAATACTTTCACCAGATTCATTAATGGATCTGTTTAGAGTACCGGGGAGAAATTGTGAGAGAACGAGACGACTGATATTTGAATATTTCATTTGTGGATAATCACATAGAAACGTTTAGAAACAGATTTCGTTTCAGACTCCAACATTTTCTATGTGATTAAACTTCAATAGTTCTGCTATTTATTATCCGTGCTTATAAATCATGCTTTAAACTGTCCAGATCTAACTACAGGAAATTTAGAGCAGTGCTATTTTAACAGTGTTCTGTTTGATATTTACATGGCTAGTTTCATTAATGTAAAATATAATGAAAATCTGCAACTTAATTTAATTTTTGAGCAAAATTAACTTTTCACTGGAAATTTCAAATTGTGTCAGACTGAACATTTGGGGATTGTGCTTATACTATGCGCTTATTTTCTTATACAAATTTTCTAGGAAGTTATTAGGTACTCTAATGACTTTGTAAGAAAAAAAATCCATGAGTGTACACGCGATGTGCATCTATAGCAAATTGCCCATGTCTGAAAGAATAAAAAATTGCAGGGACTATAGTGGAGTCCCTGCAATTAGTAGAATAATGATCTCATTAAAGCAATATAGATGAAAAAAGGCAATTACAAATGTGTAAAGCATTTTTTTATTGAGTAGGAATCATCAATAGTCCGTTTACAATTAATAAGCGTTAATTATTCACTGATTGTAATTTCTGTACCAAATTTTGTTCGAAACTCTTTGCTCATGCGTGAAATATAGCTCCACCGGCTCACGGATACATACACACACAGACATCACCTCAAAAACGTCTTATTCGAATTCAGATACACTTTAAATATACTCTTTCGACGAAAACTTGAATTCTCATTTTGAACCCTGCCACAATACTTTCCGTATCCAGTACACTATGTATACAGGGGGTCACAAAAATATTGACCTCGACGTTTACTCCTTAAATATTGATCTTAGACATATATAATAAATTACAAAGTTGTGTGAAAAAAAGGTACATAACTTTATGAAATCGATTAAAATTTTCAAGGGAATTAAATTTTAAAAAATACAAAATTTAAATTTTTATACGGCCCCTGTACAAAAATATTTCCAATGAGTAAAATGTGCCCCATACACTAATAAGGTGATGTACAAAATTTCAGCATTTTATCATAAAAAGTCCCAAAGATATGAAGAGACAGAAATGCTGACTTAAACCACTTTCCGATGCATCGAAATGTGTCGACAGAGGGGAAACATCATGTCGGCAGATCGCGTTTCAGGAGTCATACAGAAATTACGAAAGAAAACAACGGTTACATAAATAAATAATAATTTTGCTTTTTATTGGTACAGAAGTATATATGGTGTGTAAAAATAATAACTTTACATAAAGATTACAAAGCTTGTCGAAATTGTTTTCTATTCATGCCAAAGATCCATTAAGATAAGAGGCAGATATCATTTGCGTATGATGCATTTCTGCGTTGCATCATTTGCACTCTTGCTGTAAACATTTACATTTTAATTTATAATTAATCCCTCACCAACTTTGTTTAAACATACCTCTGGGACTTTTTATGGTAAAATGCAGAAATTTTGTACATCACCTTATTAGTTATGGGGCACATTTTAGTCATTGGAAATGTTTTTGTACGGGAGCCGTATAAAAATTTAAATTTTGTATTTCTTCAAATTAAATCCTCTGAAAATTTTTATCGATTTCTTAAATTCTGTACCTTTTTTACTCAACTTTGTAATTTATTATATGTGTCTAAAATCAAATATTTAATGAATAAAAGCCGAGGTCAATGGTTTTGGGAAACCCTGTATAGGGAAATGAATAATATTAACAAATCAGTTGATTTATCTTACCTTCTGTCTCCAGTAGTTTTAATTGTATTAGATATTTACTTGAATTTACCTATTATGTTAAATACTATAGTTAAATATTAACGACATGTATTAATGGCCACGGTAATATATACTTCCACATCGAAAGAAAATCCTATGTTCCTTTCTTCAGTTCACCCTAAATTTACCGCCACACTATTTTATCTGATTAATAACTTAATATATCTACCGTTATTTAATTAATACTTTTACCAGTTTCACTATTCATCAATTAATCTGTTTAGAGTACTGGGAATAAATAATTGGAGAAAGAGACGTCTGATATTTGAATATTTCATTTGTGGATAATAGCATAGAAACGCTTAGAAACAGATCCCTTTCTAGATTGCAAAGTTTTCGTCGCGATTAAACGTCAATAGTTTTGCTATTTATTTATTTTGATTTATTGCAAAGTAAAACATATTATATTTTCACAATCATGCGGATATATGGCATTTCAAACTGGTTAGATCGAGCTGCAGAAAATCTGTAACAAAGAATTATTTGACAGTGCTGCGTTCAGAATTTACAAGGTAAGTTTTCTTAACCATGAATTTTTTGTTCATAACTGATATCGTCGGGTTCCACGGACCCGTCAGTTAAATTATAAATAGCTAATAAAAGGTTTCTAATTAAATTGGAAGCGCATAGAGGGTGTTATTAGTCTGCTTTGCTCGCTAACGGTCATTAAATATGAAGCAACCAGTTTTTACAGCAATCAATTTTTAGCAAGTTCTCAGCCCTCTGCGCATGCGCAAAAGCCATCGCCGCCCCTTCTCTGACAGGCCCCGTCTCTTACCTCGGCCCCTTTTTATTCGGGGGCAAATGTCGAAAAGCAACAAAATAGGGTCCAAATATAGCTTGAACAGATTGAGTGGACCCATTGTTGGAAGAATCTTACAATTAAAACGCAATCGCGCAAACAAGTTTTGATATATAGAGTAGAATTTCGCTGGAGAGAAGAATATACACTTCACGATGACAATTGATAAAGATCGTACCTGGAAAATGAATATTTTATTTTTACTTTTAATATAGAGCAATAAGTGGATAAAGTAATAAAGTTTTCCTCAGAACACCATGATGCTTTTCAGGGAATTTTTATAATAACGTTAGAAATAACATAAAATTTGTATAAAAATAACTAATCGATTTTATTAAAAATTTAGGCTCTAGAGGCCATTCAAAATTTGCCTGTCTATCGTTAAAACACAAGATATTAACTTCATTTTTGAATAAAAAGATAGACTGCCCCGCATACCACCAAAAAATGAGGTTAAATAAGGATTTTTACAGATATTTAAAAATCTATCAAATTTTTATGTCCTGTCTTTGGTTTGATACCTTCGTTTAAAAAAACCGCACTTTCATCAATATACATACATACCCAATTTAATGTTAATAGTAATATACGAACCATCTGAATACAAATATATGCCTTATTTTTTTATATCTATGAACTAAAAATAGTACTGTAATATTGCAATAATGGTTTCATGGGACTTCATAATTCTAGTTATAATATAATCGTAGTGAATATGTAATAAAATAAATTAATTAACAAATCTTACTATTAATATAATAGAACTCTTAATGTGTCTTATATCCTATTGTGATAGAAAGTCCTATATCAATATAAACTAATTATCTTAAAACATACAAAATTACGCCTTTGGACCTAGTGATGACCCAAGATAGTGTACATAAACAAAATAGTTTAAGTGAATAAATTAATAGTGTGGATGGTATAAAGTGATGAAGGTAGTAAAAGCCACAAGGAAATACACCTCCAAAATATTTTTATTTTTTTTATTGCAATAAAAATTGGAGTTCGCTTCATTGGGACATATGCGATATCAGCTGAGGGTTAATTTGAAATATAGTACATTTTTGTAACTTAAAATGCATATCTGAGCAAAAGTAACTGTTTGTAAATTTGAAATTGGGACATATTTAGCGTAAAGGGACTGTGTTGAAACGCTGCACTATTTTTCTTTCTTAAACACAGAACAATGATTATTTTCCTGAAAATTCTACAAGTTTAGATCTCAACAAACACTCACATGTTAACCCACCGACACACTTGTGGCGTACTGGGTATGCTATTTAGCATTAAAACTGCCAAATCTAATATAATAATGGCGCATATGCCAAATGATGCAATGCACATAATAATGATGTATATGATTCTAACTAACCTCTATTTGTTTTCTTGTAAAATTTTCAGAAAGAAACTTAAAATACATTAGGTTGATGCTTATGAGTATAAGTTTCTAATTATGCTACAATTTAGATTTTAGAATATAATTTTACCTAGGAATGGAGTCCGTCTATTTGGATTGTTTGCGCCTTTAATGTTTATTTAAAACGTATTACAACAGTATAGAAACTTGGCTATTTTTTTATTCTAAGCCGATGTTATGTAAAATCGGGTTTTCGTTTTCGAAAATGTGCTGTGTGTTCCGGTATAATTTTAATCGGAGGCTTAAATCTCAAATCCCGGTCAATATCAAGTGCATTTTATATTAGCAATATATGTATAATCTATTCACGTTGCTCCATTTCTAAAATAGGGTATAATATTTCAGCGTTTATTAAAGCAAAGTATATTTTCTGAAAAAGAGAGAAAATTGTTTAAGTTTCAAGTTCTAGACAGCTAATACAGAAGATATATTGTTTATTCCAAACTCATAAGATGGATTGTCGTGTATGTCATTTTATACCTTAAACGGAGAGTAATTGTAGTTATTTTTCAATCTATGACGGGGATGGTAATAGTAAAAAATAATACATATTGACAGATATTGAGCAACTCCAGTGATTAATGATAGCGGTTTCTGAAAGGGCAACTTTGTAATTCCGAGAATGATTACTAACGTTCCTAATAATTATTAATTAAATGAAATACAGCGGGAGTAAGGAAGTTTTCCCCTTGCTTTCTTGAAAATATGCCTTATTTATATTTATCATAAAGTGTGTGTGTGTATTAAGAATTAGAATACAGCAAATGCATAAACAGAATAGAACATAAAAATCACAAAAGAAATACAGCGGCATCTCGTATTGAAGCGATAATAGAAGAAAGGGAAGAGTACCAAATGATGAAAATGATGAGCAAAGACCATTAAATTTGTTGGAAATAATATTTAACTCGTAATTAATATAATGCTTAACTCGCAATTAATATTATACTCGTAATTCGTGTATACAAAGCCAATCATCCAATATATAACCTAATTGGTATGCAGTTCGGCGTCAAGATGTAAATAAACGTAATTCCTTAAAGATAAATGCTGAATAAACTACTTAATAACTACACCTTTCATATTCCTTACAAAGTTATTACTTTCCCTGCAATACATGGTAACGTATAGGGAAAGTATTGAAATCATGTAGAAAATCACAACTCAAGTTTTCGACGGATCTCTACGTTTTGACCACTCTTGAATACGAAAAACTATTTTTATCGTGACATCTGTGTGTGTGTCTGTATGTCTGTCTGTGCGATGTAAGTATCCACTCTAACTCCAAAACTAATGGACCGAATTTTATAAAATTTGTTATGTAAGTCACCTGTCGGTGACCCTGGTGCTGATTAGTTTTGGGTACGATTCGAGATAAATTAAACCACCTTTTTTTTTCTTGCGAAATGACCCTCAAAAACTGTCTGTATCCACTCTAGCTGAAAAACTAATAGATCAAATTTTATAACATTCGGTAGATAAGTAATTTGTGGGTTACACTGGTGCTGATTAGATTTTGATGCGATTCGGAAAAAAAATAATCTGCTCTTTTTGCGAAATGGTCCGCAAAAATTGGCACATGATTTTCATTGCAAACTTATATCCACGTTCTCTTTATTTTAATTGAATTTAATTCACTTTTAATTCAATTTTCGTTCTTATTTGGTAACTGAACTTATTTTATAGATAGTGTAGAGAAAATACGGAAAAACTAAAATATCTCGCGAACGGTTAGTCCTAGTGTAATGGGATTGGTCTTATTATTTTCTTCGTTAAAAATTACGTATAAAAAGCATTTAATGGATATATTTAAGCATATGTAGTTTTTATTTTAGAATTTGACGATTTTTGAGGGCCATATCGCAAAAAAGGCAGGCCATTTTTTGCCGAATTGTACCAAAAATCTAATCAGCACTAGGGTGACCCACAAGCGACTTATCTACCGAATTTTGTGAAATTCGGTCTGTTAGTTTTTCAGCTAGAGTGGATACAGGCAATTTTTGCGGGCCATTTCGTAAAAAAGGCGGGGTTTTTTTTATCCCGAATCGTACCCAAAACTAATCAGAACGAGATTCTTCCACAAGTGACTTACCTACCAAATTTTATGAACTTCGGTCAATTAGTTTTTAGAGTGGATACAAAATCTGCACAGACAGACCGACACACAGACGTCACACTAAAAATAGTTTTTCGTATTCTAGAGGTCTGGAAACATGTAGATCCGTCGAAAACTTAAGTTGCGATTCTCGACATGATTCTAATACTTTCTCTATACATTAGCATGTATTGCAGGGAAAGTAAAACTACGTATGCTCAAATATATCAATTAAATGCTTGTTTTATACGTAATTTTTAACGATAGGAATAAGACCAACCCCATTACACTTGGACTAGCCTTTCTTGAGATATTTTAGTTTTCTCTATCTTCAATATGCCGCCACCTTTGAAAATAGGTCTAGTTACCAAATGAGAATGAAAATTGAATTAAAAGTGTAAATTCAGTGTCATTTCAAATAAGAAAATAAATTTAAGTCTGCAGGGAAAATTTTGTGCTGCCCACATCAGATTTTGTATTTCAATGATATATCTCTCAATAACATTTTCAATTAATAATTTTACAATTTGTATTCCTTTCATAATTGTACAATTTGTATTCATTCGCAATTTTACTTGGAGGCGAAGAATGTGATGACGAACTAATTTATAAGAAAAAATATTTTGACTAAGTATCTGTTGCGTATGTCATTCTTATTGTAGGATTCGTTGCTTTAATTACCTTGGCCAGGGTCATCATTGGAGCCTGCCGTTGCTTTGATTTTTAGGACTTTTCTTTTTCGTTCATCATCAACGTGTTTTACCGCTTGGTTTCCTACTGTTTATCGAGTCATTTACAATATTATTACTGCGATAATTGTTCTCCAACTCTTATCTTTTCGAAGCTTTGACTTTCTCTGTTGGCTCCCCCTTCTTTTCTTGTCTTTGGACACATTAGCTGGTACGCTAGTGTGATGAAGTTTTA
The DNA here is from genome assembly GCA_951213105.1 of Amaurobius ferox. Taxonomy (NCBI): domain Eukaryota; kingdom Metazoa; phylum Arthropoda; class Arachnida; order Araneae; family Amaurobiidae; genus Amaurobius; species Amaurobius ferox. Next base: position 21,719,126 of record OX578134.1, on the reverse strand, counting down.
TAGGTCGCAGATACACTAGGAGTAACAGCCTACTTGGGAGTAACAGTCCACAGAACCAAGTAACGTTATGATGTGTGTGGAGTTTAGTTATGGGACTTATTTATTACCCCGAATAAATTTATTTGCAGTAAATGTCACCCATTGACGACCATCTGTCTGCGTTCATTGCTAAAGCTTACAAAATTTACTGCCATTACATGCTACCCGTTGTTTGAGGTCGAATGCTTAAAAGGTTGTAGTCATTCACAATGCTCACACAAAAGGCACTTTCGTCATCTCATTTCCTTCCGTCTGTCTTTCTAGACGCTTACAGAATTTATTTCTCTTATTTGTACACGTTGTTTGAGGTCAAATTCCTTAAAGGCTGCAGTCATTCACAACGCACAAAAAAAATTCTCTGTCGTCATCACACGTATAACTTTTCTCTAATGTATAGTGACTTTTCTCTAATGTATAGTGACTTTTCTCTAATGTATAGTTGGAAGGCACAGTAGAAGGCACTGTGATCCAATTTTAAATTATTGTATAGAATTTCAGCATTTTAAAGCAAATAGCTTTTCTGAAAAAAAGAAAAACATTTTAAAGTTTCAAATTATAACCATTTAATCCAGAATATATATTGTTTATTCTAAACTCATAAGATGAATTGTCGTGTTAGTCATTTTATACCTTAAATGGAGAGTAAATATAGTTATTTTTAAATCTACGAGGTGGATGGGAATAGTAAAAAAAATGCAAATTGACAGATATTGGGAAACGACAGTGATTAATGATAAGGGTTTCTGAAAGGGCAACTTTGTAATTCAGAGAATAAGTACTGACGTTTCTTATAATTCTTAATTAAACGAAATTCCGTCACAGTGGAAAATTTTTCCTTGCCAATGTGGGACGGTGTGTTATTTTTTTTTCATAAGATCTCATTTAAAAACTAGTACTTTAATATATAAAAACAGAAACACTAATACATTGTAACATTTAAGTTGCAACACCTTTATGATTTTCTTATTTAATAATGTTTGGAGCCTAACGTCAGTAACAGTTGTCGTAATTGAAAATGCATTCAGTTATATTTTGTCCCAGTCTGTACCATAATTGTACCTAGTTTTACCATAGTAGTGCAAATTTAGTCATGACTCCATTAGCCATATATGGACACTTTCAGCTAGTAAAATACACATCCAGGCATTTAATCATAAATATATCCATTGGGTCTTACGAATTAGTCATTTTATATCCATACATTTGAGTGGAAACTAATAATTTTGACTCTTTATCCTCAAATCAACAACATTTTCAAATTTATTACATTTTCTTTAGCCTCCTAAGGTCTGGAGTCTTCTTACGATCGTCCATTTTATTTCTCCAAACCCTTATAGGTCAGCTGGCAGGTCTGGGCTGTGAAAAAAATATATTTCACAAATACACAATTTATTTATTTATCTATTCTTTATTTAGGAAAATACAATATTTGCCATTTCGGGAAAATAGTTAAAATTAGCATAAACACACTGTGGACTGAATATTTTTAACACAATATTTCTAACATAATTGTAAATTGTTTATGTCTTTGTTCATTTTGTTTGTCTGTCTGTCCGTTCACACGATAACTACCGTAAAAATGACTTTCCCATAATGAAATTTTAGCTTAAGACGGTCTGTGAACACACGTGGGAATGTAAAATAATAATATAGCCCAATTAGTTTTGGGTTTAACCCGGGTTAAAAAAATGAAATGCATTGAACCCTATGGGACCTAATATTTTAAACATTTTTAAAGGGGAGCTCAAATTCAAAAATTACTTTGAAAATTTTAGGAAATAATCAAATTATCACGGAAAAGGTGTAAAAAAATCATCAAAATATATATCAAGTAGTTTTTTAAATTAAAATTGAAATAATAATTACACCCATATTATATATAGAGATCACGTGACTGATTGCAAAATAAATTATGGCATCCATTTTTTGTTTCGCTTAGTGAAAATCGTGATTTTAAGGAACAATTATTCTTATATTTAGTGTTACATCCGTCCTAAAACCGCTTTTATTTTGTATATTATCTGTGTATCTAAATTCTGTGTCTAAGCAATTACAGTATTTTTAATTTTAAATAATCACTAAACTTTAATTATTTCTACAACGAAGCCTAATTTTAACGTATGCAGAATGTAAACAAATCAAGCGATTGCAAGATGAGTTGTAAAAAATTGCTTATTTTTTTAATGCAACATTATTTAGCTCTGGAGGCTGGAATATAAGTGATATGAATGAAATATGTATTGATTTTATATAGAGAAACAGACAATTTTATACCATTGCCTTTTTTGATGAAGTTTCTAAGTAAAATGAATTATTGTAGTAATGTAATAATTTAAAACATATCACCGCTGAATGTATTGCATTTTAGAGATGTTTAAATTAAATCGCATTTCAGTTGAAAAATGTTTCAAAATCATTTCTTCATGCATGATTAATATTTCTTGTTAATATTTATGGTGGAAAACATTAAACTCTCCGAAAGGGGAATAAATACGTACTAAAAACGCTAATATAAATAGGATGTAAAGAGGGGGGAGTAAATACGCTTATATAAATTCATATGTCAAGAGATAATCAAGCGATTTTACTGGGATTCAGTTATGCCTAACTTATTACCCACATTTATTTCAAGCGGTAGGCATGAAATGCACTAACTATTAGTAGTTGGGATATTGAATGCTTTAAAAACTCTACCAGGTTTCGAGATGTTGTTTCAAATGTAGGCGAGTTTTAATTTCTTTGCTATTTTAAAAGTATAAATATAAAAAGTTTTGAGGTCTTTTGTCTTCTAAAAAATATACAAGAAGCATTGTTATAATACTGTAAAAATCTTTGTATTATCTCGCATTACTCGAATATCACGCATTATTACCATCTTGCAGTACTTAGTTCACGAAAAAAAGTAAAACAGCCTTAATGTAAAGAAAAATGATTTGACTGTTAAAGTATGGACACTTCCTTAACTTAATTACGCAAATTTTTATCAAAAGGAAGATTTTACTTCAATATTTTATATATTAAGGTAATGTCTATGACCTACGAAGTGCATGAATGAAAATTTTTAACATTTTGGTGAAAAGTGGAGGATTATTTGCAATCACTATTTAAAATAATGCATTTTTTGTCTTTGCACCGATTACAAGTGTCCAGTGGGAACATATAATGTTCATTAGGGAAGAAGTAATGGTACTTTGAAACTGTGACGTATTCCTTCCTTTGAAGACTTTTCCTCAGATATATATTATTGTAACTTTTCTCTTCGGTCTGTATGTTCACTCTCCGTTAATGATTCTCATTCTAATTTTGCTTTTATTTAGCTTGTGTAATGTTAAAATTAAACCAAGATATAAGAAATGAAACGAACTGCATATTCATATCTTATGTGACAATTGATAAATAATACTTAATTGGAATAACAATGTTGATATACAAATTAATTTTATTAAAGCAGAATTCTGGTTAAGGATATTACATTTATTGGGTTTCGATAGCGTCACTTTTACGCTGGTGGCGCCATCTACAGTTTATTTTTCTATTTGAAACTCAATTTTTTTATCTGGCTATGAACGTTTTCAACGTGGTAATTTTTCTCTCGGAATCTGGCCAAACCTACATATCTCGGAGTGTCGGCAACCTGGTTACAAAAGTCACTAAGAAGACTCAATTGCAAATGCATTTTATGCTGGCCATGTGGAATGATATTGCGGCGTATAGCAAGTCTCTTGCTGCCATTGCAGATATTGGTTATTCCATGCTGATGAGCGCATAATAAGGTCAAAACTGGCCCATGGATACTAGTATCAGCAACGGCAGTGTCTTTTGAATTTTGAAATGCTCCTTATTGGCGGTTTTCTTGTTTCTGTATCATGCTTCAGTCTGCTAGGCTACCGGAAGAGGTTCATGATAAATTTGGAAATACTTTTAGACCATCTACTTTTCTTAGCCCTTTTGGCAAGAAAAACAGATTCGGCTCCATTACATTCTGCACGTTGGCATAAGGTAAATTGTCCTTACCCAAAATTTACTCTACCAGGACTGACCTTCGATGCCGTCACTAAGGGTTGAGTATGTAAACTCCGGTTCTCGAACCGGAGAGAATAACACTCAAGATATAAAATAATCACTCTTATTTAAATTGATAAATTTATTTAATTCCATATATATATATATTTCATATATATATATATCTTGATTATTCTTAAAGTTACTCATAAATCCATTTTAATGACACATATATCTATAACAATATTTAAGTAACACATATATTTATAACCAATTACTTAAATGACACATATATTTAGAACAATTACTACAATCTACCGAAAATATATGTAGTTCTTTTATTTTAACACAAGAGTTCGTTATTATGATTGGAGTTCTTACTTCCGTATTATTAATTATAAGATATGTATTATGTGTGCCTTCCGTAATCACTATTAATCAGTGAAAATGCATAAATACCTTACATTTCTGCACGTTGACATTTTAATCGAGCCACACCATGCTGGATGCCTGCGTATATTTTTGATACGCCACTTGTTCACTATGCAGAAAATACGGTTACACATCACATTGCAGATCCACGTAGGAGATTTTTTTATTCTCCTAAAAAATTAGGTGCGGCTAGGACGCTGTCGAAAATCGCATCTCGTGGAAACTTCTCGAACACTCTGGAACCACTTTTTTCTTTTCCCCTTGCGTTGTCATACCACCTCTGCTGATTTGTTGTTGTGATGGAGGGGGTGAACGCTGTTTACTTATGTGTTAGTTCCCATTGGTTTTCGTGGCTGCATTTACATTGCTTATTAGCATCTGTATTGACATTGTTGTTGATTGACATTTGTAATTGAAATGTCAACATGTCGTGTGACATCGTGCGGCACATGTATATGATATTATAGATGAACAAAGATTCAGCATTCTAGGAGGTCACCAAGGATAACTGCTAGTGGGTCTCTAAAAACTTTTGGTACCCCCCCCCCATTCCATCTTTTTTCGCGGGAAAATCGAAAGTTCGGCTCTGTTAGGTTGGTACTATATGTATGCAATTATGCAGTCTTCTAAGTCAGATGCACGTTAGAAAATAACTTATATGGATTAGAAACTAACATTCACTTTAAAATGTGTAAAACGTACTGGAATATATGTAGTATAAAAAGGAATATGGCTTCGCCACGTGCAATATTTTCCTACAGTATAATGACGTCTCCCGTCTCCTGCTATTTGTATCACGTATGAGTTACATTTTCTTTCCATATTAAAATATTCTATGTGGAAACATATCTTCTGTGCATTATGATATTTGGTGGCAAAAATATACTGGAATATTTTATATCCATATGAATTTCTTCAACAACTTCTGTCCAACATATGAATATCCAACATATGAATGCCCAACATATAAATTTCCCAGTTTAACAAATGTCTATATTATGGGATTAGTGCATTAACTGGATTAACATAAATTACTGGAATAACATAATTTACTGGATTAACATAAATTAGAGCTTTACGATACCTTGATCTTAAGAAATCATTAGCCCTTTGTAGTTACCGATTGAAAATGCTTACTAAATTTTATAGCATTCGCTATATCATATGAAACAGCAATTCGTTCTTAGAATTTTTTGCATTATTATATTAAAATGGTTTTCCATTTGGAAGATTTGTTTTAATCTATTCCCTGACCTCTTTGGAATTCAAGAAGGGTCTTACATTTACCAACTGAAATGAAATTACCAAGTTTGTTTGACTAGGTTAAATTGATCTAGAGATTTTGGGTACACAGGCAGCAGACATACAAACAGGTAAAACTACTCAATACAAAGAAAAAAGTCTAATTTGGATAGCACATGACTTCCCCTATATAATGCAATGGATTTACTTCTTTCACAGTGAAAAAATGATGTATAAGATCTACGGCACCATATTGCTAATGCTGAATTGTACATTTGGCTCTTTTCCGGTTGACAACATGTAAAACTCTTTCGAAGTACCCAAATAATTATATTTCACGTAATTCAAAATTGACACTTATTAATATTGATGGCATCCTCAAACAGTAACATAGTTCAAATATAAAAATATTTTTTAGCAATTTGACGTCATTTCTGTAATTTTAACGATATTTTCGGCAATCGAAGGTGAAATATCGCCAAAATGGTTATATTTATCTGAATTCATCGCCAATTTTGACAAATTAATCGTTAAGAGTTACAGATAAACAGAGATGAGATACTTTTTTATATATAAGTGACTGTTAGTCAATTGTTCGGCGTCACAATACAAAACTACAAGTATATTTTCTCGTAAATGGAACGCACTAATTCCACAAGAATAATATTAACAATTTTTTCGCATAAAAATTCATACGGAAAGTAAACTTATTTCATACCAGTTAATATTTAATTTTCTGTACATTTTTGATAAATTTCATTGAAAAATGTGCAATATCTCGAGAACAATTCGTGCTAACGTTCTAATATTTATATCAATCGTTTTCCAATAAAAGTTACATAATGATTATTTACGTTTACTACTGTGATTTATATAAGTGGTTATTTACGTAGCATTATTGAAGATTGTGATACAGGTATTTTGATGATTTTTTTCAACACTTCTTTTGAAAATGTGGGGGTCTTCAGAATATTCGATTGCATTTACAATCAAAAGCGTTCCAGTATACTTTAATTATTATTTCTGTACCAAATGTCGTCCAAAACGCTCCATTCGTTTGTGAAGTATCGTCTTCAGGGACTCACGAATATTACACACACACACACACATAATTGCACATACTTAAACACACGCACGCACACATACACATGCACCTAGACATTACCTCATGAACGATTGATTCGAGTCCAGGGCTGCGTGAAACGTGATTTTCCATCAAAAATTCGAATTCGAATTTTCGACTCCATCACAATACTTCCCTTATACTATATATATATAGGGAAAGTAATAATAATTAAATATGGTCCATTTCCTTATGGTCCATATCCAATTATCAGATGCTGACTTCTAAAACATTTTCCTTTGCATATACTGAATATTGTCAGAAATTATAAACTGTATATTACTAATATATATTACTGATTGGCATTTTTCAGGTAAAAATATTATTGCAACATTAGTTTAATTGCCGATTTTTTAACAACGGATATTATTTAAGTTGTCATAAGGAAAAAAACTTAGTTGCACGATATTTTAAAAGAAACATTACATATGAGCAAGCACTTTAATTGATAAAATCATAGAAATTTAATTATTTGATTACATATGACTTTATATCGAGAACACCATACATGAAGGTGCATAAGACATGGCGACTGCATTTAAACGATGCAACGTAATCATGATTGATGAAAGCACACAAATGTGGTAATTATTTACAAATTGTGCGAAAATAAACGACATTGTAACTGCGAATTGTGCGACATTGAATTGTAACTGCGATCCCTCAGCTCGTTTGTTATACTTTAAATTAAGAATTTTCTGTTTTGAGCGAAATTCCTGTCAGCTATCTTGTATCGAAACATTCGCTAAAGAAGATTGTCATACATGATGAAATATGGGAAATAATTTAAATGTTTTAAATGTAAACATGGTATTTTGAATTTAAATATTCAAACAATTGAAATATAAATACATTTGTATAAATTTAATAAAATATTAAAATATAAAATACTATTTTAAACTTAAATATTTAAGGAATTAAAAAGTAGAGGAAAAATAGTCTTTTGTAATTTGAATAGATTAAAACTAAACAATGTACTTCCAATCTGAAGTTAGTATAAAATAATTAAAATATAAACACTTAATTATGTAAGTTTTGCAAGTGTTATCATACGTATTGGTGATAAAAGAAAATAAGGCATAATATCACAGGGACCATAACTAATCTTTATTTGAATGCAATTTAAACAGTACATATTGAGTATGTAAAAACCAGATGAAACCTTATATAGCATTTTATATCTATTATTCAAATTATAAATAGTATTAAAACCTATCTACACCAACTGTACTTCAACCAAATACGTTTATGGATTTAGAATTCATAATGTGAAAAAAGTAATGTACAAACAATGTACAAACTAAAGGATTGTGGCAATCCCGAGATTTTCCACGCAAAGCATGTGGGCATTCAACCTTTGGATCAAACTATATACATTTCTTTTATTTCTTTTCTGTATTCCCATCTACACAATATAAGTAGTATACCGCTAATATTCGGTTAAAATTGCATCAGCGGTTCATGTAATTATGACTTGTTAGTTGTTACTGATTTTAACAAAATGTCGTCTTATAGCTAAATATTCAGTTAATTTTAATAATGTATATTTAAACAATCCATTGTTGAAACTCTAAAAATGAGATCCACTATGTTGAAACACCATATCGTGTTCTTTGAAACAGGGGCGTATTCAGCTACATATAAGGAAAGTATCGTGTAAATCTGCCTACAACTGTAATTCCAATTTTCGGCTTTAACAATAATAAAGTTTTTCATTATTTTCGGGTAAGTAACTATTTTGTTGCATAAATGACAACATTTAATTTATTTTTCAACTAAGGACATTTAAAAGCGAAAACACAAATTATTAGAATAATAAATATCCTTTCAAAACAATTCAGATTCAGCTTAAAACAATTTTCTGCGCCAGCGGGCCGTAAATTTGGCGACATTTTATTTTAAGATTTTAAACGCCAGGAGTGCATATATATTAATGAGTTCCTCCCAGGCGGGAGGAGATAGAAGACAATTATGCAATTAGTTCAAACATGAAATTAATTTCTGGGAGAGGTATGTACGTATAACGATCTCACCGTGTCATGAGTCCTTTCTTTCGAAAAGCAGTTTGACTTCTATGACAGATAATAATTTTGCAAATCTTATTAAAATGACTGCCATGTAATTATGAAGAATTTTATTGAATTATATACTTGTATTTTTTTTAAAAAACATGGAAGAAAAGACGAAGGTAAGTAGTTGTGAATATAGAAGGGAAATAAATATCAAGGACTCAAACTGACAAAAAGGACTTACTTATCTATATAATAAAAGGCAATGTCTGTGTGTCTGTCTGTGTGTGTATCTGTCTGTCAGTCTTATACATTATACGTTCAGCGACCGCGCGTCGGAGAGCTACGAAATTTGGCAATCGGAGACCCTTGGGGGTGGGAAGGGGTCACGTGCAAAACCGATTTTAAAAATTTTAATTATTTTTTTTGTTATTTGATGTTTTATGCGATTTCGACCGCTTTTTGCCATTTTTTCTCCACGATCCAGACGTCGTAGAAAAAAAACAAATCACAGCACCGGAAAGAACAGATAATTGCGAGTGAAAATATATCAATTTTAAATCTCAGGGACAAATTCTAATATTTTTTTAAAATTTTAAAACAAAAGTCACTTTCGGCTCAAAAAAATTATTTTTGGTTTATAAATTCTCGCATAGTAAAAAGTACTCATAATTTCGACTAATAATTTACATTTTTAGAAAGGTCAAATATCTGGCATTCTTACAAGTCCAATCTGGTCAAGAAATATTCCGTATTGCCCACAGGATCGGGATTTTAAGATTTTCCGAATTTCAATTTCTCGGCCATCCGCTTAGGCATTTCTTAACCGCCGTTTCTCCCCCACAGAAGCAGGGAAGCTGGTGGGTGGGGACGTCAAGGTGGAGATGACGTCACGGTTCTGAATAGGCATAGTTTTTCCGTTTCCCGCGCTTCCGGTTTTAAACGAATAAAGAGCTTAACATATGTATTGTAGAAATTATTTTATTTATATTTTAAATGATGGAAATATATGGATTTTTTAAATGGATATTTTAATTTTTGGATATTTGAATTTTAGAAAAATGTGCAAAATAGATAGTTTTGGTGAAGAGAGCATTTTTAAATGATGGATATTTTAGAACAATAGAATGAGGATGATGGAATTAAGAGCTCAACATATGGTCATTTTAAATTGAAAATTAGCGCGGGAAGTCAGCGGTAGGCCCGGGTTCGATTCCCGCCACTGACAAAACTGCCGCCGTGTTCACGCGAAATACGATCACGTTAAACATGTGGGTCCGTAAGTCCTTCCGAGAGGATGGTGGTAGGGGAAGGAGGGTACGGTCCCTGTGGATGCCTCCTGTCATAAGGTAAAATTGTCCTTATCAAAAATTACCAGTATAGGACTTACCTATGATGCCGCCACTAAGGGTGGAGCATGTAAGCTCCCGGTTCTCAAGCTCGAGATACGAACACACAAAACATAAAGAAATGCACATGCTTAATTGCTCAATTTATTTTAATATTTTACTTAATAGATATCCATTGTAATCTTGAGTAATTATACTATAATTAAATCAATTATTAAAAGACACATAATACTGACAATATTACATTAATATATATATTTACACACATAATAACTTTGACTTAAATTTCTTAAAAACAGTTTCCTTTAAACAATCGATAAAGAATAGTTCTTATAGTTCAATATTTACGAACTCGTTCATATGATCTACTCATACGAACTGGTAGTTAATTATTTTAATAATCGTTAAAGGTGTGCCTTCCGTGCTAATAGTGACAATTGAAAGTTGGTTACCTTTACTCTTTGTGTTACGTGCATATTCGTGCTATTTCAATGATGTAGGAAAACCGTTGCACATCTAACTGCACTCGCTACCATTTTATTGCTCACATTCTATAGACACTTTTCACAAACATAAGAAACATGATGCTGACTCGTTCGAAAGTTTTAAGTCGACTGGAGTTTTTTTGAATACGGCATTGGGGCGCTTTTTCTTTCCCCCATTTATTCCCTACCACATCTACCATTCGCTGTTGCTGCAGACGGGGATGACCACTGTTTATATATGCATTTGTTGTGATTGGCTCCCTCTGCAGCATTTAGATAGTTCATTATTTAGGTTGGCATTTGTAATTGGGGTGGCAACATGTAATACAAATATTGTGTTACATGATATCCCCCCTTGCAGAGAGAAAAATTCAACACACGGTAAACATTGCACTGAACACATATGTATACACATTGCGTCCGCTGTGGAAATCTTGATCTGAAGCACTGCACACACATCTGCTACATGAATGAATATGCCCATCAAGGAAAGCACCATATTGCAACATTAGACGTTTATCCCCAGCACGTAAAATACATTATTGTCACATTGGAATACATACATCGGTGCATTACAACCGACATGTCACTAAAATGAAGGAACTCACTGTTCGGAAGATACACCATATCGTACTTGATAACACATATATTGATGCACATGAAGACATTATTACTGTTCGGAAGACACCTTATTGTCACATGGAATTATCATGAGCACGGAAGACACCTTATTGTCACATGGAATTATCATGAGCACGGAAGACACCTTATTGTCACATGGAATTATCATGAGCACGGAAGACACCTATTGTCACATGGAATTATCATGAGCACGGAAGACACCTTATTGTCACATGGAATTATCATGAGCACGGAAGGCACCTTATTGTCACATGGAATTATCATGAGCACGGAAGAATGAGTCACCATCCTGTGACTTAACTTTCAAAGTTTCGGTACTTCAATATTTATATTTTCATTATGTTGCTTAGTACAGTCTATTGTACACTTCAAATGAAGACTATATCATAATTGTTATTTGCATTTCTATTTATATACAAGTTCACAACATTACATTAAAATATACGCAATTCATTACCTTGATTTCTCATTTTCACAGACGTAAATAATTTTTAGACAATTTTTTAGCTGTATATATTTCTTATTTGTTATAATGAATAACATATTATCTACTTTTTGTGTGTATCAATCATGGCTATTTTGAACACCTTATTTATATCATATTACATCGCGACATTTAAAATATCAAATATATATCATCAATATATATCAAATATACTCATTTCGCTACTCCAAAATATTGTGCATCTCACAATACACACTTTAAATTTCCTCTTCCGCTGCCCTGACTACCGGTTTCGATAAAATCGCGTTTTGCAATGTTACAAACGCTTCTTCGCATTTCTCCGTCCATATAAATTTCTTATCTTTCTTTGTTAACTCAATTAATGGATTGCATAGTTCAGAAAAATTTGGTATGATCTGCCTGAAGTAATTACATAAGCCTAAAAATGATTTTACTTTTTTTACTGTCGTTGGCACAGGGAAATTCGTTATTTTTTGTACATTATCGTCTGAAGGTGTTATGCCTTCTTTACTTATATTAAATCCTAGAAATTTAATATTCTCTTTACACATTTGTAATTTTGAAGGATCGATAGTTAAACCAAATTTACCTAATCTCGAAAATACCGTTTTTAATTTCTCCAACATTTTCTCGAATGGATTTGCGGCAATTACAATATCATCTAAATAAAATTCAATTTTCTGATCTTTTAAGTCTCCTAAGCATTTCATCATTAATAATGAGAAATATGCCGAAGAGTTTTTTGCCCAAAAAGGTAGTCTTGTAGGTCTGTACGAGCCATCGTTTGTTATGATATTTAATCGCAGACTGTCCTCAGGTTTGATTTTAATTTGAAAAAACGCGGATTTTAAGTCGATCACCGTATACAATTTGTGGCCTGCGATGTTGTGCAGAATGTCGCTAATTTTACCAATATTTATGGGCAGTAATTCGGTAATCTGATTCAGCAATCTATAATCTACGGCTAAACGATACTTTTGTACTTTATCTGTATGACTATTATTAAAATTATTTTTTTTCTTAATTAATAGGCATGGGAAGGCGTAGTTACTGGTAGACTTTTCAATTATTCCTGCTTCACACAACTGTTTTATTTCACTTTCGAGTACAGGTTTTAACATTTTTGGCAAGGGATAAGGTTTACATTGAATTGGGTATTGGTGTAGTAAATTAAATTCCGGTACTATTTCTTCTGTCATTCCCAGCGTTTTATATGATTTCGAAAATCCATCATAATTTTGTAAAAGTAATTTAAGCAATATATGTTTTTCATTCTCTTGTAAATGATCCAGTTTAAAATCTTGCGGTGTTAATTCCGCTTTTCGTAAAGCTGAAATGTCCAATTTTTGTGGGTTATTTAAACTCTCTATATTATTGACTTGTAAAATTTTATCATCATTCTGTTTTTCTTCAAAAATTTCAAATTGCGGTGTTACAGTTCCGACAACCATATTTTTATTAAGTTGAATTTCTTCTTCTGTTTTATTTGTTAAAAGAGTAGAAATAAATTTTCTATTATTTACATAATGTAAAGAATACTCAGCGTGTAAATCTTTTAACGAATTTGTAATATTTAACAATACCTCCTTATCCTCAAAATAGTTTTCATTTAATTTTAATTTTATTGATTTTGTTTCTTGAGGGAGTAATTTAATTTTATGCGCTAAGCTTGCATTTAAGCATTGAATATGTTCAACTCTTGTATTATTATTTTCTGGTTCCTGTGATTTCTTCTGATTTTTGTTTTTAAATGGGATAGATATGGATTCTTTAATAAATTTTAATGTTAATTTATTTGTATCAATTATGGCATGATGATTTTTGAGAAAATCAAATCCTAAGATTATTTCGTAGGGGGTGTTGTTTAATTGTTTAGTTATAAAAAATGAATTTTTGCATCTTTTGTTTTCAATTTTAAAGCTGAAGCTTATGCATTTTGAGAATTGTATGTTTTCTTTAGTCATGGTTTGAATTTTAACTTGTCTAGATAAATAGTTAATTTTGATTTCATTTTTGATTTTCTGAAATATTTGATCTGATAATAAACTGACACTTGCGCCACTGTCTATGAGAGTCACTGTTTTTATGTTCTCTAAATTTACGTTGATCATTGGCAGTGCGTCACTCTGTCCATACGTTGAATTCAGTAAATGTTCATTTAAATTTTGTGCATCCTTATTAATTTTGCTTGCACTTTTATGGGATCTCGAATCCTTATTTGATGCATTACAACTTTCTATTTGTCTTTTATTTCGAGGTCCCTTTCTTAGTTTAAATATTCATTATTCTGATATTGCCTATGATTGCTTTCATAATGTGGTCCATTATTCTGATATGATCTTCTGTTATTACTCTGAAATTGTATGTTGTTATTTCCCGCACGACGCCGTATTCCCCGGTTATTTATGTAATTACATCTTCTGAAATTTGCTCTACTATAATGTGCATAATTATTTTGATTAGTGGGTCTTTGTTGATAATTGGTGGTTTCTTGATTGCTGTTTTCATTTGTGAATGCCCTTTTTAAATTATTTTGTACTTTTTGAAGCGTAAAGCATTCGGACATCCAGTGATTGTTACGGCCACACGCTATACAAAATTTCTGTGGCGGCTTTTCTGCATTATTTTCAGTTTTTACATGATTTATTTCCACATTCTCAATTATATTATTTTCTACTTCAATATTATTTACACAATCACTATCTTCCTCCAATGCGGATTCTATTACCTCAGCTATTTTCACTGCTTCGTCAAAGGTTTTCGGGTCATTTTTTTTTATTTCTGTTCTTAAATCTTCTCTGATTATCTGTAAAAATTTGGTAAGTTTAATTTTCTCTACAATTTTTTGTACATTTGCATCAATTGTTCCGTCTATCTCTAAAAATATTATCGCCTGGTTTTCGATTTCTTGTGCAAGCTCCTTAATTGTCATATTTGTTAAATGTTTCAGATTGTTAAAATTGTTATGTTTTTGCACTAAGGTTTGTTTCTTTTCAAATTTGTTTTTTAATAATTCCATGAATTTTTCATATGATTTTTCCTTTTGCAGAGTGTCGACATCATGTCATAAGGTAAAATTGTCCTTATCAAAAATTACCATTATAGGACTTACCTATGATGCCGTCGCTAGGGGTGGAGCATGTAGCCCCAGGTTCTCAAGCTGCGGAGACGAACACACAAAATATAAACAAATACACTAGACTCAATTGCTCAATTTATTTTAATATTTTACTTAATAGATATCCATTGTATCTGGAGTAACTATGCTATAATTAAATCAATTATTAAAAGACACATAATACTGACAATATTACATTAATACATATATTTACACACATGACAACTTTGACTTAAATTTCTTAAAAACAGTTTCCTTTAAACAATCGATAAAGAATAGTTCTTATAGTTCAATATTTACGAACTCGTTCATATGATCTACTCATACGAACTGGTAGTTAATTATTTTAATAATCGTTAAAGGTGTGCCTTCCGTGCTAATAGTGACAATTGAAAGTTGGTTACCTTTACTCTTTGTGTTACGTGCATATTCGTGCTATTTCAATGATGTAGGAAAACCGTTGCACATCTAACTGCACTCGCTACCATTTTATTGCTCACATTCTATAGACACTTTTCACAAACCCAAGAAACATGATGCTGACTCGTTCGAAAGTTTTAAGTTGACTGGAGTTTTTTTGAATACGGCATTGGGGCGCTTTTTCTTTCCCCCATTTATTCCCTACCACATCTACCATTCGCTGTTGCTGCAGACGGGGATGACCACTGTTTATATATGCATTTGTTGTGATTGGCTCCCTCTGCAGCATTTAGATAGTTCATTATTTAGGTTGGCATTCGTAATTGGGGTGGAAACATGTAATACAAATATTGTGTTACACAGAGCAATATTTTCTGCTAGAAATTGTTGTGCCTTTCTCCTTAATCTAGATTTGACAATTATAATTTTCTCTTGTTCGGACCATGATGTTAAATCCGCTATTTCCTTAAATTGTATGATAAAGAAATTGACATTATTTTCCTTTTGTCCATCAAATGATGGCAACATTTGCATAATTGGCAACGATGTATTTTGCTGCGCTTGATTTGCGGGCATCTGTACATGGACCGAGTTATTTGTTACAGCCGAATTATCTGTTATACTGCTATTTACATTTACCTCCTGCTGCATATTGTTAATCGGAGGATCTTGCCTCGCTCTTTTATTTGATTGCCTAGTTTTATTCGGCGCCATGATTTAATACACTGTTATACACTTCTGACTATGTACTAAATATCTATACTAATACACACATATATACACAATAATACAATACATATTTAAATTATCATTTTCATGCATATTTCTATCATTATACTGAGTTACATCTCATTATTGAATTCATTATTAAATTCACTATTATATTCAAACTCATTATTAAATTTAATTTTGTCTTTAATTTATATTTTTACTTTCTCTTATTAAAATTATAATTCTCTCCGAGCTTGACCACATACGGCACCAATTCACGCGGCGACATCATGTCATAAGGTAAAATTGTCCTTATCAAAAATTACCAGTATAGGACTTACCTATGATGCCGCCACTAAGGGTGGAGCATGTAAGCTCCCGGTTCTCAAGCTCGAGATACGAACACACAAAACATAAAGAATTACACATGCTTAATTGCTCAATTTATTTTAATATTTTACTTAATAGATATCCATTGTAATCTTGAGTAATTATACTATAATTAAATCAATTATTAAAAGACACATAATACTGACAATATTACATTAATATATATATTTACACACATAATAACTTTGACTTAAATTTATTAAAAACAGTTTCCTTTAAACAATCGATAAAGAATAGTTCTTATAGTTCAATATTTACGAACTCGTTCATATGATCTACTCATACGAACTGGTAGTTAATTATTTTAATAATCGTTAAAGGTGTGCCTTCCGTGCTAATAGTGACAATTGAAAGTTGGTTACCTTTACTCTTTGTGTTACGTGCATATTCGTGCTATTTCAATGATGTAGGAAAACCGTTGCACATCTAACTGCACTCGCTACCATTTTATTGCTCACATTCTATAGACACTTTTCACAAACATAAGAAACATGATGCTGACTCGTTCGAAAGTTTTAAGTCGACTGGAGTTTTTTTGAATACGGCATTGGGGCGCTTTTTCTTTCCCCCATTTATTCCCTACCACATCTACCATTCGCTGTTGCTGCAGCCGGGGATGACCACTGTTTATATATGCATTTGTTGTGATTGGCTCCCTCTGCAGCATTTAGATAGTTCATTATTTAGGTTAGCATTTTTAATTGGGGTGGAAACATGTAATACAAATATTGTGTTACACCTCCCCCACTGGGTTCCCGTCTAAATTGGGTGAATATGAAGAGAGTTGCGGAGGGCGAGCCAGGACAGTGGTTAGCGCGCGGGAATTGCACTCGGTAGGCCCGGGTTCGATTCCCGCCACTTCCAAAACTGCCGCCGTGTTTACGCGAAGTACGATCACGATAAACATGTGGGTCCGGAAGTTCTCCCGAGAGGTTGGTGGTAGGGGAAGGAGGGTACGGTCCCTGTGGATGCCTCTTCCACTGGATTCCGTTCTAAATTGGATAAATAAAAATAATGTTATGGAGTTTGTCGCGGTGGGCGAAGTAGCCCAGTGGTTAGCGCGCGGGAATTGCACTCAGTTGGCCCGGGTTCGATTCCCACCACTGATAAAACTGCCGCCATGTTCACGCAGAGTACTATCACGTTAAACATGTGGATCTGTAAGTCCTTCCGAGATGTTGGTGGTAGGGGAAGGAGGGTACGGTCCCTGTGGATGCCTCCCCCAATGGGTTCCAGTCTAAATTGAGTGGCACTTCCTGGCCGTCCAAATAGTTATCTTGCACCTTTCTGGTGGGTCGCGCCAGCGAGTTTTCCGCGGTCAGAATTTTCAAGGGTTGCGAACAAGCTGGTCGCCAAAGGCGGCTAGTTAAGGATATAAAGGCCTAGAAATGACAGTAGCAAAGGTAGCAAAAGCAAAAGCAATCGGTAGCCCCCTTTGTTAGTTTAGTTATTATATATTTTCTGCCCAAAACAGCGAACTGTAATTCGTCTCCGAAATTTGTCGATATCTTTAATCAACTGTACTGTTTATATTGTTGCTAATAAACCAGTTTAATTTTAGGTCATTTAAGAGTAAGAATTTGAATGGATTTTTATAAGTTCAAACTGTGTCAGGGAAAAATGTGCAAAATAGATAGTTTTGGTGAAGAGAGCATTATTAATATTTAAAAACTTTATAAAATATTAATGAATTTAGTATATTTATTAGAATTTGGTTCATATAGTTAAATAGCTGAATTTATAACAGTTCTGTGGCAATCAGATGAAATATGTTTTAACTGATATAAAGTAAATAAAAACATTTAAATAAAATATTTAAACTTTTTAGATATTTAATTTGATTTATTATTATTATTATTTAATTTTTCATTATGATTTATTATTATCATTATTTAATTTTTCATTATGATTTATTATTATCATTATTCAATTTATCATTATGATTTATTATTGTCATTATTTAATTTATCATTATGATTTATTATTATCTATTATTTTGATTTTGATTTATTTATTATTATCTATTATTAATTCTGAAATACATTGCAGGCAAGGACTGGGAAGCCAATGCTGTCACTCTGAGAAATACATATATGACATTCATTAGGCCCAACTTTGAGTATGGTTTCCCTGTTTATTGCTGTGCCTCAGCCGCCAACTTGGATAAATTGGAGAGGGTTCAACTCAGCTCTGCTAGAATTATCACTGGACTGAGACGTAGCTGCCCTAGAGAGGTAGTTCTCTATGAGGCTAATTTGCAACCTCTTCAAACTAGAAGAAGGGCCAACCTTGCCAAATATTTTAACAAACTTGCTAGCTATGGTCAGCATAATAAAACCTCCCTTTACCTGAACAACTGGAGCAACAATCAAAGACTTAAGAAAAATAGTCCTTTTAGTCATGCTGAACATCTAAGTCTGCCTTTTGATGAGATCGAGCCCCACTCCTTAAAATCTTGTCTGAGTCTCTCAGAGGGACTCCCCAGAGTTCATTTACACTTCGACTTTTCTACCCCTGTCACCAAGAGGGATTTTATCCCAGCTCATCTTAGACAGTTGGCCTTGGAGATCATTGATAAGATCCCCGATAATGCCATTAAAATCTATACGGACGGCAGCAAACTGGAGGACCACGCTGGTAGTGGCATTTACATCGAGAAACCAATGGATAAATTGTCCATCAGCCTCCGCAACCCCGATTCCTCTTCAGTCTTCAAAAGCGAACTAATTGCAATTGAGCAGGGTCTTGAAGTTGCTCTCAACGAAAATGACTTTGGGGACCTCTGGATTCTTTCGGACAGCCGCAGCTCTCTTCAGCACCTCCATAATTGGATTGCAGTTGGAGATCAAACTAGTATTTCCATCCTTCTCAAACTCAAGCTCAATTCAGAGTCCCATGATGTTCATTTCCAGTGGATTCCATCCCACGTTGACATTTACGGCAATGAGCAAGCGGATGGACTGGCCAAGGATGGTTGTGGCCATTCTGGTCCTTCCTCTTCGGCTCTTACTTTTTCTGAACATCAATCCATAGTCAACTCTGAAATTTCAAGGGAGTGGAGGGTTCCTCCCAGCCATCACTGGTATGCGGCAGAGAGCCGGGCTCTTCGTTCGTCCTCAATTGTGACTGAGCCTCTCGGACTGCAATATCCAGATTAGCAAGCGGCCACACAAAGGGTCTCTCGTTTTTTGAGGGCAGGAAGATTTTGCAGTCTGCTCTAAATGTCAATTTCAGCAGGCTTCTCCTGAGCACATTCTGGACTGTCTGGGACTCTCCAGAGAGGACATATACTCTTCCCCCCTTCTGGTCCTCGACTTCCTTAGGGTCAACGGTCTAATGGTTCTTGTCTGACTTCGTCAGATAGCCGGAGGATAAGCCACAACAACAATTTTTATTTTGAATAAGAACGAATTGTCCGTCATTGCTCGAGTTCTAAATAAGCGCCCTCTATTAATTACAGAAAACACTATTCATTTTCCAAATAGATCCAGTGTCCAAACCATTTCCTCCTTTGGTTTCAATCCTAATTCCCACCCATGTAAAATCCTTAGTTTAAGCGTGTGCGCAGTTGCGTAGACAAAGAAAACAAAAATAAAAATAAACGATAATTTCTGTGGGAAAGAAGGTCTTCATATATCTGCGCATGCTTCTCACGGTCTAAAATATCACCGTCAGTTAGGCATGCGCAGTCGACTGAGAGGAAAAATACATTGGACTTCCCTTACGGTGAGCGGAATCAAAAGTCTCAAATTTTATATGTATGCTTAAAAACAGAAAATAAAATAACGTTGCAATTAAAAAAGTATATTGTTAGAATTCAAAGATATACATACAACTTTGTGCTGAACTACAGAATTTTGCCAACATTCTTTTTTTGGAAAGAAATAAGTATCAGATATCCTAAAAAATACAAATTTGGATGTAATTATAACGATTAGAATTGAAAGAATTAAAATACGGATTCGGTTCAAACATCGTTGGAAAGGTCGTTCTTTAATCTTTCCTAGGTGTTAAGATGAAAACTCTGTAATGGTATTTTCGGTCGCTAAGCAACTGTTTGTGTACAAATCGCTCAAAATAGGGCCAAAACATAAAATAACAAAATACGAATCCGAATTTTAAAAATATATCTCTCCAGTACATTTTTCACGTCTCCAGAACTTCTCCGTTTGGATTTTTTGTCACTGCCCGATGCTTAGATTCCTCACTACGGACGACACAAACAGACAGACAGAAAGAAAAAAAGAACCATTTTCGTACATTATTTTTTCATATTTTCACTATGATAATATGTATTATAAATATGCACGTATAGTTTAAGACATTGCATATTTGAGCGATAATAATTCACGCTTTAAATACCCTGAAACTAAGATTATATAATTTTAAGTATGGTGGTGGACGTTTGAAAAATAAAAATAATAATAGTAACAATAATAATTAATTCATATTAATAGTTTTAAATTTTTATTTTGATAAATCTTATTCTAATATCCGTATCTCTCATTTAAGACCATCCGCTATTTTCTTACGTTGTAAATCGAATAGTTTTTAAGAACGTTCTGAATGAAATAATTTATTTTACTGACATAGCCAAACCCGTTTAAATTTCATGATCTAATGCAGGGAACAAAAATATTTTCGAGACCCATGGGATCTATAACATTTTATGTTCTTGCACAAGTTAAGGAATCTAAACAAAGCTTATATTAACGTTCAACAAAATTTTATAATATGAGTGCCACATCCATAAATTTACGAATTCGGATATTTACACTGTACGATTACGAAATACTAGCCAGTTCAATAATCAGATGTACCCTGTTTGAATTTCCCGAACATTGTAAAATACCTTGTTGTCTCAATCCGGAATCGAACCACGGATCTTCTCACTGGCCAGCCGACGTTCTACCTTTTAGCTACTGGGACTGAATCGCAAGCTAGTATCGTTGAATTGAACTCTGAAACATTCATGGCAATATAACAGTTAGGTATTATAGTGGGTTCAAAAATATGACATTTGGATTTAGTGGTTCTACACGTATTGAGTTTCTCTGAATACGAATCAACCAATTTTTCAATGATATACAGGTATGTCTGTGTGTGTGTGGGTGTCTGCCTGTATATCTGCCTGTGTATTTGTCTGTACATCCGTCTGTGTGTCTGCCTGTGTATCTTCCTGTGTGTCTGTACATCCGTCTGTGTGTCTCCCTGTTAGCATGATATCTTACCAACAAATTGATAAAAGCACATGCGATTTGTTATGATTCTTTCAATCAATGAACGTCAGAGGCCTATTGATTTTGAAGGTGAACGTCAGAGGCCTTTTGATTTTGAAGGTGAACTTCAGAGGCCTTTTGATTTTCAAGGTGAACGTGCCGATAAAAACCGTCCTCGCTTTCAAACTTGTTTTTCAAAAATTAAAAAATGGTAATAAAACATAAATACGTATAAAATGTTTATGATAATGTATATTGAATTGATATTGAAAATATATTGATTGCTTATTTAGAAACTAATGCCATAATTCACATAACGCGCAAATGCGCTATTCGCTGATCACGAGATCCTTACTATTTTTAATCTAAGATAGAAAATTTCATGAAATTTAAATAAACTCAAATAGAGGAATTACTGGTAAGTGATTTTATCCTGAAATGAATCAACAACATTACTTTAAAATTACCAGAAACAGCTCTTGAGATATTATTATTTTTTTCTTACATCCTGCGCTATATCTTGAACAAATTGAACAAATTAAATAACATTGTGTACTATATTTCCAATTAATAACTCTTAGAAGCGAATTTTTATCTGATAGCTCAAATCACGTAACACTTTACGCATACTTTACACTTTACATATTTTAAAAATGGGTGACATTACTTACTGGACGATAATCTGCGCTGATCTTCTAATATTGTGCATTTTTAATCTAGAATGAAAAAAGATCATGGGACATTTAAATGCCCTCTATTATTAAATATTTAAAGGAGTTTTAAATACCTTTTACCAAACATAAATATACCTTATAGTTTAACCTGTTTGTGATCTGTATCATAATTAGAAATTTCACGTTTCAAATGGGTGCAATATCTCTGGAAATAACCATGAGAATTATATGAAATTTGGTATGGCTATTTTATTCGGTAGCATCAATACGCACATTGATCAGCAAGATTTAGTTCTAGAAAAACTTTAATTTGTACTATTTTCGCCATACCTCATGAAATCGAAATTATATATTCTGTATGAAAGTCATGTACTGGATACGCCAGATTTTTTATACTAATAATTACTCAGGTTTGAACTATTTTCAAATACCGGTTTACTTAAAACTTTAGGTTTCCTAAAAACTTAAGCAACGAAAGTATTTCAGCTTAACCGTCTGAGGATAAATAATTACTATATAAGGAGTAAATAGATTATAACAAAATACTTTCAAACATATGTAAAGTCTGTTTTGAACATATATCTTCTCCTTACTACGCTAATCTACTATATATGCAAGATACATTTTAGTTGGATATGTCAATAGTGATGTAACTCAAACTTTGAGATTTCGAATTTTCGATCCAAGGGCAAAAACACAGGAATGCAAATAAGTGGAATTAAACTAATATTTATATGTGCACTTCACAGAATTATTAGCGGCTGGCTGTTTAAAGCAACTGGTGACTTGGACAATGATTATTATTGTACATACCCAGAATAATTCACACTATATACCAGGTACTACAATTAACCTGGTGAGCACTCTTAAAGGGATACGATACTAAAACTTTGATGCTTACCATTGGCCGTCTTTTATCACGCCCCGGATTGCGACCGAAACCCTTAATACTAGACCCTCTCTGGTCATCTTTGTATCCCCTGGGTCGTCTTTCCAGCATTCATAAAAACCACATTACAGCAACTCACGACAAGCACCTACTTCAAGACAAGAACCTCCAGACAAGAACTCACTCTCAATCAAAAAGCTAACTAAACTCTTCCATTCCGAAACTTTTCCTACTTCTGCTGTAGGATCGCAGATAATGCTTATCAGGCCGGTGATTCGTCTAATAATCGAACCAATTAGGATCGTTAGTTTAAATAAACATAAATTATAATGAAAACTGAAGGAAATAATAATCGAAAGGTTATTTAGACCTCACACATATAAGATCAAATTAATCTGTTTTAATTCTGGATTTCATTGTTTTAAAATCACCGTCTGTATTAGAAAAAGGAAGCAAAAATTTTCAAAAAAGTTGAAACAATTACAAAATTTTCAAATTGTTGCGTTTGAATTGTATAGAGCAATAACCTCAATTTCTATGAAATAATGTATTTACCTCCATGGTGTGATGGATAAAATATCTGACTGCTAAACAGGATGTCTTGGGTTCAAAGCTACTCACTCATGGAGCGTCTAAATTTTTGTTTCATTGAAGAAAAGTTCAGCGTTTCTACAATGTTTCATCTTCTCTCATTTGCTCACTAAAATTCAAATACTTCGACCCTTAAAATTTAAAACTGTACTTAAATCGTAAACTAAATTGACATGTAATATTTTAAGCAATATATCTCAAATTTTGGCAATATATTGATATGTTAGCCAGTAAATAATGGTTCCATTTTGGCTGTAGAGATATTTGTAAATTTTTGTATTCCAATATTGGGTCAATTTATGTCTACTGTTAGGGATATTCATGGAATTTGCTTATAAAATGAAATTATGTTATCTATAATGGAAATATTAAATGAATGTTTAAATTATTTTATCAAATTAAATAATTAAAACTTATGTAAAGATTAAAAGAAATATCGTTATTGATATATATTTTATTGATGTGTCAGAAAGTTTACACTTTATAACAGTTAAAAAATCACCATGCAACATATTATTCCATAAGCATAGATACGCACTTTAAAAATTCTTTCCTCCAAAGAAACATTTAAAACAGAGATTATAACTTCGAAAATCCATTTAAAGATTTATATGCATTTCAAGTCGTTCCTATTTTAATTAAACTAATGGGATAGGAAAATATGATTTATAAGTAGTATGCATCTGACGGGCAGTCATTTCTTTTACCATTCATTTTCGCGCTTATACGGGCTACCATTAATCATTTTTCTTCCTTAAGTTCTTCATAACTTAAATTCAAAGATCGTTAAAATGCTGAATAGCTTTTGAAAGAATCTGATAAATCTTTGATAGATTCAAAGATAGGTATTTCCTTTAATTATGTGATTATTACAGAATGGGGAATTATGTTATTAAGGAAATGGGAAACATCATTTATATTTTTACAATCTTATAAAATTGCCCACTGTAATATTTTACCCAAAATTTGCAACTTCATTATTTTGATTATAAGTCGGTTTTGTTCTTTTTAAGACCTCAAGAGTACATTTAAAGTACTTTCGGAAATATACACACTGTGCTATACACAGATACACTGTGCGTGCATATGCATATGGCTATGAGGACACTATATAATCATCAAAAACAAACGCAATATGCT
The DNA here is from genome assembly GCA_951213105.1 of Amaurobius ferox. Lineage (NCBI taxonomy): Eukaryota > Metazoa > Arthropoda > Arachnida > Araneae > Amaurobiidae > Amaurobius > Amaurobius ferox. The sequence continues at coordinate 21,694,185 of OX578134.1, read as the reverse complement.
GGGTTTGATTGAAGCAAAGGCTTGCGCGCGGCAGTTGCTACGAGCCCCTCAGAGGGGGCTCTAAATTAAACAATAATAACGATTGTTAATATCAAATATTAACGATTGCTTCCTAAATAAATCTTGCCCTCAGATATATAGGGATTACTGCACTAATTCATGTTCTAGACCAGGGGTCTCCAAACTACGGCCCGCGGTTCAACACTGGCCCGCGAGCACCACCAATCCGTCCCGCGGTAGAATGCCGGACATGCCCGGTATCCGGCCCGCCATAGTTTATTTTGATTACATTGTAAAATATATAATGCATGATGATGTGATTGCGCATGTGGTCTGATATAATTAACAGCTGACATGACTGGCTTTAAAACTTCTGACATATTCAAGCATTTTCCGCACACAGATTGTTGATGAATGATGCAATGTACGAATTATGGTTTTGAACAACCGTCATTTTCTACGGCCTTTGATACGAAAGCGACGATTATTTTTTCCACACATGTTTTTGCCACCGTCAGTAGTGATACACTTCAAGTTTTTCCATTGAAGATTGTTTTTCTGAACAGCATTTTCAACCCCTTTAAAATATCTTCTCCAGTGGTCGTGTCGTGAATGCTATGAACATCAAGAAGCTCTTCATACACTTCATAATTTTTATCTATGAATTTTTATATCTGAGCAGTACCTGAAATACCTGTTGACTCATCCAGGGCCAAAGAGAACCACTCTAAGTGTCGATTTTTGTCAGACAATTGAGTTAATATATTTTCTGCATATTTGTTCGAGTCAGTGTTTGCTGACAAACTGATGTTTTTAAATAAATCAGCTTTTTCTGGACACATTTCTTCTGCTGCTGCAATCATGCAATCCTTAATTAATTCGCCGTCAGTAAATGGTTTCTCATGTTTAGCTATTGAATGAGCCATGCGGAAACTAGCACGAGTTGCTGCTTCATGTCATTTACTTTCATTTACTGTCATTTACTTTCTTAAACAACAATTGCTGAGATTTCAACCCGCTTTTCAAAGATTTATATTTTTCTAACCGTAGGCTTCCTGTAAATTTGGAGTAATTCTGAGAATATTTAGTCTCATAATGACGTTTTATATTGTAATCTTTGAGGACTGATATTGTTTCATTGCAAATTATACACATTGCCTTATTACTTGACTAAATTAGGAAATATTGATATCCCCATTGCTCTTTAAATGTTCTGCACTCTTGGCCCTTGGGCTCTTGCACTCTGTCAGTGTGGCCCTTTTGCTAAAAAGTTTGGAGATCCCTGTTCTAGACCATGTTGACTTTGACTAGGATATGAAAGTTGTCAATAATTTAAATTATTTTTAAATATGTAAGAATTTCAATTTGTATACCGTTTTATAGAAAGCATTTATACTTATGAGAAATATTTTTGTACATTTCATATATGTCTAGATGTAAAGGAGGGGTGATCCGGGGGAGATTTTTGGCTCTATCCCCAGTTTCCCTAAGTCGGATCCTGGTAATACTGTCATGAAGCGGCGTTCCTACCCTTTAACAAGTTTCTTTCTTTGACTCCAATGTTAGTAATTCACCGTTTTCTTTGTTATCCCTTGTTAGCTTCCATAAACAAATATACCATAATCAGCTAATTTTAATTATATTACAAATTTTTACGAAAAGCTTTTGACAGTGGAAAAACTCAAGAAGCATAATAGTTCTCGTTGCCGTTTTATAGGGATTAAAAAACATCTGCAGAGTTGAACTTTATTTTTTATTTTCCTTATATATATATATAATAATTGTAGGAAAAGTATTGTAACGGGGTCGAAATTTAGAATTTGAATTTTCGATAGTAGAGCGCGTTTCAAGCATACCTGAGATACAATCACATGGTTTGAGAAGATGGATGTGTGTCTGTGCTTGCATGTGTATGTGTGGAAGCGATATAATAACGAAGGATTGGAGCGTTTAGAAAAACAAATCAAAACACATATTACAATCAGCGAACACGGAAACCTGTCGATTTTAATCTCGATCGAATATTCGAAAATTTCCCGATTTTCGAATGGATTTCTGAAACATATCTTTAAAAATTTGATGTAGGAAGGACATAACTTTCCCTACAGACACTAATAAATTTTCTATTTCTTTCTTTCACAGTTCTCTGCACAAAATAACACGTACATATTTGAAATTACACTGAATTTACAATTTTAATTCAATTTTCGATTTCATTTTGCGACTGGTCCCATTGTCAAAGGCGACGTGTTAAAAGTGGAAGAAAAAAATATCTTGAGAACGATTAGTCCGAGACTTATGGGGTTAGTTTTATATTCTGATGTCTGAAATTGATACATTTGAGCATAGTATTTTATTTTTTGTCTTTAATGATTTTTATGGACCAATTCGCAAAAATGACAGGATATTTTCGAAATCGTACCGACATTTAATCAGTTCCGGGGCAATCCACCTACCAAATTTTGTGAAGTATCATCAAATAGTTGTAGAGCTAGAGTGGATGAATACATTGCACAGAGATATAGACAGACAGACCGACATTCCGATAGACAAACACACAGACACAGATGCAAAATAACAGACTCCATTCTAAGAATGGAATTTTTGTGTTCTAGTGATCTTGAAGAGTGTTGATCTGTGAAAAATTCGAGTTGAGATATTTGAGGTGAATCAAAAATATTCCTTATACCCATATATTGCAGGAAACGTAAAAAATCATACCGTTCAACCATGATAAATAAATTATCATTTCATACGTAATGTGTCATTTCAAAATGAATGACATATTTTTAGTACGCTAGTATAAATCGCTCTGGAAATATTCTACATTTTTCAAATATATGTTAATTACAGAAAATTAAAACAAAAGTAACTGACATTAAATAGCTTAATATTTCATAAGAAATATTATGGTACACATCTATATATATAACATTGAATATCTGTCTGTCTGTCTGTCACGGTAGAACGGCTGAACCGAATTTGATGAAATTTTGTGGGTAGTCTAAAAATAGTCCCACTTAAAATGTAGTCCATGTTTGGAGTTTCTACGATCAGTGGTTCTCGAGATATTAGTAAAAAACAAAATTTTCGTTTGTCTCATCATCATGGGAGAACGGCTGAACCGAATTTGATGAAATTTTGTGGATAGCCTTGAAATAGTCCCCATAAATTTAGCCCAAGTTTTGAGTATCTAAGACCGGGGGTTGCCGAGATATTGATGAAAAATGAAACTTTTTCCTAGGAGTTCCACTTTTTAACTCCGTGGTTTATTCAAACGAAAAGCTTGAAAAGAGTTTGAAAGTTAATAAAAATTTAATCTCTGAATTTGATGGGTGATTTTTGAGCTAATTGGTCATTTTCTGAAAGCATGAATTGTTTGAAACATGATTTAAATTGGAAATCTATCTCCATGGTTTGTTTTAAACAAGCTTTTACTGAACAATGAAAAGTATAAAGAAATCAAAATGGTTATTTAATTTCGCAGTTTATGAGGAAGATTCTATCTTATATTATGTTACTCAGAAACGCAATTTAATTAAATCTGTTTGTTAATTTTAATAATTATTTTTTCGATTTGAATAATAAATAAATGGATATAAAAATATATTTTAGAAAAGAACGATGTGATTTTTTTATTACATTTTTGATTGGATAATATCAATTGCGGTCTTCAGGTTTAAACGTTATTATTATTGATATTTTCGGGGATTATTGATTCAGGGATTATTGATATTTTCAAGTTATTATGCAATTGTTTTATTATGACAAAAATTGATTAAACTCATATATTATACGTTGTACGAGTAATCTTCTACGAATACACGGGTATATCTTCCAATCTACGAGAATATAAGTAGTACATGTATATTGGCATAAGTTTTGATATATATTGGCATATATTGGAATCAATTACGATCTTCTGTTATAAAGAGTTCGAGGATTATTGATATTTTCAATTTATTACGTCATTTCTTTTATTTTGGCAAATAATTTTAAGACTTATATTGTAATACAGGTAATCTTCTACTAACACACTGGCATATTTTCTAATCTGCGACAATATAAGTAGTACGGGGTTGCATATATTGATTCAATTCCTTTTTTTTTTTTTTTTTTTTTTTTGTAATTTTGCTTACAAAAGGGGCCAGGATGTTGTATTCTTCAGATTTGCCAGTAATAATAATTTTACATAGTGAGAACATATATTCTTAAACTTCTCTTTAGAAGCAATAAATTTAATATTTAAACAGAATTTGCACATGATTGCGAATTATATGTTTATATTATATACTCCGTACGGAGAACGGGTATGCTGCTAGTTTTCTGATATAATTCTCGTGCATTTAGTTCGTAATATTTTTGAGAGAAGATATATTTTGTTTAAAATTGAACTTGTCGATCAATGCTATATAAAAGAAAATCTGTACCCCATCTGTTTGTCTATATGTAAATCTTGGTCATAAATTTAACCACAATTTGCTGATCTTACGGTGAAGATGGTGAAACATTGCCAACTTGGTGATTTTGAAAATGCTTCCATATTGACGAAAATATTGCTAAATAGGCAAAAATATTGTTTAATCACCGAAAATGACACCAAACTGATAAAAATTCATTATCTTTGAGAATGAAATTCAATGTCTTTCATAATTCCTGACTCTTTGAGAAAATAAATATTCTTAATGTATGGAAAGTGATGTCTTATCAACATCATATTTGTTAGTATTCGATAAGTGTTTCGGATGATCGTACAATTAACAGGGTCTCAAGCCAGTCAGTTCAATTTTCGAACATTACAAATTATACCATATTAAGTATCATTAGAAACGAATTTCAATAGTTTATGATTTTATTTTTTAAAACTACTTCTCTACTACTACATCAGATGCATTAAGGTGGTAGACAATTTAAATTTGATTTATACGAACTAAATTATAAAGCAAATGGCAGAAAATTAAATTTATTAAATGAATGAATGATACTATGTGTTGTGTTGCTTTTTATCTGTTCCTGCCGTGGTATAACATAACATTATTGATATCAATGAAAATTTTAACATGTTAGCCGTGCGATAACATAATATTATTGTTATTAATGAAAATTTCAATCTATTTCAACTGTTCAAATTATTTGATAATTTTAGGAAATATTTATGAAATTCATACATTTCTTATGGTGTTTAACAGACTTGTTCAATTAGATAAACAGAGGTACTGCAATATATATTAAGCCACTTGTTTCGATGTCCAGTGTCTCGAAGGTCGTTTATTTGTGTGTTTTTAGAGGATAAATAAATAAATTTTTCAGAGATTTTTTGACAAATTCTATAAGAATGCTACTAAAATTTGAATGAAAATATTTTGTATAATAAAACACAAAGCTAGGTACGTTTGGTAGTGCAATATATTATCGAAAACAAATATTGTGGTATACAATATTAGTACATGTTCTATTATAACACTAAAATAATTGTATTTGTATTAAAGCAACAACTTTAATTTGAAAAAATATAATATATCTTATCTGATGTATCAAAACATTTTAAACTACAGATTTCTATTTGTTATTTATTTACTTTTGAATATATTTTCACGCTCCATGCATTAATCGGTTGAAATATTCTACAGTAAAAATAATTACAGATGCATTATCCGCGGTTATGTGTATATATAATTTATGTGTATAATAGATCAATTCCATGTATTTAAATCACAGACAACATATGAAAATCTTCATTTCTGAGAAATTGCAGAAATGTTATTTCAACGAAATAATTTAATTTCAGTAAATAAGTCTTATGAATTTATAATCTGATATGAAATATTCATAAATGTAGGATTTGCATTCTTGAAATCAGCGTTACATGCAAACATTCTGTTGTGCGAAATGTATTTTAGGAAGATTAAATTCGTATATGCAAGCCTGAATCAACCGAGCACGCTATGTGATATTCGTATACAAATGTGCATATAAGTGCATTTATTTTGCAATATTGAGGACAAATCAAGAAGTGAGGAAAGCATGAGATTTACTACGATACATAAAATATGCATAAATGTTTTATAAATGGATATAGTTATTTTCAAAGTCAACTTAAATATGAGTTATTATTTTAAAAGTCCAAGACAGAAATTACCTTATCTAAAGTCTAAAATAACATTTTTTTAATCTGATGTGGGCAGCACATGATATAACTAATAAATGGGTATAGTTATTTTCAAAATCAACTTAAATATGAATTATTATTTTAAAAGTCCAGGACAGAAATTACCTTATCTAAATCCTGGAATAATATTTTTTTTAAATCTGATGTTAGCAGCAAATAAATTTCCTTATATAATGCAATGAACTTACTTCTTTCACAGTAAAAATAAATATGTATAAAATCCACGGCACAATGTTTTTACGTTGAATTGTACATTTGTGCTTTTCTGGATGACAATATGTAAAACAACTATTTCGAATTACCCAATTAAATTATATTTTACGCAACTCTAAATTAACACTTATAGATAGCATCCTCACTAAGCACTAAAATCTATATATTGAACTATTTAAATAACAAATTAATCCATTGGAGTCATTTTCGGTAATATAGCGTCACTTTTGTAATTCTGACGATATTTTCTTTACTCTGGGGCAAAATATAGCTAAGTTGTCGATATTTCACTAGATAGTTCTTGAAGTTCACGCAAAATGTATCGCCAGGCGTTAGAGATAAACAGAGAGAAGAGCATTTTTTATATACTAAAATGGAAGTCGAAAGTTGAAAAGTATTACCTCACATTGATCGTCATTTTTATAAATTTGGCGATATTTTCGTCAATTTGGCAATATTTATAAATTCGCCAAGTTGACGACACCCCAATAATTTCAACGCCAATTTTTTCGCCAATCATAACGAGAGGATGGACGGAGAAATTATTTATTCTTATACTATATTCTTATATTCTTTGAAATATATGGAATTTTCATCAATTTTCATAAATTTAATATCATTTTTATCAATTTTATGAACGTGGTAATATTTTCATCAGTTTCGCAACATTTAAAAACTCGTCAAATTGGTAGTATTCAGCAGCGTTCATCTGCAAAATTTCGCCAAACGTTACGGACGGAAAAATATGTTATTCATTATAGTGGGTTTTTATATGTAGTTTTCAAAATATATTGAATTGCTATTAATTAGTCGTCATTTGCATTGATTCAACGTCATTTTTAGCAATTTGGAGATATTTTCGTCGATTTAGTAACATTAAAAAAATCACCATGTTTGCAGATATTCCACTAAATTAGTCGCAAAAATTTCGCCAAACGTCAAGAATGGAGAAATAGGTTATTCTTATATTAGATAAATGACAATTGGCTAATTGTTAGGTGTCAAGATACAAAACTATTATCCAAAGTATCATCTCTCTAAAAAAGAACGAACTAGCTTCTCGAGAATGATGTTAACAAACTTATCGCATAATATTATATATGAAAATTCAACATATTTTAAAATAGTTAGTACGTTATAACTTTTTTATAAATTTATTTGAAAAATGTGCATCATCTCAAGAACGGTTCATATTAGCGCACTAAAGTTTTCTTCAATAGTTTTCTAATGAAAAATTACATAAAAAATGTTTATTTACGTAACTGTATCGAACTGTTTTTGAGATTTTGGTGATTTTTTCAAAATTTTATTCGAAAATTGAGGGGTTTACGCGCATTCGGTTGCGTTTAAAATCAACAATCGGCTTCCAGTATTCACTGATTGTAAGTTTTGTACCAAATTCAGTTCGGAAAATATCGTCTCCACAGATTCACACACGCACACGCATACACGCACACGCATACACACATACACACACACACTCATACACATACGCACGCATACACGCAGACACAAATACACACAACCATTACCTCCAAAATTCTTAACCAGGGCTGCTTGAAACATACTCTCCCGTCGAAAACTAGAATTCGAGTTTTCAACCCTGTGACAATACTTTCCTTATACATTATACTATGTATATAAGTAAAGTAAAACAATTCTTGATATTTTATGCAATGGACTATGCTGTACCCGCAGATATTTGTTACACATTTGCAGTTTTGTTTTTATAATAATCACAATACATGTCTGTCTCTGGCATTTTTGAAACAATATTTGTTTGGTTAAAATTTATTAAAAAAATAACCTAGAAAAACTGCCGTACGTCTAAGCCAGAGTACTAATTGACAAAATAGTTCGCTACTATCGCTGACAAGGAAACTGGAAAAAATATGATTTAAATGTCAATGCATTCGATGATAGAAATAAAATATTACAGCTTTTAAAATAAATAAATGTTATTTTAAAACTATAGGACGTTTTAATTACCAACATGCAGAAATTACCTTATGATGCGTATGAACATCCTTCATCAGACTTATAAAACATGTAACAGAAGAATGGAGCTATAAATACAGTCCAACTCATAATTTAAAAATTTACACAATATCGAGTGCCATGCGGCCACATTTAAAAATGCATAAAAGGTAAAAATATAGATTCATAAATATAAGGAATTAAGAGGACGTGAAAGTAGACAGACATCCTAATTATTTGATAATATTTGACGATTTATGTATTTAAGTACGTAGATAATGATTTGACCTTCATGGAATCAAAAATAAAACGTCAGACAGAACGAAGTTTTGTATAGGGTGCAAATTTATGCATTTAAATATATATACAGGAATGTATGTATTTAAATGTATATTTAAATGTATATCAATGCATTTAAATATATTAATTATTTTATTTCAGATTTTGATTATTTTTGTGGGACTTTTCGATAAAAAAGGCAGGTACCAAAGAATAATCAGCTCCGGGGTTGTTATGATTGACTCACTAACGACATTTTGTGAAATTTCGTTGAATAGTTTTTGATCTAGAATAGATACATAGAAACACTCATAGATGCGAAGCTGAAAATTATTTTTTGTATTATAGAGGATGATTACTAGCTGGACTAGCGGTTGATTACTAGCGGTTTTAGTGTTGATTTGTCGACTTGGTTATACTCTTATATTACTTTCCCTGCAATACATGGTAATGTATAGGGAAAGTATTGGAATCATACCGAAAATCCCAACTCGAGTTTTCGACGGATCTATACGTTTCGAGACCTCTAGAATACGAAAAAACTATTTTTAGCGTGACGTCTGTGTGTGTGTCTGTGTGTCTGTCTGTCTGTGTGTCTGTGCAGATTTTGTATCCACTCTAACTAGAAAACTAATGGACCGAATTTCACAAAATTTGATAGGTAAGTCACTTGTGAGCGAGTCTGGTGCTGATTAGTTTTGGGTACGATTCGGGATAAAAGAACCCGCCTTTTATTGCGAAATGGCCCTCAAAAACTTGTATTCACTCTAACTGAAAAACTAATGGACCAAATTTCTCAAAATTCGGTAGATGAGTCACTTGTCGGTTACCCTGGTGCTGATTAGATTTTGGTACGATTCGGAAAAAAATAAACTGTCTTTTTTTTGCAAAATGGCCCGCAAAAATCGTCAAAATCTAAACTAAAGAACTAGGTATACTCAAATATATCCATTAAATGCTAGTTTAATATGTAATTTTTAACGACGAAAATATTACTCTTATAAAATATTACTCTTAATACTTCACAACACAAGTTATTGGTCTGGTCAATGATTTTCCTTAAAACCCTGTATATATACTGGGTGTCCCAAAAATATTGACCTCGGCTTTTATTCTTTAAATATTGATCTTTGACATACATAATAAATTACAAAGTTGCTTAAAAAAAGGTACAGAATTTTATGAAATCGATAAAAGTTTTCAGGGAATTAAATTTGAAGAAATACAAAATTTAAACATTGGAAATGTTTTTGTACAGGGGCCGTATAAGAATTTAAATTTTGTATTTCTTAAAATTTAATTCCCTTGAAAATTTTAATCGATTTCATAGAATTTTTTACTTTTATTTATGAAACTTTATAATTTATTATATATGTCTAAGATCAATATTTAAGGAATAAAAGCCGAGGTCAATGTTTTTGATGATGTTGAAAAAGATTGACATGCACTTTAATTCTTTACCTGTTGGAGATAAATGGGCAATGTAAATTGCAAAAATGTTGAAAGTAAGGTAGGAAAGACTGCATTAATGAAATAGTCCTCCCATTGTTTCAAAAAGTTACACTTTTTTAAGTTTTTATACGATCCCCTTAGATAAATTTGGTCAGTCAGAAAATTTTTATTTTTAATGCAACAAAATTATTAAAATAACTGCAAATCTGTATCTTTAAAATTGAGCTAGTGATATTTAACTGAACATTGTGAATGGGGACCATATATCAAATAAGAAATGTAAATTTGTGACATATCACAAAAAAGATAAAACTGGGTGATAATACATAGGAGACATTTTTACGAATTCCATATAGGCTCATGATGCAATCACGGATTCTTAAGTACAGGGTTGTTGTTGAGACCCAGGCCGTCCGACCTACCAGAAAGGTGTAAGGTAACTGTTTGGACGGCCGGGAAGTGCCACCCAATTTAGACCGGAACCCAGTGGGGGAGGCATCCACAGGGACCGTACCCTCCTTCCCCTACCACCATCCTCTCGAAAGGACTTACTGACCCACATGTTTAACGTGATCCATACCTGCCAATTTTTACGCATTATGCGTAAAATTTACGCATTTTAACTGCTCTTTACGCATATATTGCTATATTTTACGCATTTCCGCATTTATTTGAATTTTTTAACATTACTAGGAAATCAATCTTCGGCGAAATTCTCCGGCTTTTTTTGTTTGAAATTTATCAATTAACCAGACGTGTTATAATTCCTCGGAAACACCATTTTTCGCTTTTTCAGCACGGATTTCTACCATTTACGGGATCGTAGCAAATCCATAATAAAATGCAGGGTAATACCAATCAAATTAACGGAGATTTACGGCCGCGTGTAATGTAAATGAAGATCTCGATCGCTTATTTTATGAAAGTAATAAATATACTTCTTCAAAGGTTGTCTAATTCAGCATAAATCGCTAAAATGTTATTTTGCTCATTAATTTCGCATACACACTGCGATTGCGCAATTCAGTTTGTTCTTATGAATCGTCGAGAGAACAAAAGTATCTTTCCATCCATCTCAATCTTCTAAATATTGCATTTTTGACTGACTGAACTAGCTTATTTTCATATTCTAATTAATTATTATGGTTAATTTCTTAATTATTTTCGCATAAACACTGCGATTACGCAATTCAGTTACTTCGCATGAATTGCCGAGAGTACGTTAATATCTTTTTCCATCCATCTCCATCATTTAAATGTTGAATATTAGATCGATTGAACTAGCTTATTTTCATATTCTGATTAATTATTACGGTTAATTTCTTAATTATTTTCGCATGAACAGTGCGATTGCGCAATTCAGTTACTTCGTGTGAATTGCCGAGAGTACGTTAGTATTTTTTCCCATTTATCTCCACCATTTAAGGGTGAGCGTCAGTAAATTTTCTGCCCTATCCGCGCTTTGTTAACTTTCGCGGCACACATATTTCGCCGTAATTCTGCTCAAACAGTTACGAAATATTTTCTGAAAGATAAAATGCAATGTTTAGATTATATTAAAACTAAATTTAATGCCCCAAAAACATAGAATATATTTTTTTATTTTAATCCAAAATATTTTTGGTGCTGCCATCTGTTGTCGTAATTTAATTCCTACCTATTATTTTTATTTTTTAATGAACATTTTTAAATATTTATTCCTTCTAATACAGTGTTAAATACAACAACAGATCATATATAATAATACCACAATCACGGAAAGGTAATTTATCATTCTATAAATTTGATAAAGTATCTGAATGTACATCACTGATGACTGCAGTTTTATCTTCAAGTTCCTTTGTCTTCAAGTCCAAGTTCAATTACATTTCCGTGAATATGGCATTATATATGATTTGTTGTTGTATTTAATAGCGTATTAGAAGGAATAGATATTTAAAAATATTCATTAAAAAATAAAAATAGTCGGTATGAATTAAATTACGACAACAGATGGCAGCACCAAAAATATTTTAAATTAAAATAAAACATATATTCTATGTTTTATTGGGTATTAAATTTAGTTTTAATATAATCTAAGAATAGCATTTTATCTATAAGAAAATATTTCGCAACTGTTTGAGCAGAATTTCGGCGAAATATGTGTGCCGCGAAAGTTAACAAAGCGCGGATAGGGCAGAAAATTTACTGACGCTCACCCTTAAATGTTGCATATTAGATCGACTAAACTAGCATATTTTCATATTCTGATTAATTATTACGGTTAATTTCTTAATTATTTTCGCATAAACAGTGCGATTGCGCAATTCAGTTACTTCGCGTGAATTGCCGAGAGTACGTTAATATCTTTTTCCATCCATCTCCATCATTTAAATGTTGCATATTAGATCGATTGAACTAGCTTATTTTCATATTATGGCTAATTATTAAGGTTAATTTTTTAATTATATTTGCATAATACAAATTTTTCTATTTTGAAAAATGGGTATGAACTCTGTGAAGGAATATTTTTTAATAAGTGGTATTAAAGCAATAATTTAGGCAAATAAAAAGGAAACCATTTTGGCAGGAATATAATTCAGTACTATTTTCTTTTTTTTAATTATTATTATTATTATTATTAAAGATCAATATTTGTTACTCTTAGTGAAATCCTCTGTTTTACCAAACATAAATATTTGTCACTCTTAGTGAAAACCTCTGTTTTACCAAACATAAATATTTGTTTTCATTATAAAGTAATTTTCATCGGATAAAACCTTTATATATTTTTTATTTTATAATTTATTGTCCTGAAATTTTATATAATTGGTGTCCTGAATTTTCGTATTCTACCAGTACTATGCCTGATATTTAATGCAGGTATTTGTACATAGTTAAATTCATTAGAAATGTCGTTTGCGCGTGTAGTTTAAAAAAAATCATTGTAAATGTCATTCACGCAAAATTTTACACATTCCAATTTTCCCAGGTTGGCAGGTATGGTGATCGTACTCCGCATGAACACGGCGGCAGTTGTAGCAGCATGCAAATCCAGCTCGCAAAACCACCGGGCTACCACATTTCGGGCGCGGTAGCCCGGTGGTTTGCACGCTGCCACAATTGTCGCCGTGTTCATGCGGAGTACGATCACGTTAAACATGTGGGTCCGTAAGTCCTTCCGAGAGGTTGGTGGTAGGGGAAGGAGGGTACGGTCCCTGTGGATGCCTCCCCGACTGGGTTCCGGTCTAAATTGGGTGGCACTTCCCAGCCGTCCAAACAGTTACCTTACACTTTTCTGGTAGGTCGGACGGTCTGGGTCTCAACAACAACAATCCTATACTTAAGAATCCGTGATTGCATCATGAGCCTATGTGGAATTCGTAAAAATGTCGCCTATGTATTATCATCCAGTTTTATCTTTTTTGTGATATGTGACAAATTTACATTTCTAATTTGATATATGTAGAAAAAGTAAGGGTAAGTACAGGGTGTCCTTAAAAGTAAGGGTAAGTACAAAAGTAAAAAGTAAGGGTCCTTAAAAAGTAAGGGTCCTTTAAAAGTACAGGGTGTCCCAAATTAAACTACACATTTCCGAGCGGGCTACAAAATACAAAAACTATTTATCATAAAGTCATAAAATTTGAGGAGTGTCGTAAGGAGATGATAGGAATTTTTTCTAGCGCAATAAATGTTATTTCAAAAAAACACCAATAGAGGGTGTATATCTTTATACAAAATATATAACATGAACTACACAATGTATCCGTTTAATGAGAATAAAACATGTTCAATATGATGGCCATCATCATGTGTTACCATCTGGAATCGTAACATAGCATGTTCAATAGTTGACTGCAGTATATGAGTCGGAATGTTACACTCATGGCGTGCTATGCTGTCTTTAAGATAGGACAGAGATCTTAATGGGATAACGGTAGACCAAGTCTTTGAGATATCCACAGAGTCAAAAATCGCATGGATTCAAATCTGGGGATCTTGCAGGCCATACCGTAGGAAAATGACGGTTGATGATTCTGTCATCAGAAAAGTGGCTCATGAGTACTTGCTTCACACAAGTGGCTATGTGTAGAGGCATAAACACTATTGTTTACACTGCATCTTGCATAAACACTATTGTTTTAACACATTGATGTGCCTGCAGAGCAGGAATGATGGAATTCTCCAATAAGGATGCGTAATGTTGCTTGGTGACAGAACATGTTACAGGACCTGCGGGTCTGATCTCTTCGATAAAAAATGGTCCCAAAATGAATGGGGCAGTAAGACCACACCATACTGTTTGTTGCCTTAGAAGAGTATAACGGAACTTGTAGACAATGTGGGCAAATAATAAAAAAAAAACCCTACCAATAGCGATCTCTATTGGTGGTTTTTGGAACTAACCTCTGTTTTTGCTCTAGAAAAAATTCCCATCATCTCCTTACGATGCTCCCCAAATTTCATGACTTTCTGATGAATAGCTTTTGTTGTAGAACTTTCGAAAATGTGTAGTTTAATTTAGGACACCCTGTACTTTTCACATTGAGACATGCCATTTGTTATTTGAAACAATTAAAATAAATATGTAAACAAATGCAAGCATGTATTTGATTTTGAAATTTAACATAATATTTCAAAATGAAGAATAGAACTAACTCACAGACGATTTTTTCTTTCCTTTAACTCTAATTTATCCATTTCAAATGTTTATAGTAAAATAATTTTCCAGTATTTGTAATGAAATTTGTCCCTTTATATCAGTGGTCTTCTATCAATGTATGCATATTTTTATTATGTGCCACAACCGCGTAGTGAGCACCACTGCTTTATATGATCTCTGTATGTGTAATCCTAATGCTTTATATGCATTTGTGATAAAAAATTTTGACACATATTAACGTATTTTTGATCTAAACAATTGCAATCGTCAATTTGTTTATGATCCCTATTTCCACTGATGAAACAGCCTTTCATATGGTACGGAAAAGTGGCATAAGTCAGATTTTTCCTTTATCATAATTCAGTTGATTTTAAAGATACAGATATGCGTTTTTTTTTTTTTAATGCTCTTGTATTACAAATAAAAATTTTCTGATTGACCAAATTTGTCTAAGGGGGTCGTTTAAAAATTTAAAAAGTGTAACTTTTTGAAAATTAATGGGGGGACTTTCTTTAACGTAGTTTTATTTCCTAGCTTGCTTTCAACATTTTTGCAATTTACATTGCCCACTTATCTCCAACAGGTAAAGAATTAAAGCGTATTTCAATCTTTTTGGGACACCCTGTATAACCTTGGAAGACAGAAACATTTTAAATGTCGCCCGGGACCAAAAGTTTACGGGGCTGTAGAAAATTCATTGCCTTTATTACTAGGTAAGCATTAAGCAAAAATATACAAATTAACACATTTTGGATTTTTATTGGTGCCCCCTAATTTGCTGGTGCCCTAAGCACTTGCTTAGTGTTCCTATTGGGTAATCCAGCACTGCATCTATCATAAAGGTAGCATGCAATTTAGTACATAAGTCCGAATGATTTCATGTCATGTTTAATTTTTAAAACAAACTAAATCTTTTGAGCATATGATTGATGTTTATATATGTAAATACACGTTATACTCTTGCCTCTTCATAGCGTCTATGTTGTTGTTGTTGTTGTTGAGACCCAGACCGTCCGACCTACCAGAAAGGGCATAGCGTCTATGTGTAAATATACATTGTTATTTTTGGCATGGAATTCTGCTTTATTTCAATAAACAGACTCGTATTTTCTCATGAAAAATATTCTCGAACTTTCTTTTTGCTGTGTTTACTTTGCAACGTCTATTCAACGTTACACACTGGTCTTCCACTTTAGTCCTAACTTTGGTAGAAACTAAAAGCAACTAAAGACAATGATTAAATTTTTATTATGTTATCTCTACTTGAGTATCAAATAAGTTATGCCCGCCCGCGCTGTACAATTGTTGGCATGGAAAGACTGTGCTTGGAAAGAATTTTTGTTCAAAACAGGTATTTTGGATATTGAAGGATGTTATCTGCATTTACGTAGCTGGCGCTTAGGAGACGTTCGGTAGTTCGTTTTAGTACTGCTATATTTGCTTCATCTCTACCGTTAATATACATGAAGATATTGTTGTTTTTCTGTCAAATTGTTCGTTAATCCTCGGAAATTCTTCTAGTATTATCTCTTTTCGGGCAGTAGTACAAGGGCAGTCGTCCACCAATGAAGTTAGGCCATTGCTTGATAATATCATAGAGGTGCTTGCCCGGGGATTCGGTGCAGGCGGCATCTCTAGCACCGCTGATTTCTGCAATGGGTGTCAAATAGCCCTGGAAATAATTCAGAGAAAATTAATTAATGTTAAGATTAGGCTGAAAAGTTTAGCACTTCATTCTTAAACCTGATACGCAAAATGTGCAACTGCCTTAAAAAATGACAGTCTCCCTAATTTAATTGTAAAATGTACCAAATTAAGTGACAAAGAAAACCATTGCGTTTTTAACACTTTACAGCATAGTTGAAAGTGTTTATGACTTTGTTCATTCTGTCTGTCTGTCTGTCTGTCTGTTTGTCCGTTAGCACGATAACTGCCGTAAAAATGACATTATCAAAATGAACTTTTAGTATGTTTTTCAGACAGTCTGTGGGACCTATGGGAATATAAATGAATAATATCACCCAATTAGTTTTGGATTGAACCCGAGTGGAAAAAATTAAATAAATTGAACCCTATAGGACCTAATTTTTCAAACATTTTTTAAGCAAATTTAAAATTCACAGATTGCTTCAAAAATTTTAGGAAATATTCAAATTATCCCATAAAATATATTAAAACAATTTCAGTAAAATATGTTAGGTAGTGTTTTAAATAAAAATTATTTAATATAGGGAAAAAAACAAATTCAATTAAATTCTGACTCTTGCAATATCCTCCAGAAAGAAAACAGAGATATATTATATAATAAATATCTTTCAAAGAATTTAATTATTACTTTCCTTATATAAATAATGTGTAAGGAAAGTATTGTGACGGGCTCGAAAATACGAATTCGAGTTTTCGACAGGAGAGCACGTTTCAAGCATCCCTGATCACGAATCAAACATTTTTTAGATGATGTCTGTGTGCGTCAGTGAGTCTGTGGAGACGATATCTCACGAACGAATGGAACTATTCCAATGAAATTTGGTACAAAAATCACAATTCGTAAATACTGGAAGCCTATTGTTTTTAAACGTAATCGAATGTTCAGAAACCCCTAAATTTTCGAGTGAAATTTTGAAAAAATCATCAAAAAATCAAAACCTTTGATAAAGTTACGGAAATAGACATTTCTTATGTAATTTCTCCTTAGAAAACGATTGACATAAACTTTAGAAGGCTAGTATGAACCGTTCTCGAGATATTGCATATTTTTCAAATAAATTTATCAAAAAATTCCATACATTAAAAAAAATGCTATCTGTTGAGAAACAAGTTCACTTTTCATATGTAATATCATGCAATAAATTTGGTAATATCTTCTCGTGGATCTAGCTCGTTCCATTCATGAGAAAAGATACTTTGAGTAAAATTTTTGTATTTGAACGCCAATAGTCATTTATCTGCTATAAGAATAACTTATTTTTCGGTCCATAACGCTTGGCGAGATTTTGGTGACAAATTTGGAGGAATTTCGCCAACTTGGCGCCTTTTTTAAATATTACTGAATTAACGAAAATCTCGCCAAATGAATAAAAATGACGCTACATCAATGAAAATAACGACTAACTGACGAAAATTCAATATCTTTGAAACAATTCAACTATCGACTATAAGAATAATCTATTTTTTTTTTACTGTAAAAGTAGGAAATTCATTGCATTATATAAGGAAAGTCATGTGCTGCCCACATCAGATTTTTTTATAAGAGAGGTTTCATATTTTAAAAAAATCTCATCGTCAAAGACGTCATCGAAATATAAATCGCTTGGCTCTCTATGTAAAAGCAGTATATATTTCATTCATTCCATTCCTTTCATTCATCACATTACTACAAAAATCTGATGTGGGCAGCACATGACTTTCCTTGTATAATGCAATGAATTTACTACTTTTAGAGTAAAAAAAATAGGTTATTCTTATAGTAGATACTTATATTCTATCCAAGATATTGAATTTTCGTCAATTAGTCGTCATTTTCATTGATTGAACGTCATTTTTATCCATTTGGCGAGATTTTCGTTAATTTGGCAACATTTAAAAAAGTCGCCAAGCAACATTCCGCCAAATTCGTCGCCAAAATCTCGCCAAGCGTTATGGACGGAGAAATAAGTTATTCTTACAGC
The DNA here is from genome assembly GCA_951213105.1 of Amaurobius ferox. Classification (NCBI taxonomy): domain Eukaryota; kingdom Metazoa; phylum Arthropoda; class Arachnida; order Araneae; family Amaurobiidae; genus Amaurobius; species Amaurobius ferox. The sequence continues at coordinate 21,675,785 of OX578134.1, read as the reverse complement.
ATATAAATGATTATTGGCGTTCAAATACAAAAGTATTACTCAAAGTACCTTTTCTCATGAATGGAACGAGCTAGATCCACGAGAATGAAGTCACACAATATATCGCATGATATCAAATATGAAAAGTGAACATGTTTCTCAACAGTTAATAGATTTTATTTAATTCATGGGATTTTTTGATGAATTTATTTTAAAACTGTGCAATATCTCGAGAACGGTTCATGGTAGCGATCTAAAGTCAGTCGTTTTCTAAGGAAAAATTACATAAGAAATGCCTATTTGCGTAACTTTATTAAAGGTATTGATTTCTTCAAAATTTCACCCGAAAATTTAGGGGGGTTCTGAACATTCGATTTCGTATAAAAAACAATAGGCTTTCAGTATTCACGGATTGTGATTTTTGTACCAAATTTTATTCGAATCGCTCCATTCGTCCGTGAGATATCGTCTCCACAGTCTCACTGACACACACACACACCCACACACATACTTTCGCGCGCACACACACACACACACACATACAGACATCACCTCAAAAATGTTTGATTCGTGATCAGGGATGTTTGAAACGTGCTCTCCCGTCGAAAACTCGAATTCGAATTTTCGACCCCGTCACAATACTTTCCTTATACATTATGTATATAAGGAAAGTAATAAATATGGTAGATAACAATTTTTCAAATTTTTAAATAAAATAAATTATTATAGTATTGTGTTGTGATGAATGAAACGATTGAAAAAATGTTTATAAATGAAATGCTGCTTTTATATAGAGGCGATTTATATTTCGATGACGTCATTTGAATAAAGTTCATTCGTTTTCGATGAAGTTTTCAAATATAATAAATTAATGTAGTATTGTGATAATTTAAAAAATATTACCGAGGATTGTATCGCATTTTAAAGATGTTTATATAAAATTGCATTGAAGTTGGAAAGTGTTTCATACTCAATGCTTTATGGATGATTGATCTTTCTTGTTTAATATAAGCTGAATCAATGAATGGTTATTCAAATTATTTTAGCAAATTTGTAAATAATTTATATTCCAATATCAATGATTGACAAAAATTTAAGTAAAACTAGTGGGACATTATATTTTGCTTAATGACTAAAATTCCTAGCTACGCCGCAGACGAATCTAAAATTGGTTGGCCAATAATGTCTACACAAAAATTTTGTTCGAACATTCAGTATGTAGAAAATCACATTATAAAATATCTGATTTGCAAGTCACTACTCGGCTTTCTAATACATTTATATTCTATATCTTCTTTAGTCTTTGAGAAATCTGAACTTGTGTTGAAGGAAGCAGAAATACTAGATTTAATTACTAACTCGCCCAAAGGGAAAGCTGCTGGAATTGACGAGGAGTACAATTTCTTTATTAAGAAATGCACAGTACTACATCCTTTTATAGTGAAAGAAATAAAGTATATTATAAGTAGAGAGGTAGAGCCAATTGACGAGGAGTACAATTTCTTTATTAAGAAATGCACAGTACTACATCCTTTTATAGTGAAAGAAATAAAGTATATTATAAGTAGAGAGGTAGAGCCAATTGACGAGGAGTACAATTTCTTTATTAAGAAATGCACAGTACTACATCCTTTTATAGTGAAAGAAATAAAGTATATTATAAGTAGAGAGGTAGAGCCAATTGACGAGGAGTACAATTTCTTTATTAAGAAATGCACAGTACTACATCCTTTTATAGTGAAAGAAATAAAGTATATTATAAGTAGAGAGGTAGAGCCAATTGACGAGGAGTACAATTTCTTTATTAAGAAATGCACAGTACTACATCCTTTTATAGTGAAAGAAATAAAGTATATTATAAGTAGAGAGGTAGAGCCAATTGACGAGGAGTACAATTTCTTTATTAAGAAATGCACAGTACTACATCCTTTTATAGTGAAAGAAATAAAGTATATTATAAGTAGAGAGGTAGAGCCAATTGACGAGGAGTACAATTTCTTTATTAAGAAATGCACAGTACTACATCCTTTTATAGTGAAAGAAATAAAGTATATTATAAGTAGAGAGGTAGAGCCAATTGACGAGGAGTACAATTTCTTTATTAAGAAATGCACAGTACTACATCCTTTTATAGTGAAAGAAATAAAGTATATTATAAGTAGAGAGGTAGAGCCAGAAGAAGGGTTCTACACCGGAATCCCCTACCTGCTTCCTAAGACCAAATCACCTACTGTTCCCAAAGACTTGCGCATAACGTGCCAATAACGTGCGCATGCCTAACTTGTATAAGCACACGACAAAGTTTATAACAATACAAGTTGTGTGGAAACATTTGGGACAAAATGTCTGAATAGGGGCGGGGGCATTTCAAATTTGATTGTGTATTATATTTTCATCAGAAATACGTAAGTATGCAAAGTTTTTAGTCGATTGAACATTGGGAATTAAGTTTAAAGTTAATCACAAGATTTAAATAAACAGAACAAGCTAAATAAATGTGTCTAAAAATATTCTAAAACAAGAGGAATTATTACATGCGCGTTAAGTAATATGCAGGTATGTTTGATTCTTACTTGTGATACTGCTAACGAAATTTAGACTTACCTAAGCAACAAGTATGAAGGGGACTTGAAAAAGAAACGCATCAAAGCTAAAACTAATGCGTCTTGATTACATATGAAAAGGGGCGAAAACGGGAACGACTAGACTTGTTGAGAGACTAGAAATTGCTGGAAAGTGGCACTCATACTGCAAATATGGTGCAAATATAAATGAAGAATTTATAAACATTTTGATCAAGGGACTGCTGCTAAAGTATAATTTAATCAGTGCAATTTGACAACTTTCAAAAAGCGACTATTCCTGATGTTTGCCGAATTTTCCAGCTATGAGGAAAGATCTAATAAAGCTGAAAAAGCAAACTGTAAGTGGACAATTTAATTCTGAATTAGTACTGATGGGTTGTTGTTGTTGTTGAAACCCAGACCGTCCGACCTACCAGAAAGGTGTAAGGTAACTGTTTGGACGGTCGGGAAGTGCCACCCAATTTAGACCGGAACCCAGTGGGGGAGGCATCCACAGGGACCGTACCCTCCTTCCCCTACCACCAACCTCTCGGAAGGACTTTCGGATCCACATGTTTAACGTGATCGTACTCCGCATGAACACGGCGGCAGTTTTGGCAGTGGCTGGAATCGAACCCGGGCCTACCGAGTGCAACTCCAGCGCGCTAACCAATGGGCTAGTACTGATGGGTGTACTTATATGTACCTAAGCTAAAAAAAGTAATCTTATATCTGATCGAAAATTAAACAGATGCTAATATGAATGTTTTATTTGATGAATTTGGAGGCTATGTTTTATATAGAAAAGGCAATATAACTTTAAGTATAAAGCGATCTGATTTTTATATTGCTGATTTGAAAACGATAAGCATTTTATTTTCAAAGTGGGAACAGGCGCTTCTTCGGAAATATGGCATAAACGATTAGGCCAAAATAACGAAAGTTATATAAATTTATTGTTAAAAATTTAAATGGTTTATAACTTAAAGTGTACCAAGATTCAAAAGCGAGTGATTCTATATTACATGCATTCAAGCGAGCTACGGTAGGAAATCATTTAATGCTACTTTGAGAATTAGTTAAGCATTTAATTACTGTTTTATTATACTGATAATTGTTTTGGGATCTTGTAAGATAGTTATTAAGATATTTGCTGTATACATATATCGTTCCTGTTTACGTTTATTAGGGCTTTTAAATAAAAACGTTAGTTATACAGAAATTCGGACTCATTTTTGTACCCTCAGAGTACACTAAAAAATTGAGAGGATACGTTGTAGAAATATTAAGTAAGTATTCATGTGAATTTGAGCAATTAACCTCAATGTAATGAATTATGATTCTGAGCCTGCAGGAAAAGCTCACAACATTTTTTTTTTCATTGTAATAGTGATTGTGATAGAAGTAGAATTAAACACTGGGAATATAAATGTATGAGAAAGTCGAAAGGATATTGACTCAAATCTTTTTTCTTTCTAATACAACATCTCATAAAAAAAATGTGTAAGTATGTGTGCCGAACTGGACTCTATTTCTAATATTCATCGCCTTGAGCCCGTTCGATGGTCCATTCCTCTATGCTTATGCAAAGCACTTTCATAGAATCACAAGACACATTTATTCTATATAAATATTTACACATCTATATATATATATTCAAATGCTTGATTATTCGATTCATACATCATCCGCACTCCGCAGTATCAAATTACGGACCAGCTTTACAAAACCTCGAAGAAGCAAGATGGCGGACCGAAAATAACCTTCTTCCCAGTCTTCTTGGCATGGACAGAGAGAAAGAAGTTCGTGACAGTGTATATTGAAATTCTAAGATATCGAAGAAACGCATATATATAAATAGTGTATATATAATTAGAATGGATACACGTCAATTTTAATAAACTATTAAATTAAAGACAGCCAATCATAGGTTTAAAAAGTCATGTAATAAAACCACTTTTCTCGAAGTACATAAGTTTACAAAGCCAAAGCGCTTTCGGGCATCACCATGCCCTTCATCAGTGGCAAAAATCACCAATGATGAAGGGCATGGACGATGCCAGAGAGCGCTTTGGCTTTGTAAACTTATGTACATCGAGAAAGGTGGTTTTATTGAATGACTTTTTAAACCTATGATTGGTTGTCTTTAATTTAATAGTGTATATATGTTTTCACCTTTTGTTTGCCACAGGCTATGAGCATTTTGGCTGTGTCCAACATGTCTTTGGATGGAGATACATATCTGTAGTCGCCGATGAAAGCTAAGCCGATAGAAATTGTGTTGTAGTTGATGGTATGCTCTGCTGCGTGGAACCATCCAACACCTTCATATAGTCGGCCATCACCACCGATGAGGAAACTATATGCGATATCCCACCAGCCTGGAATGAAATACATAAGCACTAAAATTTTTGTGTTGAATATAGTTCCTACTTAGAATCATATTCCAACCATATTTTTTGTAACTCTTCAATTTCAGCCGGATACCCTGAACATGGACGTCAAAAGTTACCACGTTAGAAATTTGAACAGTGATATTTTATATAAAGGGGGTCTAGAAATTATTTTAATTCATAAGAGGGTTACAGTTGAAGATTGGGTACAACTGCAAGAAAGTTTTCGTATACTTGAGTTAAAATTTGTAATACTTTACATTAGAATAAGTATAGAGAAATGCAGGGGGAGGGGGATTCTCTGAAGTGGATGTCCTAAGCCAGTGAGGCGCAGCCATTAGGTCTCGAAGCAAAGGATCGCTAAAATTTTTGCTTTCTCATACTATTGAATATAGTATAGAGAAAGTATTGGTTTCACGAAAATTTTCAACTTTGAGATTTTGAAGCCAATATGCTTCAGGACTTCCTGAACATGTTTTGACTATTTTTAGAATGAAGTCTGTGGTCGATTTTTTCTGTACACGATAGCGGTCACAAATATTAATGGATTTTAACGAAACTTTATATTCGGCTTTGTTAACGACATATCTAGAACCTGGTGGAGTTTTTTGAAATTCGAGCAAAAACTTCAAAATGTATTCGAAATTTTATATTTACTTAACATGACAACATAGGACAAAATTTGACATAATCATAATGCATAAATGGGAGTTATTTATGGCTCAATGATCACGAAACTTAACAGTTTCAATCATTGTAGTGAAAAATAGCCGCAGTACAATTTTTGTGTCTGTAACGTCATTAGCCCCATCGGGGATGGGCAAGTTAACCCCCGAGGTAGTACATTGTCAAACTTTGTATCAATCGCAATACATTTTGAGCCTTTAAAAATGAAGAATAACATGCCCTAATTGTTATCATTTGAGCCAGAGCCAACAATACAGATTTCTCACATTTTTTTCCCTTTCTAATTTGCATTAATAAAAAAAACTTAGAAATGCACTCTATAACAAAAAGAAAAAAAAAATCGACGCACCAAGAAGGAGTTGTTCGATTGTAATGAAATTTCGTATGCAAAGACATTTTGAGCGAACATGCAAATGAATAAAATTTGGTGGCCAATGAATAAATAGTGGGAGCTCCAGCGCATCGGAACTGCGCATTCAGCAGGTGTATATCTGTGCAGGTGTATATCTGCAGGTGGATATGGTCTGGAGTGCCATCTCCTTTGATAACCGGACCCCTTTAGTAGTCATTTCTGGCACACTGACAGCACAGAGGTACGTAGACAATGCTCTACGACCGCTTGTGTTACCGTTCCTTTTGCGACACCCCGGACTTACTTTTCAACAAGATAATGCTCGGCCGCACACTGCACGCGTTGCTATGAATTGTCTTCAAACTTGCCCAACACTTCCTTGTCCAGTTAGGTCTCCTGACCTCTCTCCCATTGAGCACTTTTGGGACGTTATGGGAAGACGATTGCAACCATCCCGGAATGCTGACGATTTAGCCCGACAGTTGGAGACAATTTGGCAAGACCTTCCGCAGGCCACCATCCGTGAACTTTATGCGTCTTTGCCGCGCTGGGTGACATCTTGCATCCAGGCCAGAGGTGGACCAACACCTTATTGACTTCCTCCCATTGTATACGGTCAAACTCTAAATCATTAAATTGTTCTGAAATTTTAATCGTTTCTTTTTCTATGTATGTTCTTCACATCCACCAATTTTTATCACAATCGGACAACTTCTTCTTGGTACGTCGATTTTTTTGTTATAGAGTATAGATTTTGGTATGAGAAGGCCAAGTTGAGCCACATTCTTGTTAATTTTAGATACGATACAGCAGTAACAAAAGTATTCAGTAGGATATCCAGTTCTTAGATCAGTAATTTATTTTTACAAAGCCCTTATAGTTCTCGAGTAACCATGTTAAGTTGAAGATGATTTATTTTTTTATTATTTTAGTATCCAGGTCGTCCAGCTCACAAGTTGAAGAAGATTGAAAAATTTCCGTTTTTAAAGTTTGAAATGCTTTATCTGGAAAATTGAAAGTACCAGCTGTAAACAGAACGTGAGTCGTTTGTCGCCCTTTAAAAGCCCTATAAGGATACATAATTGTATTTTGGATAGGGTTCTTAGTTTTCGATATATAATGGTTATAGTTTCAGTATTTTAATATTTTATTTTGCAAACTTTATCCACGTAAAACCATTTCCTCTCCATTGAATTGGAGATATAGCATATTTTTTTTTTTTTAACAAAAAGCTGATTCAATGATCATTTTATGAAAATAGTTCATTTTAAATTATTTTATCATATATTTATGACTAGAAAATGTATTCGGCGTTGCTAAAAAGCTCATATTTAGCAGATTGCTGACTCTCATGGTATATTTAATTTTTTGAAATTTTAAACCTCTCCGGCCGATAGGAATTTCCCCTTTTTTTTAGGTGTGTGTGTGTTGGGGGGGGGGGGGGTAACTTGAGCAAGCAGATAGAAAGTCCAAAATTTCGCATGTCTGTCAATCTCTTATATATTTAAGTTACATACATTTTAATAATTACATTTTTATTCATTTAAATTTCCTACAAATAATAACAAGAAAGATCAACCGTGCATAAAGCATTGATTATGAAACACTTTCCAACTTCAATGCAATTTTATTCAAACATCTCTAAAATGTGACACATTCCTCGGTAATATTTTTAAAATTATCACAATACTACATTAATTTATTATATTTGAAAACTTAAAATTTTATCGAAAAAAAATGAACTTCATTCAAATGGCGTCATTTACATATAAATTGCCTGGTTTAAACATCTCTAAAATACGATACATTCCTTGGTAATATTTTTAAAATTATCATAATACTACAATAATTTATTACATTTGAAAACTTCATCGAAAACAAATGAACTTTATTCAAATGACGTCCTCAAGCATAAGTCGCCTCTATATAAAAGCAGCATTTCATTCATAAACTTTTTTCTTTTCATCACAATACTATAATAATTTATTTTATTTAAAAACTTAAAACCAAGGAGGGACAAGTAATTTAACTCTATGCTTAAAATTTCATCGGAAAAGTCATTTGCATCTCTGTGTAAAATCAATGAATGTTTCATTCATATCAGCTATATTGCAGACTCCATGAGCTAAATAATTTTGCTTTAATGGAATGCAGCAATTCTTATACAACTTATTCTACATCTTTTGGTGTTTACATTCTCCATGAGTGAAAATTAGGCTTCGTTGTAGAAATAATCAAAGTTTCATGATCATTTAAACTCAAATGTATTGTAATTGCGTTGTTTCAGTATGTAGATGCACAGACTTTAAGAAAAATAAAGCGGTTTTAAGACGGATAGAACACTCAATATGAATTAAAAGGAACTTTAAAAATCACGATTTTGACACAAGATAGATGCCATATTTTATCTTTTATGCTTTTATCATCTGTTCATAGCGCATTTATTAATGAAAAAACACGTTCATCAGCTACGTTAGATCCTGACAATGACAAACAAAAACTAATTAAGTATTTCATGTTCCCGGATTTTATATCTTGCTTTGTAAAATGAGTGAATATTTTACATCATTTTCCGCTGGTACTTTGATCCTCCATTTCATTTCAATATTTCCAAATTTGCTTTGATATATTTTTGCACATACAAACTCATCAAATAAGTCCTTCATTCAAATCCGTTACCCACATATGATTTTTTTTTTCTAGGAGGGACATTCAAAAAGCCGGATATTTGGAATAAATTTGGGACATTTCATTAAAAAACGGGACAGTCCCGAGAAAATTGTAACGAATGGGATTCCTATTCTAGTACAAGTTGGTTCGCATGTCGCGTTACAGTTTGAATAGCAAATTTTTTTTTTCTGAAAAATTAAACTCCATAATAAAGTTGATTGATTTCGTTGTTTTCCAGTCTCACATGTTACATTTATAAAAGATAATATGGGCCCATGGCCACTAAACATGCATACATATTTGAAAAAACTGGATCTTTCTGTGTTACGATCGAATATAAAGTCTATAAACTCATTTCAAACGTTATAACCGAGTGAAAATACATATCTCAGCCAACCAATCGGAAAGACCCATTCAGATGACGTCTATTTCCAGACGTGTTGCGATAAATGAAATTCAAATGATTAATCGATCTAAAAATATTTCAACACAAAAAAAGACTATATATTTTGTGACACTCATTCATTTACTTTTGTATGTGAATTTCTATTTACAGTGTATACATGTTAAATCGCCGCCCAGGTGGTGAAGTGGATAGCGCCACCGGCTGCTGTCTAGTGGGCTTGGGTTCGAATCCCGAGTAAGGCATGGTTGTTTTCCTGAGGATGAAGACAGTCTTTCGCCTTCTGTGTCCTCGTTAAATGAGAAGCTGCACCCTTCAGACCGTAGTCAGTGATGCTTGCATGTATTAATAAACTTTGTATTCTTGTCTTGTGTGTCATTCTCTCTGTCCTTCTTCTGGTGTCACTGGACCTGTATTCGTGCTAATGCAGAAACAGGGGTCATAAGTAACAACAACAACATGTTAAATCGCTCGTAGTAAAATTTCCAGGATCACTCGTAGTAAAATTTCGCTCGTAGTAAAATTTCAAGTTATAACCACTATATTTTGGAAACTAAGGACACAACTCAAAATTCAATTATATATCCTTGTAAGACTTGCAATTGATTCACTGACTGCAAATGACTCATTGATGATGACTCAGAACTGCAAATGACTCACTGAACGATGACTCAGAACTGCAAATGACTCACTGATTGTTAATAGCTAACACTTTTAATTTTCGAGATATAGGTATTAGAAATTTTAAATACGGAAAATTTTTGATCTTCTCAATTTGACAAGACGAGTTCTCGCAAACTAGCTTTGTAAAAACAAATAACTTTGAAAAACAAATAACAACATCAAGAGCTTTGCAAAAACAAATTATTGATTTAGAAACTGGATTTCCTACTGAACATTTCTGAATGTTTATATCTATTTTTTATAGTTTAGAAAATATTTCGAGTGAAAATAAGCAAACACTCGTTTGGATAAAAAAATAGTAAAATTATTTTTATATATTCATAAATGGTGCTATGCAGGGTGAATTGCACCAAATCTGCCAAACGAAAGGGGGTATTAGAAAAGCCCATGTGCAGTATAAAGCACCATAGCAACCCTGTCCTGTCTTTAACCGTTTCCGAGTTATGGTGGATAGAAGGAAAGTGCGTCAAGTCAGAAAACCCCCCAAATTTGTGAGGTTTCTAAAATGTCTACACGCAAAATAAGCACATAATTGGAAAGAACAGAAAAAATCCTATAAGATGACACCATTTTCATCAGGACACCTGGATTTAACGGCGAGCTACAAGCGCTCAAACATTGGCGAAGGGCAAAATCGAAATGTTGCCAATATCTGTAATCGGCTATATCGCAAAAACCCTTCTAGCTACAATCTGTCAAATTTACCAAAAACTTTTCCATTCCACCAGTTTTCGAATGATTCTACAATAAACCATATCGGTGTTCTAGTTCAGGAGACATTTAGCTTTTTGTTTGCAATGCGTCACTGAAATCGGCGCTCGTCGAAGTAGCACCTCGTTCTTGCACCTCACAAAACAGCAGGCTAAAGGCGGACAGGAAGTTGAAATAAGAGTCGAGCATAGATAGCACCTCGCGAGTGTTAAATCCAGATATCCTGATGGAAGTGGTGTCATCTTATAGGATTTTTTCTGCTCTTTCCAATTATGTGCTTATTTTGCGTGTAGACCTTTCAGAAACCTCAGAAATTTGGTTTTTTCAGACTTGACGCTCTTTTCTTCTATCCACCATAACTCGGAAATAGTTAGAGATAGGGCAGGATTGCTATGGTCTTTTATACTGCACATGGGTTCTTCTATCACCCCCTTTCGTTTGGCAGATTAAGTGCAATTCACCCTGTATATCTGACAAAACAACTATGTTTATAGTTTTATCTATTAGGTTTAGAGGTATAAGCTTTCGAAATGTGTACATCAAAAAGTGTGCACGTCCAAAGTGTATACAAAGTCTTCAGCCGGATACCAAACCACAGACGTCAGAAGAGCAAATTATGAGTGAAAAAAGGTGGACAGTGGGCACTTCAAATTTTATTTTTTAGTCCGTTACTCTGTGGGGAACTTTTCCGTATTACATTGTCCAACTTTTCTCTGTTAAAGAAAATTATTAACTATTCAGACTGTAGCGTCACTTTTGCTCCAAGCCGTAGTATTGTGTTTATAAGTAATCTGTTGAAAGATCAAGACATGTACCATTGTCGTCCATATGTGAATCCTGCATGAACTGAATATTCCTTATGCATTGGTTTAGAGTCTCGCACGCACCGTCTACAGTATGGTGGATGATCACGTGACGAACAGGTAGGACCATAGGAAATATTCGAGGAGGTGTTCGTGCTTGCCAGTCCTTGCGACTGACGAATTTCAGTTCCTGACAGATATCACTTTGAGGCAGTCCTAGAATTATAGGAAAATAAAAAAAAAATCCAATAGTCAAACATGTAAATTAAACAAGCATTTTATACATAATTTATGTCCTTCCGAGAGGTTGGTGGTAGGGGAAGGAGAGTACGGTCCCTGTGGATGCCTCCCTCACTGGCTTCCAGTCTAAATTGGGTGACAAACGGTTACCTTACACCTTTCTGGTAGGTCGGACGGTCTGGGTCTCAACAACAACATAATTTATCATGACTCTATGCGGAAATGTTCGAGAGTTCGCGTCATTATGCAAATTTTTGCTCATTTAAATTTGGCATATAATATTTGAATTCATTTAATGTTTTTACTTTCCTTATATACATAATGTATAAGGAAAGTATTGTGACGGGGTCGAAAATTCGAATTCGAGTTTTCGACGGGAGAGCACGTTTCAAGCATCCCTGATCACGAATCAAACATTTTTGAAGTGATGTATGTGTGTGTGTGTGTGAAAGTATGTGTGTGTGTGTGTGTGTGTGTGTGTGTGTGTGTGTCAGTGGGTCTCTGGAGACGATAACTGACGAACGAATGGACCGATTTGAACCAAATTTGGTACAAAAATCACAATCCGTAAACACTAGAAGCCTATTGTTTTTATTCGCAATCGAATGTTCAGAACCCCCCTAAATTTTCGAATGAAATTTTGAAAAAATCGTCAAAAAATCAAAACCACTAATAAAGTTACGCAAATAGACATTTCTTATGTAATTTATCGTTAGAAAACGATTGACATAAATTTTAGAAGGCTAACACGAATCGTTCTCGAGATATTGTACATTTTTCAAAAAAAATATCAAAAAATCATATAAAATAAAAAAAATATACTTCCTATTGATAAACATGTTCACTTTTCATATGTAATACCATGCGATAAATTGGGTGACATCAGTCTCGTGGATCTAGCTTGTTCCATTCATGAAAAGAGGCACTCTGAGTAATACTTTTGTATTTGAACGCCAATAGTCATTTATCTGCTGTAAGAATAACTTATTTCTTAGTGCATAACGCTTGGCGAGATTTTGGCGACGAAATTGGCGGAATGTCGCCAAATTGGCGACTTTTTGAAATGTTGCCAAATTAACGAAAATCTCGCCAAATGGATTAAAATGACGCTAAATCAATGAAAATGACGACTAATTGTCGAAAATTCAATGTCTTGGAAAGAATATTAGTATCTACTATAAGAAAAACCTATTTTTTTACTGTAAAAGTAGTAAATTCATTACATTATATAAGGAAAGTCATGTGTTGCCCACATCAGATTTTTTTACATGCTGTACAGTGTAATCTAGTCTATGCAGCGTTTTAGTCCAATAAATATCACATTTATTATCTATTACTTTGTTTTAAAATATTTTTTCCTAATTTTTGCCCCATTTCAGTTTGGCATCTGATAATCTTGTAACTTTGGCAATTCGCCACCTCTGAAGCACCGAACGAATATCGGAAGTTTGCTGTATTATGTATTCCTATAAAGATTGATTTTCCACTTGCAATATTATGCGACAGCACGTTAACATCATTCTCCTGGATTCACGCATTATATTCAAGATAATTTCAAACTATTATCCCCCCCCCCCCGCCTCGGAGAAGGTATCTGTTAAAAAACCAAACTTGTAAAAAGAAATAACCAAGTTTTACAAAAAGTGTCAGTCATAAAAATGATTGAGATGAAGAAAAATTTTGCCAAGTTTATCAAACTTCATGAATGAAAAATATAGAGAGGAAAAGTTATCAGATGTATGTAATAAACGTTTAAATTTACTTAATAACGTTACAGAGATGCAATATACAGTGTGTCCCACAAAAAGTAAACAGTGTAAGATTTTTTGAACCGTTGGTTGTAAATCCATAGTTTCCATTGCAAAAATGCTTTAAATAAAGTAGGAAATTCTGAAATAGTAATTTAAATGCTGTACCATATTTTTGTGAAAAGTTACGAAAATTAACTTTTTATACAAACCCTCTATCGGAGAAAAGTTAAATTACAAAAATGTTTCCCATTCCGTATTTAGTATAACTGAAAAAAAAATGGCTGTAATACGACACAATTTGCCATAGTTATAATTAATTAAAATTTTTAAGGGGACATCCACAAATCAAATTCGGTTGCAAATAGTTACTAAAACTTTTATCACTTAATCAAATTTATTACTTTCCTTATATGCATAGTATAATGTATAAGGAAAGTATTGTGACGGAGTCGAAAATTCGAATTCGAGTTTTCGACGGGAGAGCACGTTTCAATCATCCCCGATCACGAATCGAACATTTTTAGGTGATGTCTGTGTGTGTGAAAGTATGTAAGTATGTGTGTGTCAATGAGCCTGTGGAGACGATATCTCACGAACGAATGGAACGATTCGAATGAAATTTGGTACAAAAAGTACAATCCGTAAATACTGGAAGCCTATTGTTTTTAAACACAATCAAATGTTCAGAACCCCCTAAATTTTCGATTGAAATTTCGACAAAAATCAAAATTTTTAATGAAGTTACGCAAATAGACATTTCGTATGTAATTTTTCCTTAGAAAACGATTGACATAAACTTTAAAACGCTAGCATGAACCGTTCTCGAAATATTGCACATTTTAAAAATAAATTTATCAAAAAATCCCATAAATTAAACAAAAATATTAACTGTTGAGAAATATGTTCACTTTTCATATGTAATATCATGCGATAAATTTGGTGACATCATTCTCGGGGATCTAGCTCGTTTCATTCATAGAAAAGATACTTTGGGTAATACTTTTATATTTAAACGCCAATAGTCATTTATCTGCTATAAGAGTATGTAATTTATTTCTCAGTCCATAACGTTTGGCGAGATTTTGGCGACGAATTTGACGGAATGTCGCCAATTTGGAAACTTTTTTAAATGTTGCCAAATTAACGAAAATCTCGCCAAATGGATAAAAATGACGCTAAATCAATGAAAATGACGACTAATTGACGAAAATTCAATATCTTGGAAAGAATATAAGTATCTACTATAAGAATAACCTATTTTTTTTACTGTAAAAGTAGTAAATTCATTGCATTGTATAAGGAAAGTCATGTGCTGCCCACATCAGATTTTTTTATACAGATAAAGCTCGTATACGTATTTTTCAATAGATTTTGTCAGGAAAAAATCTGACAGGCCGGCAAAATCACAATAATCTGTTTTATTGACCTTATTTATGTGTTAACATAACTTTAACCAGTATTGTCTGCTTGTTTTTAATAGTTTCAAAATCAAACCGTGGAAAATATTGTTTTAAAGCTAATGATTACACTAAATGATTCCTGTGCATGTTACACTAAATGATTCCTGTGCATGTTACACTAAATGATTCCTGTTAGACTAAATGATTCCTGTACATAAATTCAATTTCTGAATGGTCCCTGGATTCACGAATTTTGATAATTAAAAGTGTCGGAAAGTCACAAGAAAGTGGTGTAAAGCAGGAAGTTTGATAATTTATTTTGTCCTAAATTTGAACTTTTAAAACCCAAACTTTTTTTAGTTTGACTAAATGAAGTATTGACACTATTTTTGTAATTTGATATTCTTAGATAGAGGGGCTGTTGTTGTTGTTGAGACCCAGACCGTCCGATCTACCAGAAAGGTGTAGGGTAACTGTTTGGACGGCCGGGAAGTGCCACCCAATTTGGACCGGAACCCAGTGGGGGGCTGTGTAAAAAGTTAAATTTTTTAACTTTTTGCACAAATAAGGTACAGCATATAATTCATTATCTCATAACTTGCAACTTTATTAAAAGTATTTTTGCAATTGGAACTATGGGTTTCCAACCAACGGTTCAAAAAATCTTCCGCTGTTCACTTTTTGTGACTTGTCAAGTTTATTACAAAATACATTCAATACCTTTTGCTCTATATACTTTTCATTCATGAAATGTGATAAACCTGACAATACTTTTTCATCTTAAATATTTTTATGGCTGACGCGTTTTGTAAAGCTGAAGAATTTGGCTTTTTTAAATCGGATATTAGCCCTGTTTTATTCGTCATTTGCGAGTTTTTGAATAGTCAAGGTTCCTTAAAATTTGAAAATTTTTGAATTTTATAATTTTTTTTTAATAAATTGCTACAGAATACTCAGTATACCGAACTTGAAATTGTGTGGCTTAAACAGATTTTCTGTAGAATTTTGATTCAAGTCATCCAATTTGAGAGAAAAACTGAAAAACTTATATGACGCTGGATATATTTCGGTCATTACGGTTATTTAAAAGTATTATAGTCATTAGTATTATAGTTTTTAAAGGTATTATAGTCATTACGGTTATTTAAAAGTTGATAGATTTGATTCTACGATGTGAAATACTAAAATGTTTTTTTGCATATTATGCGCACATTCTTTATGCGATAAGAATGCGTTTAATGTTTCGTTCCTTTCTCAAGTTCCAATGTTTTGAATGTATGTATATCTGCACTGCTTCCGGATCCGGGTTACACATTGGCTTTCGTGGAAATCTTGTTTCGACGCTATGCGGGTTTTCCAAGACAAGTACGAGTAAACTTCAGATAACACTCGTGCAAAAACATCAAAGATAAATATTATATTTTCGTTCTCAACAATGGAGCTCTGACCTCTGCTCGATACATTCATTCACCAATACCCGTTTCTGATGAGTGCACTTTAAAATTTGAGATGCAATAGGGTTACCGTTTCATTATCACTGGATTTATCTAAGTCAGTTTAATCTTGTAATATTGAATACTTATGACCGGGATTATTATAAGATGCGTATTATACAAAATCTGATTTGGGCAGCATATGACTTTTCCTAGAGACTTTTCTCTTTATTTCTTAAATATTAATAATTTAATTACATTGAGTTTTACTGAACAAAATAATAAGTATACGGATTTGAAATGACATTAAATTTGCACTTTTAATTCTATTTTCGCTTTCATTTGGTAGCTGCACGTATTTTCAAAGGCGGCGTAGAAAAAATGCGAAAAAACTAAAATATCTCGAGAACAGCTAATGCTAGAGTAATGGAGTTGGTCTCATTCTTTTTATTGTTAAAAATTACGTATAAAACAAGCCTTTAATTGATACAGTTGAGCATACGTAGTATTTTAAGTTAGATTTTAATGATTTTTGCGGGTTATTTTGTAAAAAAAAAATAAATAAATAAAAAGTCGTATTTTTCCGAATCGTACCAAATTCTAATAAGCACTGGAATAACCTACAAGTAACTTATCTACCAAATTTTGTGAAATTTGGTCAATTACTTTTTTAGCTAGAGTGAATACATTCGATTTTTGCGGGCCATTTAGCAAAATAAGGCAGGTTCTTTTATCCCGAATCGTACCAAAATCTAATCAGCATCAGGGTTACCCATAAATGCCTTACCTACTAAATTTAATGAAATTCGGTCCATTAACTTTAGAGTTAGAGTGGATACATACATTGTACAGACAGGCACACCCACAGATATCACTCTAAAAATATTTTTTTCGTATTCTAGAGGTCCCAAAACGTGTAGATCCGCCGAAAACTCGAGTTATTTTCGACAGGATTCTATTATTTTCTCTATACATTTTCACGTATAGCAGGGAAAGTGAAAAATTCTTTCATCGCCTTCACTTTCTATTTTTTTCCCCTCTTAATTATTTAATGTGAAAGATCATTCTTTAGAAAAGTACGAATGCTCGTTCGGATGAACAAAGTTCAAAAGTCCTGGCAATAAATACTGTGTATGCCTTCCTTATACATGCTTCGTTCGGTCCTGTTGTCCATTCCTACTCATTAGACTATAACATTATAACTGGTCATTTTCGTCTATCTCGCTTTGTTGCCCAGTCCATTATTCTAACTTTTTAAATTACCAGTTAGCAAATTTTATTCGATCAGGCATAATCACTTTACTATAGTGTACACCTAATGTATACATTCATGGATCTTTCCTTACAAAGTTATTGGGGTGCTCAAAGTTTTTTCTAGAAAAGTATATCACACGCGAATGGAAAAATATTTAAGAAATCTACAGAATGGGCTTCTTACCTTTGTCTTGAACCGCGAGAGTATGTAAAAGGAATCCAAGAAAGTACAACATGCGCAAGTTCTTCATCTTTGATTGCGAACATCAATTGTTATTCAGTTAATAGAAATATTTGTAACTCCTGTATCCCGCAGAGAACTACAAGGAAAATGATGCTGCAGCTGGATATTACACAGACGAAATGAAAATCGCAACGTTCTAAAAACTCAACATATCCAATAGAATTCAGTTTTTGCATCGGACATGAAATAAAATGCTGATATCATTTTATCCGCTACAAAGAAATATGCCCCCAATCTGTTTGTTTGTTCTCTAGGATAAAAAAAAAATCTATCTGTTCTGTAGGAAGAAAACTTTTATTGTCAAATAATGACTTACAGTTAAACCATTTTATAAGGTCGCCCAGATATAGAGTCACTCCGCTTAAAATGTCGTATTCAATAATTCCCCGCAAATTCGTATTATTTTTGTGTTAAAATTTACCGCATAAAGTGTCACGTCCAAATTATCCAAGGTCATTCCAACTTCCAAGTCAAACGCTTGGCCAATGTACATTTTCTGTCCCCTCGAGGTCAGTCGCCGCCAATTATAGACTGGAAAGTGTACCCGGCGTTGCCCGGAATTGGAAGCAGGAATTAATTGAATTCATTAATTAAGGTTTTTTGAAAAGCATAGTCGCCCGCTGCGCGAGCACATGCTTAAATTACAAAATACACGCGAGCACATGCTTAAATTACAAAATACACGCGGGCACATGCTTAAATTACAAAATACACACGAGCACATGCTTAAATTACAAAATACAGGCTCGCATCCAGTAAGCGCTTAATCACAACCTAGATAGCTGCTTGGGTACGTAATACGCCTTGAATGCTATACACTAACACTACTGCGTATTATGTTTTAAATACGCTTTTCCCCTTTGCGCGGGTGTATAAACTCTTTTGATACGCCCTAAATAAGCTCAGGCCACACATTAAGCTGCAGTAAGCCTTCGGGTCTGCCGTGTGGTCTGGGTTTTGAACACCCTAAATAAGCTCTTTTGGTACGCCATAAATAAGCTATTTTGATGCGCCGTAATAAATAAGCTCTTTTGATACACTCTAAATAAGTTATTTTGATACGCTTTGAATAAGTTCTTTTTACATGCCATAAATAAGCTCCTTTGATTCGCCTCAAATACGCTTTTCACCCTCTTTGTGAGCGTAATGAGCTCTAAATATGCTCTTTTGATACACTTTATATAAGGTCCTTCAATTCACTATATAAGCTACATAAGCTCCTTCGATTGAAAATTCTAATTGAAAATTTTAGCAAATTCTGATAATAGTTTCGATTCAAGTACCAACTCGCAATCCAAATAAAGATAACGTCAGTTTCGCTACTGACGTCAGATATACCAATTCTTGACCCGGCTCCCAAACCCCGTCCACTCTTGACACTGTTCCAATGTGTGTTCAAGGACGGTGGAAAAGCCTACTGTTTATCTCCCGTCTCGCGAATTCAAAACAATTCCTTTGAAAATTTATGAGGTTTTACATAAAAATTCATAATTAATGAACAGAATGCAGCAGAAACAGAATTGGTCGATCAGAGCAGTGTAGAAGACCCAGACCGTCCGACTCGTCCGGGGGACTAAGAGCAGCTATTTGGACGGCCGGGATCAGAGCAGTGTGTGATATTTAAAGAAACATCTGGTAAATTGAAGATGGGATTGTTACTCAATTATTTTATTTCGCAATATGAAAATCCGAGCCGTTTTAAACACGCGAAAAGTATATGTACTTTAAAAGTTCACGAAAATCCGTCTATTAATGATATGGATTCCGTTCGAAGTTTGTTCGAAAGATAATTTCTCGATCTATCCGATAGTACCAAGATGAAAACTCTGCGATGATGTTTTCGGTCACTAGGGAACTGATTTACGTGGAAATTGCTAAAAATCGTGCTGAAACATAAAATAACTTAAAACTAATTCGAATTTTAAAGAAATCTTGTCGAAGCGTATCGTCCCGAATCCTGAAGTACCTGTATACCAAATTTCCTAGCCGTGCGACGTTAACATTTTCACTACAGATGACACAGACAGATATCTTACTTTATTGTTATAGATGAAGTCCAAATTGTCAATTGTATCTGATCGGAGCGTGTTAACAATAGATCTTAAATAAAAGCATGAACGCCCATAGAGTAGGGCAAGTGTCTGGACATTCCCACCGTTATCCTAAACACAATATACGACAGACAAGACGTAAATATTCTACTAGGATATATATCTACGGACGTTCCAACCGTCTTATCCTTGAGTTTGCCCCCCCTCACCCCCTGGAAAAAGATACGCGCAAATGGATAAACGTTGACTGCTAGGACCTCAGTTCCCCAAATTCTACCTCATTAAAAAATGATATTTTTAATCATAATTGTATCCATATAATATACATATATTACTGAAGAGTAGCGGGATGGTGTTGATTCCTTGCCATCGACTCCAATACGTTTGTGTTGTTGACGCTGTTTCTCAGCGACTGTTTCAACTAAGGCTCCTAAATATGCAGGTGGGTGCAAAAATGGAAAATGGCGCGCCTTTGAAAAAATGTTCAATTACCAAATAAAAACAAAAATTGTGTTATTTTGTGCAATTAAACTCAATTTAATAAATTATTAAAGAAATAGAGAAAAAATTAATTTGAGTCTGCGGTTAAAGTCATGTGCTGTCCACATCAGATTTTTACTTTCCCTACATGGTAATGTATAGGGAAAGTATTGGAATAACGTCAAAAATCGCAACTGGAGTTTTCGACGGATCCATACGTCTTGACACCTCTAGAATATGGAAAAGCTATTTTTAGCGTGACGTCTGTGTGTGTGTCTGTCTGTGCAATGTATGTATATCCACTCTAACCCAAAAACTAATGAACAAAATTTCAGAAAATTTGGTAGGTATGTCACTTGTTTATATGACCCTGGTGCTGATTAGTTTTTGGTACGATTCGGGATAAAAGAACACGGCATTTTTTGCGAAATGGCCCGCAAAAATTGGCTGTATCCACTGTATCTAGAAAACTAATTGACTAAATTTCACAAAATTCGGTAGATAAGACACCTGTGGTATATCCTGGTGCTGATTAGAATTTTGGCATGATTCGGTAAAGAAAGACTCGCCTTTTTTACGAAATGGCCCGCAAAAATCGCCAAAATCTAAAATAAAAGACTACATATGCTCAAATGTATCAATTAAATGCTTGTTTTATGCGTAATTTTAGACGATTAAAAGAATAAAACCCACCACATTACTCTAAAGTAAACCATTCTCGAGATATTATTTAAATGTTTAATCTGAGGAAATGAAAACGATTTTTATTGTAGTTAAAAAACTATTTAATAAAATTTCTTAAAACTTTGTAGTTAAGTCCCCTGATGGTTATCCTCATGCTGATTAGATTTTACTATGATTCAGAAAAGTATAACTGACTCTTTTGCGAAAAGGCCAGCAAAGATAGCGAAAATCTAAAATAAATAACTAAAATATATATGTATATGTTGAAATATAGTGATTAAGTATTTGTTCTTCAGGTAAATTTTAATAACTAAGAGAAAAAGACTAACACCATGACTGTAGAATGAACTGTTTTCGAGATTTTTCTTTTTTTTATTTTTCTTTTTTTGAGGATCTGAAGAATGTAAAGTGAACTAGGTTGCCAAATTTAACGATGCAATAAAAAGGCAAATAGGATATAATATCAGAAAAGTATCCATGTTATTTTCAGCAATTAAACTCAATTTAGTGCACAATGAAATAAACAAGAAAGATCAATCATGCTTAAAGCATTGATTATGAAACACTTTCCAATTTCAATGCAATTTTATTTAAAAAAGTCGAAAAAGCAATACATTCCTCGGTAATATTTTAAAACTTATCACAATACTACATTAATTTATTATATTTGAAAACTTAAACCTTCATCGAAAAAAAAATGAACTGCATTCAAATGACGACATTGGAATATAAATTGCCTGGTTTAAACTTCTCTAAAATGTGATGCATTCCTCGGTAATAGTTTTAGAATTATCATAATACTACGATAATTTATTATATTTGAAAGCTTCATCAAAAACAACTGAAATTCATTCAAATGACGTCATAGAAAAAATAACACGCCTGGCTCTCTCTATAAAAGCAACATTTCATTCATAAATAATTTCCCATTCATGTCATTCATCACAATACTACAATAATTTATTTTATTTAAAAATTAAGACCATGGAGCTACAAGTAATTAAACTCTATGCGTAAAACTTCATCGAAAAAAATCGTCCTCCTCTTTTTAAAATCACATGAATATTTCATTCATATCATCTATGCAGACTCCATAAACTAAATGATTTTGTGTTAAAGAAATACAGCAATTGTAATACAACTCATTCTACATATTTTGCTGTTTACATTTTACATAGGTGAAAAATGGGCTTCGTTGTAGAAATAATCAAATTTGGATGAGCATTTAAACTCAAATATATTGTAATTGCGTTGTTTCAGTATGTAGATGCACAGAATTTAAGTAAAAATAAAGCGATTTTAGGACGGATACAACACTCAATAGGAATTAAAAAGAACTTTAAAAATCACGATTTTGAGACAAGATGGGTGCCATATATAATTTTGAAGTGGGTCACGTGATCTTTTCATATCATGGTCACGTGATCGCTTCATATAAGTGGTGTTATTATTATTGTAATTTTTATTTAAAAAACTACTGAATATATTTCGCTGAATTTTTTTTTATATATTTATGGAACAATTTGAATATTACCTATAATTTTCGAAGCAATTTATGAATTTTAAATCCGCTTAAAAAATGTTTGAAAAATTAGGTCCCATAGGGCTCAATGTATTTCACTTTTTTAACCCGGGTTCAATCCAAAACTAATTGGGTGATATTATTCATTTATATTCCCATAGGTCCTACAGACCGTCTGAACAACATACTAAAATTTCATTTTGATTAAGTCATTTTTACGGCAGTTATCGTGCTAACGGACAGACAGACAGACAGAATGAATGAATGAACAAAGTCATAAACACTTTTCAACTTTGTTGTAAAGTGTTAAAAATGACAAAATGAATTTGAATCTGCAAGGAAAGTCACGTGCTGCTCACACCAGATTTTTTTGGTCATTTTACTACTGATTCTCATATAAATTGACGTGAAAAATAGAGATTATGAATGTAGGAAAAACCCGAGCAGATAGACAAATACTCACACTGAAGATATTTTTTAATCGCAGAACCCGCTGATTGGGGTTTTCCAAAAGTTAAAACCGCATCTCCATTGCAGATAACTTTTGGAAAACCCCAAAAGTTATCTGCAATGCATCCACGTATCAGTCCATGAATGCTGTTATCTGCATTGGCAGTGCGATCCATAAATATTTTGCACACGGGAATTTTCATTATATGACTAACAGAAGGATGTTCATAGATAAGACTTCAAAAAATCTTATATTAGCAGCACATGGCGTTCCCTACATAATGTAATGAATTTACTTCTTTCATAGGAAAAAATGATGTAAATATACAAAATCCATGGCACAATGTTTTTGTTGCTGAATTTTACGTTGGCGATTTTCAAGATGATAACATGCAAAATTATTTCGAAGTACCCAATTAATTTATATTTCGTGCAAATCTAACTTGACAATTATCAATATTGATAGGATGGCATCCGCAATAAGCAATAAAGTGCAGATATTAAATATTTTTAATAAGTAATTCATCAGATATGCGTCCTTTTCGTTAATTTAGCATCATTTTTGTAATTTCGGCGATATGTTTGTCCATTTGTCATAATAGAAACAAGTCGTCAAGTTGATGATAGATAAATTAGTCACCGAAGTCGCCAAATTTATCGCCAAGCGTTACAGACAGACGGAGAGAAGTGTTTTTCTAATATATAAATAAATGACTATTGACGAATTGTTGCCCGTCAACATACACAACTATTACACAAAGTATCTTCTCTCGTGAATAGAACAAACCACGAAAATAATTTAATTTTATGTAATTTTCTTAATCAATTTGTTTAAAAAATCTGTAATATCCGGAGAACGATTAATGCTATTGTTCTAAAGTCATTTTCCAATTAAAAATTACATAATAAATGATTATTTCTGTAATATCATTGAAGGTTCTGATTTTTTACTGAATTATTTAAAATTTTATTTCAAAATTTGAAGGTTTTTGAGCATTCGATTACTTTTTAAGCCAATAGGATTTCAGTATTTACCGATTCTAATAATCGTACCAAATTACATTCGAAACTATCCATATTAGTTTGTGAGATATTTTATTCACACACACACATACGCACACCACCTCAAAAACGTTCGATTCTATTTCAGGGTTGCTCAAAACGTGCTCCTGTCGCAATACTTTAACTATACAGTATACTTATACTTATGTAGGAAATTTAGTGTTATGTACAGTGTACTTATGTAGGAAAAGTAATAAATATACAACATAATTAAAAATGTTCAAAAATAACTTTATTCTTCTACAATTTATTCTTGCATCATTTGGTTATTAGCACTTGTACCCTTTCAGAGGTCCCCCTTGAAATCCCGGCCACTCTTTGATAATTTCATATAGAACATCCCCAGGGGAAATGGTACATGTGCCATCGCGTGCCCCATGCAATAAAAGATCTTCTGAAATGAAGCCCTGGTATGCAAAAAGAAAAACATATTTAAGATTTTAACACTGGCTTGAGTGAAATAAAATGTGTTCACTGAAATAACTTATCGATGTCTTAGTAAAAGTTGAACTTAAATAACTAAATTATAGGTGTATAAATATAGCTTACATTGCGTGCTCCATTTACTATTCTACCAAGGGAAAAGGTTGTAGTCAAATCCATGTCATGAACGCTTTTCATTCTAAGGAGCCTTATTATTACAACACTGTATTTAATTTCAAACGGATTATATATGCATATTTGCAGTGTTTCAGATCTTTGAGGCTCTAACCAGGTTCTATTAATTATAGTGACATAATATTTGGCATGCCGTTGTTTTTTGTGGAGCATTTTAATTCTTTTACTTTTATTTTTATTGGGCCACCCAGTCCTGGGCTCTCCACAGAATTTTAGTCTGTTAGTTGGCCTGTAAGCCCTTTTAGTAGAGTTACAGTTTGTATGCAATAATGGTCATATGAATAACCATTGTTGTAAAGATAGTTAAAAAAGAGTCCAGTATTCAGCTTCCCTTCTTTTTTCCTTTGGTATAAAAATTAAAATGTATGGAAAAAGGAAATAAGTCCAAGAAATTTAAATTGAAAATAAATGGTAAATAACATTTTAAATGAAATATTTAAAGGTTTAAACAAGTCATCTTAATCTGCGCATATATTTATATGTACAGATGTTTTATTCTATATTATTTAATCAAATAAAATTAAAAATTGGCATAAAAATTCAAATGACTGGAAAAGAGAAATAATTTCAAGCACATTAACTTGCAAATGTAAGATGAATAGCATTTTAAATGAAATACGATATATCCTATTTAAGCAATTTAACTTATTCTGCACATATATACTATCCGACACAGAAAATGCAACACCATGAAAGAGCGAATCGAGTGTGATGATAAAGGACACATAGATTGAGATGGCATATACAGGGTGTTGCTTTGAAGTGACGACAAACTCAGAGGGATGATATTAGACATCAAGAGGAACAAAAATTGCCATAGAACATGGTATCGCAAACCACGTTTAGCCAGTGAAAATCGCAAAAATAGACGTCAAGAGAACAGGGAAAGAGGCTGTCGGTTGATCGATGATTTCTCGCCGTTCATGGGTTGGCTCACCGTGCCTGTCGTAAGTAAGTAACGTTTCAAAATGAATGCGCTGGTATAGGAGCCACCGGATACCTTGCAAGACTTGTCTGCTGATGGTTGCCGTGTACGGTCGCGCGTTAGCTTGCTGAAAAACAGCATTTTGCAAACGCTGAGGGTAGGGAAGTGCAACCGGCCGCAACATCGCATCCACATATCGCCGTGCCGTCATTGTGCCTTTAATACGAACAAGATTTGACCGGCTATTGAAACCGATGGCACCCCAAACCATGATGCCGCGTTGTCGAGCAGTATGGCGTTCAACAGTAGTAGCAGGATTGGATCTGTTTCCACGTTTTCTCCAGACTCTCACACTCCGACTGCCATTCAATAAACAGAACCGAGGCTCGTCGCTAAACACTACTCTGCCCCATTCAGTCGTCCAAGAGACTCGGGCCCGACACCATTGCAGTCTCTCACGTCGGTGTCTTGTCGTCAATAGTAGTCTTCGTAAAGGACGGTTTGAGTGCAAGCCACTTTCGGCCAATCGTCGAGGAACTGTTCTCGATGATATTGGAACATCCAATGTACCTTGCAAATTCTGCAGAATGTCGACAGTCGTCATTTGTGGGGCCGTCACAGCATGCCTTCGAATGCGTCGATCAACGCGTGCTGACGTATGTCTGGATGGACCAGTACCACGCGACGATTCACATGCCCTTCTTCTTCAATCCACCTTCTCTAAATCCTTTGCACAGTAGACGCATCTACGCGTGGCGATACGCCGGTGCAACCACCCAGGTGTCCGTAGGCATAAAATGAATCCTCTCGCACGATCGTCCAAATGCTGAAACGGATTTCGGCGTTGCCAGCCAGACATCTCTTCAACAACACGTGTCTTTTGAAATGAAAAATAGCTTGGAAAACGGGTTTCCATAGGCGACAGACAGTAACAACTGTTGACTCATCTGCCGTTTCCATCTCTTTATCTCGAGCTCTAATCATATGATCTACTTGCATTTCAGATCATTTGCATACATCGGCCAGCTGCATTTGTCTTTCAATTTGCACAATTATACGGCCAAAACTTCATGGTGTTGCATTTTCTATGTCGGGTAGTGCATTTATATGAACTGTATATGTTTTATTCTATATTATTTAATCAAATAAAATTGAAAATCTGATGTGGGCAGCACATGACTTTCCTTATATAATGCAATGAATTTACTCCTTTCACTGTTAAAATATAATGTATAAGATCCACGGTACTGTGTTTTTAACGTTGAATTGTGCATTTGGCAATTTTCCGGATAACAACATGTAAAACTATTTCAAAGTACCCAAATAACTTATATTTAACAACTCTAAATTAACAATTATCAATATTGATAGCATCCTCAATAAGCGATATAGTCCATATATTAAAATATTGTAATAATTAATACATCAAGTAGGTGTTATTTTCATTAATTTAGCGTTATTTTTGCAATTTTGACGAAATTTTCGTCAATCTGGGGCGATATATCGCCAAGCTGGCGATACTTTGCTAGATTATTCACCAAGTTCGTCAAATGCATTACCAAGTGTTACAAACCAAACTTAGAGAAGAGCATTTCTTATATACTAGAATGTATGCCCGCCATATGAAGGAAATCAGAATTTGCAAAACATTACTTTCCATTTGGCGTCATTTTTATCAATTTGGCGACATTTCTGTCACTTTGACAACATTTAAAATAGTCGCCAAGTTGGCGATGTCCCGCTAAATTTTTCGCCAAGCGTTACGGACGGACGGATGGAGAAATGGAATATTCTTGTAGTCTACTCTTATGTTCTTCCCAAGATATTGAACTTTCATTATTTCGTCATCATTTCATTGATTTAGCGTCGATTTTATGAATTTGGCGAATTTTCATCAATTGGGTGAGATTTTCGTCAATTTAGCAACATTTAAAAAGTCAGCAAGTTGGAGATATTCCGACAAATTCGTCACCAAAATTTTGCCAGACGTTACGGACGGAAAAATAGGTTATTCTTATAGTACAAGCTTATTTTCTTTCCAAGATATTGAATTTTCGTCAATTTGTCATCATTTTTATTGCTTTAGCGTTATTTTATCAATTCGACGACATTTTCGCTAATTTTGAAACTCTTAAAAAGTCGCCAGGTTGGCGACATTCTACCAATTCGCCGCCTAAATCTCGCCAAGCATTATGGGCGGAGAAATAAATTATTCTTTTAGTAGCTAAATACCTATTGGCGTCCAAATACAAAAGTATTACCTAAAGTAACTTTTCTCATAAATGAAACGAGCTAGATCCACGAAAATAATGTCACAAAATTTATCGCATGATATTACATATGAAAAGTGAACATATTTCACAATAGTTAATATTTTTTTTTATTTTATGTGATTTTTTGATAATTTTTTTTGAAAAATGTACAATATCTCGAGAACGGTTCATTCTAACGTTCTGAAGTTTGTGTCAATCGTTTTCTAATGAAAAATTACATACGAAATGATTATTTGCGTAACTTTATTAAAGGTTTTGATTTTTTGATGATTTTTCAAAATTTCATTCGAAAATTTAAAGGGATTCCGTACATTCGATTGCGTTTCAAAACAATAAGCTTCCATTCGTTCGTCTCCACAGACTCACACACACACACACACACACACACACAGACATCACCTCAAAAACGTTTCAACAAATTAGTACTTCCTTTGATTCGTATTCAAGAATGCTTGAAATGTGCTTTCCCGTTGGAAAATCGAATTCCAATTTTCGACCCCGTCATAATACTTTCCTATACATTATGCATATAAGGAAAGTAAAAATTGGCATAAAAATTAAAATGAGTGAAAAGGGAAATAAGTCCATGAAACTTAAATTGCAAATGTAAGTAAGATAAATAGCATTTTAAATGAAATGTTTAAAAGTTTAAACAATTCGTCTCCAAACAAATGTTTTGAAATCATTAAAATATCTCAAAAAAGAAGAAAGCGAAATCAATAAGGTCTGACAAAATATAAAACTGCTGCTTGTGGAAATAACACAATTAGTACTTCCTTAAAGAAAGCAGACATATGCAAATTACGCGACTATTAGACTTAGATACAGTTTTTGCTTGGCATTTGTTAAGTAAAGACCTGATGAAGAAGAATCAAAACTCCATCGCGAAACAATTGCACGTAATTTGCATATGTAGGTTTTCTTTAAGGAGGTACTAACTGGCGTTTGTTAAGCAAAGGTACTGTTTTGACCTGATAAGGAGGGATCAAAACTTACTCGAAACAATTGTTGTCACTTAATATGCATATGTATGTTTTCTTTAAGGAGGTACTAATTGGGGTTTATTAAGCAAAGATACTGTTTTCACCTGAAAAGAGGGATCAAAACTCCCAAAAAATTGTTGTCACGTAATTTGCACATGTACACTGCTCACAACTGAAACCGCAACACCATAAAGTTGTAGGTGTAGCTTTATGTAAATGAGGCAATGGAAACAGCAAGGCGAGATATGCAAATGATCACAGTTTCGTTACCCATAGTGACGTAACACCTTGCCGAACAGCATAAAAGCGTCAGGTCGAGGAGGAGCGATATCACAGCTAAATTGTAGCGCCATTCGTTTCAGGTAGTAAAAATCATCACAGTATACCAAAAGTACGTCGACGTATCGCATACGTTCAGTTGCCGTCAACGAAACGGCAACAAATCATTGTTTTACAAACGGGTGGAATGAGCCTTCGAAGTATCGCTGAACTATTGAGTCGTGATGTGATCACAGTTCAACGGTTCGTGAGAGACAACGAAACGACACGAAGATCAGGTATGGAGCTTCCAGGCGTACCACACCACATGAAGATCGTATGCTTCTGAGAAGCGTTGCGCGGGAGCCGTTTATCATAGCAACCGTGTTACAACAATATTTATCCCACACTACAGGTAACGTAGTTTCGACGCAAACAATTCGAAACCGTTTCCATGACGCAGGATTCCGAGGTTGACGATCTTTTCGACACCTACCGTTTCAGCTTCTTCACCTGTTACGTCGCCTCCAATGGTGTCAAATGAAACGCAATTGGTCGACAGAATGGCGAAATATTCTGTTCACGGATGAATCCCGATTCTGTTTTGGCATGCCAGTTAGCTGGTGTTTCTAATAACGCCACCAAGAAGCTTTTTCTATCAGTCGCCACACAGCCCCCCTAAGTGGTACTATGGTTTGGGATGGTATAACATTTGGTGGACGAATACCTTTGGTCCATGTTTCTGGCAGTATCACGGAACAGCTATACGTCTTTGACATTGTGAGACCTGTGGTACAGTCATATCTGTCAACCAGATCTGGACTGTTTTTCAGCAGGATAATGCCAGGTCACATACTGCACGAGTAACTATGAATAGTCTACAAATTTTTGATATCCTGCCTTGGCTAGCATAGTCTCCTAATTTGTCGCCAATTGAACATATCTGGGACATTATGGGTCACCTATTAAGAGAACTCCCAATTCGAACAAATCATATTCAGTTACAAGCCCAATTGCATGCTGTGTGGAATGCCATCCATCCCTCAGCACACCATTGACTATCTCATTGACGGGATGCCTCGTCGTATTCAATCCTGCATAGCCGCTCACGGTGGGCCTATTCCATATTGATCTAATGTCAACAAAGTTCCATGCTTTCATTTTCTAGGTATGATGTTTTGATCATTTGCACATCTCCATATTACAATTATATTCTGTAAATTTCATAAGGATACATCAATTTCTTCATGGTGCTGCGATTTCAGTTGTGAGCAGTGTATAAGAAAGTGTTAATTATGTTAAATGGGGGTATAATGTGTTTCTCATTTTTTCAGAAAGCGGGTGGAATGAACTTGTTCCCTTTTCCCAATCAGTTATTCAATTGCAAATTCATAATCACGCCGTTTTATTAGAAATCTTGTTAAAAGCGATCTTGTTATAAGTGGATTTTATTGTTATCCTTGAAATTTATTGGGTGCATATGTACCAATCCATCTATGTACGCTCCATTTAATTTCTATAATCAGCATTTATAAAGATTTTCTTTACAATTCGACCAAACTACTTCATACGCACAAAATTAGTCGTGTAACCGCGCTAATTTTCTTCCTCAGCACCGAAAAATTCTGTATCGGAGATTAAGATTTATGTTTCATGATGCAATAGTCGTGAAAGAACAATGTGTGTTGGGGGAATTCTCCTTGTTCTCAGTCAGCCACCGAATATGATCGAATTGAAAGCCTTCAGGGCGTGTCTGGCAAAAGGTAAATGGAGAGTTATTTATGGTTTCAGGAAAAAAAAGGTCATCTGTCCATAGGTATAATTTCTGGCCGAAAGAGGGAAAATATTGATGAAATGCTGTACAGCAATGCTAATAATTAAGTAGTGATTTAAGAAATGTAATGCTGGTAGTCTGAAGACGTCTGTAATGCTGGTAGTCTGAAATAGAAATGACCATTAATCCTTGAAGATGCAAGCTTATATTTATTAGTCAGTGAATTACTCAAATTGGAAACAGTCAACAACTATTCTGCTTTGCAATTAAGAACATAAAGTTCGGAACAAAATTCGGAACGTTAAGAACATAATTCGGAATTCAGTGTTAATTATATGTGATTAAGTGGCGTCACTAGACTTTTGGAGCTCTGGAGAAAATAATTTCAGAGCGCTCTTTCTTATGATGCAATCTTTGATCATTAAGTTAAAATTATGTTCATCGCAACTGGCTCCCCCTTCTTGTTCAGCGTCCTAGAGCGCGATTGCTCAGTTCCGCTTCATGACGGTACGCCACTGAAGTGACCAAGAAACAGTTTCTTTTAAACAACATTTAAGACGCACACACAAAGAGATAGATGGATATATATAGAGAGAGAAGGTGAGAGATGGATGGAGAAGGAGGGAACAGCAAAGAGCTGGGTGAACGGTAAAGTCCAGACCAGTGTTTTACAATAAAACTGTTTTCGTAATAGGAGCTTGTAATAATTCTCAACTGAGTTTGTCAAGTTTCTGCAAAGTTTCACATTTATGTATATCAAATATGTGCTAGTATAATGCTTTCTACGAGTAGATCTGAAAGCTTTGATTTAAGATACGTACTCTACCAACTGAACTATCCAAACTATCAGAAATCTGTTAATTCCCCCCCCCCAACTCTATATGCTTTATCTCTGTACATCCATTTATAATTATTTTCCTCGTATACAATCACTTTATACACTAACGCTATGTTTACACCAGAATGATCGAGTGCAAAGCGTGGGATAAAGTAACTGTCATATGGTTTTTCCCATACTTCCAATATTAGATATTGGAATAATAGATATTGGAATTATTCCCATAATTCCAATATCAGAATTTATAAATTTCGGTCCCTGAGACGGTAAGGCAATGATTCCCATGCGCCCCATCTGGCCACCTGCTGAGAGAGAGAGAGAGAGAGTCAATTCAATATACATCTCCGCTGTAGTTTCTCTCTCTTTACTCACCCGCAAATGCATAATTCCTCTCACTCCTACAAAGTGACATTTTGCGTAAGACACGCAAAGTTTATTTAACCCCAAATCATGCTGTTTTCAGAGAAGGAGTTAATCAATGTTAGTTGATAGGTAGAAAGTGGGCTTATGTAAAATACTTTATATTGTTTTTGTTTTTTGATTATAGTAGGTGTCAATCAACAAATGTTGTTATGTTTTATAATTATTTAAAAGTGTCCTCATTTCAATTAATGGTTAGTTGTATTGTTTTGATCACGGCCATTCCTCGCGTCCTGGACAGGACGTGTGGTAAAATACCACGCAACAGTAGCCATTAACTAATACGTAAAATTCAAAATTTTCAATGGCTACTGCTTTGCGAGCGACCACTCTGTATCAGCCATTAGACTCACAATAAACTCCAGATATAATAGAGCGCACTGATGGCAACCGAGTACATGTGATCTTGAAATCTATAATCACGTAAGCCTCATGTCAATTTAACAATAGAGTTTGGTCATCATCATAAAGTTTTACCCTCAAGAAATCTATACGACTTCTTTATCTCGATACAAGCTATGAGAAACCTCTCAATGCATAACCAAAATTGACATGCTCTTTTATAAATAAGATTGCAACTTACCGAAGCTCTTAACCTTCTGTAATTTACACTACTTTTAGTTTCTTTGTACTAGTTTGCCAAAAATATTGATGAAGAATCGACATTATTGTTATAGATTTTCTATAAAAACTTGAAGTACGTATCGTTCCACAAAAGTGTAAAGACAGGATGGTGATATTTGGATGTTTCAACGTGGCAAACAGTGTGACTCCTAGCTACGAAGCTAGGAGTCACACTGTGAAATTATTCCTCAGGACAGCAAATGGCATCGCATCGCTGGATCGGATGGGCTGTTATTTGATCGGTTTACCAACAACAAATATAAATTAGTTCACAAAATAAATTGTACGCATTTCGTTTTGTGAAGTGTTTTCCATTCGTTGTTTTCTATAGTTACCCCTTTAAAGAGAAGTGTTGTTTTCGTGCTCAAAATAATTTACGACCAAATTGAAGATCTACACTTTATCAAAGGTTCGTATTACGAGAAAATCCTTTCTGGAATTCCGTCCGTCTATCGGTCAGTCTATTAGCAGGTTCATGTAGCCACATTTTCTTCAAAGCCACTCAAATAAAGCTAAATTTTGTAAAAATGTAGTTTGTTATATTCTTGTAAAAACAATGTGGATATTTCGTTTTTAAATGTTACTCTTATCGTACGTTTTGTGCTCGTGCACATTTATGCACTATGAAATTTATAACCGGTTTTTCGCTTAAAATTTCAATTGACTGAAACCAAATTTTGTAAAGAGATAGGGTGCCATATGAATGTGAAAACAAATTCACAATTTTTGCCTATATCGTGTGTAGAACGCACGTGAGCATTTTCAATTTTATCACAATATTTCCAAACGTACTCAATAAAAAAATAACAAATTTAAAATAAATATAGGCTATTACATTAGTGTGATTTCCTCAGTAGGTTTTTTATATATACAGATGTGGAAAAGTAGTTAAGAAAAAGGGGAAAACGACTACGGGAAGAGCGAGATTAATAAAATATCTTCTTCTCTGCTCATTCAATAATCTTTTTATATATAACCTTTGATCATTCAATAATCTTTGAGCATGGCATTCAGTAATTTTTTTTAACGTACTCATGCCGACTCCTTACTGCGTGTCCTCTGATAACGGATCAGTAGCACACAGAAATCGGCAAGAGTACGTTAATGCCCTAATCTTATTTTGCATGTGCTGCCTTTTATTTCACAGATGGATACTACGTCTCTAGTATTATTTGCATACGCTCGAGAATCGTTCGGCAACGTTTAGCAGCATTGTGGCATGACTGTGTATCTAGCAACTGATTAAGTATAACTGATATTTATTGCCATACGTATACGCGTTTTGCTCGTTCCTTGTATCTCTTACTACTGATTAGGCAATGCTCTACAACTTTGAAATTTCTGTTGCTGTTTATTTGGCTTTGTTTCGAAGTTCGTTAATCTAATTTTAAAAATTATTCGCTATAGGAGCTGCAATCCCTTTTATTCGATCAGGTATGTATACTTTATTATAACGTGTGCACCCAAAGTGAAAAATGTAAACCCACCTTTTTGGCGGGTTTGCATTATTCACTTTAGATGATCACTTTGGATGAATCGCCAAGAGTATAATCACTGGATGAAACGAATTTCGTTTCCAAGTATTCATCCGAAGTGAATTAACTCATGCACTTCAATATGACGGAAACTAATGTGGCACGAGAATATGACTGAATTATGTGCAATTAGCGATTCCAACGGCGCTGTGAAATTTCCTCGTTGCTGTAACTGCGGAAGTGTGATTATTGATATGAAATAATCAAGCACTTAGTTTGCGCGCACTCCCGCACAGATTTAGTAAGCGTTAAAAATCAAAGGGTATATATACAGAATTACAAGAGAAAGCATAATTCCTAAATCACAGGTAAGTGTTTGTATTAAGTATTCACACAATATCAAACAAAATCTTACTCCAAATTCTCATTGAAATAATTGTTTACCTAAATGTTTGTTGATTTTATCAGTTATTACTGAATGTATGCCGATTTTGCAAATTATATTCAGCATAAATGTAGATTACACTACGTTTTTTTTATTAATTTTAAAGTAATTATTATTTTTTAATTATTTTTCTATGAAACTATATTTGAAGTATAAAAAGTTTACAACACAACAATTTATTAAAATGTGAAAGAATTCTTAATTGAGAGGCTTGTTTATGACACATAAACGAGAACCCGTTTTATTATAGTACTTTTTATTTGATACATTTTTATTTATCGCTTTGAAAAGCTGTAAATTTTCCGAAATTTTAAGATTTTGTGAACAGGTGTTTAGAATTAAAAAAAAAATTGCTTTTTCTTTCCGATGTAACAGTAAACATGCAACTAATAAATGTAAAAAATAATAGTTTTTAAATGAATCTATTTTGTTTAATCTCATAGTAAAGGTATTCTACAACGAACTAATAGGACCAGTTCCAATGTCACGTGCAAATTAAAAATTCTAATAAATAATTTTTCATCTATAGTAACAAAAATTAAATTAGAAATAAATGATAAGAAGTAAAATTCATAGCATCAAACACTTGGCATACTTATAAAACGCATGTGGCTGCTTAAAACAAAATAATTAAAAATATTGGTTAAATTATATTAATGTTGAATACAAAATTTATTTTTCGGCATATCATTTTTCGAAATGCATCATTTTGTATTTTAATTACCTGTGTTAATGATTTTTTTAATTTTTTATGTTAATCAGTATTAATGTTTAGAAAAAATTCTATAGGCAAAATTTAATATAAACCCCTAGAAAACAAAATGATTGCGTCTACATTTGCGTTCACTGAAGATAAACATTCAATTTGGATGATTCATCTATGATGAGTTCTCCAAAGTGAGCAAAATGTTGGCCATGGCAGACTTCTTTCAGCCATCCATTTCAGTGAATATAGCGCTTACATCTTCACTTTCAGTGATTCATCTAAAGTGATCACCCAAAGTGAACAATGTAAACTCGCCTTTACAAAGTTATTAGGAGATTAAAGACTTTTCTATAGGAATTATGTATAAATGTATTCAGTTAATTTTTATCAAATGTAATACATGGCATAGTCATGAATTCGAAAAGGATGGTGATTGATGATCGGATGAGGGGGGGGGGGGAGGGCGTTACAGTGCTGGATTTCATTTCCAAATATGGATCTATCTCATAAAGGACTAATTAATTGTTTAGACACAGCGGAGGGGAAAGAGAAGTCATGAGTTTTCAATGTCCCCACCCTGCTTACGTCACTGATGTAGTGCAATTAACGATTAATTAGTGTTAATGACCTAATAAGATCGACCCTGAACCACTGATTATGTTTACAGCTCTGAGGTCACGATTCCAAGCTTTAAAACACCTCTTTTTTAGCGGATTTTCAAACTAGAATAACTCCATATTGTTGAATCTTACCTAATGAAAATTATTTGTGTGTCTTTCTGTTTGTCTGTCCCTGCGGAGGTTGTGCGTAAAGTAATCCACCCAATACTTTTACCGCCAAACATAATGCGCACATGGACTTTTACCAATTCTGGTAGATAAACAACCCTGTAGAAGGAGTGATACGAATTGTTTTTGTTGTTTAATGAATTTTCACTTATCTAAATAGTATTTAAACACATTTGTGTAGGATTATTGACCGATATTACAGAAATAATTTGTGAAAAGGATAAATAACATTACATCAAGTCATGAATCATGAACTGGCATTACATCAAGTTCTCTTAAGAGTCACACCTCAGTATTTAGTGAGCATTTCTGTAGATTAAATGTTAGGAGTAATTTTACTGTCGACAAATTTTGTAAACTTTATAATACATTATAGTTACTGTGATCTTGATATCTTTTTTATCCCTTATGTAAATTTTAAATCTGAGTTTATATCAAGAATGAGATTTTTCCTTGGTTAATTCTGTACCTTTTGATGATTTCATATTAACTGTAATTTTTATTGTATTTTTAGTATCAGATTAATGGGGTTCCGTTACTTGACGTGTACACTTTAATTTAAATAAATAAAATATCACATAGATCAATAAAATATCAATAAATCAATAAAATATCACATATTAAATAAAATATCCCGCTTAACATCATCGAAAATATAAAAAAAAACGCTCTTTTTAAACATTTTTGAAGCAAATCTATAGGACAATTGCCTTATATTTATCTATTTATTTTTAAATATATCGAAATATTCATGTTTTAGGTAATCTGATTTCGCCGCATCCGAAAAAGAAAGATTAGCATAATTCTATAGTTTAACAAAAATATAGATGTTTTACATTCTAATATTTTTTTCTTTTAATTATTCTATTTTCTGATTTCCTCTTAATTTAAGCACTGTTGGATTTTCGGTCATTCTAGGCAGACGATAAACGGTAAAATAGCAGATATGTGTCGAGACTGAAAAATAGCTTTATATCTAACAAAGAGGATTTTATTTATCAGTTTTCTCACTATAAATTTAAAATATATCATATGGATATTTTTAATATAATATTATATTATCATTATAAGCGTTGAACTAGAAATTAGCGAAGCTCTGATGAAGATTTTCTTGAATTAAAATTTTCTTGAATTAAGATTTTCTTGAATTAAATTTTCTTAAATTAAATTAATTCCTGCTATAACTCCCAGGAACACCGGGTACGTTTTCTAGTGTAAAATAAAGAGATAAACAAATTGCTTTCAAAATTGTTACCTACCATTCGTGTTCCACATGTGATTAGTTCTCTTGCTGCTTGTAGCATTTCGTCGTTCGGCCTGGTTGAAACGTAGTTTCCGATAAAAGCTATTCCGTACGATTTACTGTTCCATCCTTTTGTATGTATTCCTTCCCTAGTCCAACCAACGCCTTCATATACTCTTCCATCACCCCCAATGACAAAAGAGTAGCCAATATCGGACCAATCTGTTAAAATGCATGATACTGTTATGATAAACATGCTGCATGGATCAATTTGAATAGAGTAATTAGAAAATTAATAGTAATTGCTTTAAGAGCTTAATGAAAATATTTTAAATTAATTACTTCATTCAAATGAAGATCCCTGCAACAAATTTTCACGGGTCGGATTCTCATGTCAAAACAATTAAATCTTAATGGCCAAATAAACAATTAATAAAAAATTAAAATTTTTGTATAGTGGTATTATCCAGGTATTGACATGAGAACCTTAAATGAAATGATAATAATATAAAACAATACATAAATAAATTCCCAATTTTTTTTTTTTTTATATTTAAAAAGAAATTATTTATTAAAGAAAATATATATATTCATTAAGATTATATTATATGTATATAATCAATATTAATTGACATTTTTTTTTTTTTCACATAAAATAAAGTACCAATAAAAGAATAAAGAAATAAGTTCCTTTTACTCACAGCTTCTGTACTATTGTGTACTTGTTGAAAAAATATATATATATTTCAAAATTAGTAAAAAATATAATGCAAATTCACATCAGAACATTTGCAGATGATCTCTTCATCATGCTCTATTTTGTACTTCATTTTTAATTAATATTTTGTATGAAACCTGTATTTTTTTTATATTGAACCTTCAATATAAATTCTGCTGATATCATCATTTTAAACACTATCTCCTCAACTAGGAGCACTATCAACACATTTTTTTGTGAACAATGCCACAGATTGACTCATTTAAAATGCACACATCTTCAGCTCCTCGGAGCTCAGCCACTTCAAAAATTCACTGAACATTTTGATACACATATTTCAGAAATGAAATAAACTAGGTCACTACACCTTTTGAAAATCACAGACCTACTGACTGAACTTCAGCACTTCTAAAAATTACACCTCTTGAAAACACACTGACACTGACTTCTAAAAATTATACCTCCCCTCTTCCCAGGGAAGGGGGAGAGACCAAAAAGCTGCTTCCCAGTTCACATTAGCATGTTGCTAGGGCCCAGTAACAGAAGAACAAAAAAATTAAAAAAATGACTTCTGGGTAAGAAAGAGACGTACCAATCAACCATTGGTTACTGACCAGTGATGTCACTTTGATCCACGAATTGTAGAAAGGGGAGAAAAAGTTCTTTCTTCGCATGCTCAATGTATTCCCAGAAAAAACCTCTGCTCACAGGGAAATCGGAATTGATGATCTTGCACATCTGTCAAGAATGGTAATTGAATGCACTTGGTGTTAATGGCTGCAAATACATGCCAGATTGTAGATAATATGAGAGGTCTCGTTTAGCTTTCAAAATTCTGTTTTTCCACACCTTAAAATGTCACTTAAGGTTTTAAGTGATCTTGCTAAATGCTTTTTAATGACTTTAGTGCCTTCTACTTCGAAGCCACTGTGGGAAAAACATTCACTACCTCAGACCACCATGAATTTAAGAAAAGTTCTCATGGGAAAAAAATAACTTTTTTTGTTGTTGTTGTTGTTGTAAAGTTATAAAGTGTTATGATGAGTTTAAAGTTTTTAAACACATCACAACAGATACATTAGTTCGGGAAATATAGATGCTCAGTGCATTATTGAATGTTAAATAGCGAGAAAAATCAGAATTTAATTCCGAAAAAATTGAAATAGGTAAGCATGTTTTCATCCTCAATAACACATTGAACATTTCTAACGTGCATGTATATGTAGAATATAATATCTCAAGAATAAATTTAGGAAGGAGCCTTCATGGGGGGGGGGCTAATTGTATGTACACTTCATTTTCGACGGAACTGTTAAGAATTTTCACATTCTTTTGCACACTTGTTTCGTAGTCATGCGAATTTTCGGAAAAACCGAAAGCGACATCTCTAGCATTGGAAGTTGAAATCCTTAGTGAATCCCTCAATCTACTCAGAAAATTGATGCTGAATCCATATCAGTAGTTATCTAAGCTCTATTTATAACCAATTTTGAGAAACAAATGTTTTAGTGAAATTAAAAATTGTTTAATCGGAATTGGGATATAACTGGAAGTGGAAATCTTTAATACATCTCCTCTAACATTCGATGCTAAATTCATATCAGCCCTCATCTAAGCTCAATCTATAGCGAATCGTGAGAAATATATGTTTCAAGGAAATCGGAAGTGAAAATCTTTAGGTAACCGCCCTCCCCCGCCGAAATTTGATGTTAAATCCATATCATTTGTTATTTAAGCTCTGTCTGTAGCCAATCTTGAAAAATAGATATTTTAAGGAAAATGAAATTTTTTAATGAAAAGTGACATCTTTAGAACCGGAAGTGGATTAGTAAGTCAGCCTACCCCTCCGGAATATAGTGCTACATCCATATCAATTATTATCTAAGCTCTATCGGTATCCAGTTCTGAGAAATATGTGTTTCAAGGAAATTTTTTGAAACGGAAGTGGAAAAGGAACAGGAGGAGGATATGCTTAGTAAATCCTCCCCCCCCCCCCCCATCAGAATTTGACACTCAATCCAAATCAGTAAGCTTTATTTATAGCCAAACTTGATGCTTCAAAGAAAATCAAAATTTTTGAATGAATTTGTCTCATGTCATTCTCTTATACTCGAGAGCCAATGGACAATTTCATACTGTACCCTAAGTGAAGCCATCAAATGTAAGTCCTTTAATTTAGAATTTGATAAGGACGGTTTACCTTATCACATGATGCCGGCGCATTTATTGGTGACGTGACCAGGATTACATGGTTATGCGCTGCATTTAAAGCGCTCAATAACTTAATTGACACTTGTATCCAAAATGTCAACATGTCGTGTTACAAGATGGCTATAGAAACATGGACTTTCATTGAATTGCAGTTTGAAAAAATTCTTTAACAAAATTCTGTTTAAAAAGTTTTACAGAGGACATAATTCTATTGTAACCTATAAAACTTCTTTAATAGAATTCTATTAACATTTTAGTAAGGCATACCTCTTCTTCTTTCGCTTAATTTAGCTCAACTGCAGTCACATTTCCGCGATTAGTGAATTTGTTTTTACCTTTTCTCCTTTCAAAGATATTTAAAATTTTTATATTATATCTTTATATATTTTAAAATTCTTACTTAAATGATCCATATGGTAATTTTGCATGCTTCTCATCTGTTTAGAACAAGCAGGTAATGTGAGGCACTCGCTCGTAACAGTATGACCAATGAAAACGTGAGTTATTGGTGTATTTAAAGGATACTCCCACTTAGGGGCTCGAGCTTCCCACCTGCTCCGTGACACTATGTTCACATTTTCACCTAAAAATGGAATAAAAGGAAAATTACTTTAAGAAGTAGATCATTTTGAAACAAATTTACAGATTAAAATAAAATAATTGTTTTTTAGCACCAGTTTTAACAGTAGTTTCTTTTACGTCATTATTCTATATATAATTGTCTAACTCAGTGGTTACAAACTTTTAACTCAGTCGCTATTTAGTAATTTTAAATCTGTTGACCCCTTGACATCATGAATTGAATTAGGTTATATATCTACACTATTAAAAGCCAAAATTCAACGGTTTCAAAATTTTGAAAAATCTTAGATTTTTTAATATACATTAAGGGGACGGTGGACGTTGAACTTTTATTTATTTATTTATTGACTTAGAAACATGAAAATTTGTATAAATATTCCTCTTAACATTATAAAAAAACATTATTTTTTTTTCAATTTTGTTATAATTTTGTATTTTTTTTTTAATTTAATTATTTTTAACGAAATTTGAAAATACTCCTTGCTTGCCATTTGTTCACATTTTTGATTAATTTTACATTATGATCACTCAAAACCACATTATGAACAAATTTGGGTATTCATTTTTAAATCCCTCAGAAAGTTAATTTTTTTCAATATTTTCCTGCATTAAAACTTAATTTTCATCCTTTAATTATGTTCTTATTCACTTTTAATTACCTTAATAAAGTCCAATTATAAAATGCAAACTCAGTTTCATTAAAAAGTATGAAAGGTGTCTTTTTGCCAAATTTCATGCATCTCAGACAAAAATTAAGACCCATAGAGCATTTTAAAAATGTAAAACCGTTGAAAATTCCGGTTTGAAAAAAATCCATTTAACCTTTTGCTTACGGGTGGCACAACGTCCATCCCAAACGAAGCCCCCCCCCCCCCCAAAAGGCAGATATTTGACATTCCATGGACACCAATGCCTGCAAAGGGGGGGGGGGTCGAACTGTTTGAGACAGGGTATGTCAAATACATGTCTTTTTGGGGGTTCTTCGTTTGGGATGGACGCTGTCTCATCCGTAAGCAAAAGGTTAAATGTGCAAAATAATGTTATATATTAAAAAAAAACTTTTAGTCGATTTTTGCTCATTTCAACGTCCACCGTACCCTTAAAAACCTCAAAAAACCTTTATAATTCTATAATAGTGTTCCCCAGCTAGCGGTATTTGTATAATTTTACCTTTCAAAGCCCCCACTTGGCCTAGAACCTTGCGGGTTTTTTTTTTAAATGTAACTAATGAATGAAATTTCTGAATAGCGGTTTCGAAAGAAAAATTTAATACATTTTTTAAGATTAAAAAAAAACCACTCTAAAATGAAGGTAAAAATAAGATGTAAGTAAGGAAGTATCTCCTACTTCAAAAATTAAGTAACAATTTTTTCTGTAAACGGGAGACAGATAAATTTCCAAAAGCGTCTAAAAGTCAAATTTTCCAAAAAGTTGAAAGTTTTGTTTATACAGATTTTTAAAAACGAGTATTTAAAATATTTTCGAGTATTTTCCGTATTTATCATTTTAAAACTGACGCCAAGCATACACTTTTCGAGGTACGGACTTCAAAATTTGTCATCGGGAACTGTCGTTCCTTAATTCTTAAACAATCATGCATGAAGCATTGATTATGAAACACTTTCCAACTTCAATGCAATTTTATACAAACACTTTTCAAATGCGATACATTACTCGGTAATATTTTTTAAATTATCACAGTACTACATTAATTTATTATATTTGAAAACTTCATCGAAGAAAATGAACTTCATTCAAATGACGGCATTGAAATATAAATTGCCTGGTTTAAACATCTCTAAAATGCGATACATTCCTCGGTAATATTTTTAAAATTATCATAACACTACAATAATTTATTATATTTGAAAACTTCATCGAAAACAAATGAATTTTATTCAAATGACGTCATTGAAATATAAATCGCCTCTATATAAAAGCAGCATTTCATTCATAATCATTCTTCCAATCGTTTAATTCATCACAATACTATAATAATTTATTTTATTTAAAAATTTGAAAAATTGTTATCTACCATATTTATTTTAAAACGTGAAACCTTTCTCATATATAAAATAATTAAACTCTTGGAAAGATATTTATTATATAATATATGTATTTTTTCTTTCTGGAGGATATAACGAGAGTCAGAATTTAATTGAATTTGTTTTTCTCCCTATATTAAATATTTTTTATTTAAAAAACTACCTAACATATTTTACTGAAATTTTTTATATATTTTATGGAATAATTTGAATATTTCCTAAAATTTTTGAAGCAATTTGTGAATTTTAAATTCGCTTAAAAAATGTTTGAAACATTAGGTCCCATAGGATTCAATGTATTTCATTTTTTCAATCCGGGTTCAATAAAAAACTAATTGGGTGATATTATTCATTTATATTCCCATAGGTCCCACAGACCGTCTGAAAAACATACTAAAATTTCATTTTGATAAAGCCATTTTTACGGCAGTTATTGCGCTAACGGACAGACAGACAGACAGACAGACAGAATGAGCAAAGTCATAAACACTTTCAACTATGCTGTAAAGTGTTAAAAACGCAATGGTTTTCTTTGTCACTTAATTTGGTACATTTTACAATTGAATGAGGGAAACAGTCCTTTTTTAAGGCAGTTACACATTTTGCGTATCAGGTTTGAAAATGAAGTGCCTTTTCAGCCTAATCTTGGATTGGTTTGATTACTGAAAAGGAGTGGACGGGTTTCAATATACGATTTTTGAGTGCAGAGTTAGTTCTCTGTGTGAATATACCTGTCGTTCATTTCTCGATGTGTGTGTGTGGGGGGGGGGGGGGGGGGGGGGGTCTATCTTTTCTATTGCGAGAATGCAATTTTCATTCTTATAGTGACTCATGAGGGAGGGGAGAGGCTGCTGTTGGGGAAGAGGGCTGTCCATTTCTCAAATCTATATTTTTATCTATCTTAGCAACTATTTTTCCAATTTTGATACAATTTTTACGTTGGATTTTTTACTTTGTAATGGACTCACTTTTTTTTGTTAAAAAACTGATTGCTATAAAAACTGGTTATTTGTTGAGAACTGTCGGTTTCCTTAGAAGTTCTTAAAAATGTGGCACAGCGAACGTTTTCATTCTTCCATTCCAGACATCGGCTACTCGATGGCAAAAAGCTCAAAACCGGTTCATAGATGCTGATATCTGCAACGGGAATGTGATCTTAGCTATAGAAACTCCCATTTTTTAGACGAGTTCTGTGAGTATTAATAACCATGATTTCGATAAACTTGGTGTTAGTTAAAATAAACTTTAAAGTTTTACTTTACCAAAGGCGCTAAAATTTTGACAAATACACGAACTTTTGAATTTGATGTGCCTTTTGAGCGATGAAGCGTTTACAAATTAATCGTTATTCATTAAAGGGATATCTAACAGCCGCAAAGAATCTTTCACAAGAGAACTCTCATTTGACGAAACATTCTTCCGGGAAGATTCTGGGCATCCTTTTGAACCATCAGTGCCCTTGACTGATGCCCATTTAACAAACAACGATTGAAACATATCGTTTGAACCATTTCCATTGCACATTATTTACAGAAATTCCATGAACATTGAAACAGAATGTTTTATAAATGCTACTTACATGCATATGTACTTCCAGCAATTATAAGATACGCCAAGTAAGTGAGCAGTCCACTTTTGGGCCTGAAAAGAATCATTCAATAAATATCTTACGAAAATCTATATCTAAAAGACTTGGTTTGGGGTGGCAAAGATCGTGAGTCTCTATCACATTCATACTCCATAGTATTTAATTCTACCGGCCACTGCTTGTCTACTAATCGTTATCAGAATGAAAGAAAATGGTGCAAGATTTGCTCCCATTCGCTCGTCTATTTCGCCGGAATTTCGAGTAGGATACAATGAAAGGTTTGGGGGTAGTACGGTCAGATTGAGTTATTTGCGGAGGAAAATATTTGACTAATTGTACCTTACGTCGAATAGTTGTCACTCATGTACACGTGA
Source organism: Amaurobius ferox (assembly GCA_951213105.1). Classification (NCBI taxonomy): domain Eukaryota; kingdom Metazoa; phylum Arthropoda; class Arachnida; order Araneae; family Amaurobiidae; genus Amaurobius; species Amaurobius ferox. The sequence goes on along the minus strand of OX578134.1, from coordinate 21,631,080 downwards.
CTCGAAGATACTTTCCACTTCCGATGGATGATTTTTCTCTTTTTTCCGCGTTACTGGCTCCACCGGAACGTATTAACTTAAGTGGTTAATTAAGGTTTGCTAAAGAGTAGATCTTAAAATGATAACTATTAGCCTAAAATTATCTTGTCAGTGGCGTCGCAAAGAGGGATGATATACCCCCTCCCTCCCCAGGAACCCACCAGAACCCATTAAAATTTTGAGAAATGATATTTGGAAAAATGGGACCAAAATATTTGGTTATAACTCTCCACTCCAAGGAATTCGGGGAATTGTAAAACATTGATACATTTGACATAAAGGTTAGAGCTCTTACCTCAGCATCCTGACTTTGAATGAAGAGCAATAAAAGTTACGTAGGATATATATATGCGTGGAAATATTTTTGCACAACACACCGGGAAAACCAACTTATATCTGAATTTTATCTGCATTGGAATTACTTAAAGGTTTTTCCTTTGGCACGCCTCAAAAAATCGTGCAAACCTAACGGATGCAGACAAAGAAAAATGATAACATTACATCACAAAGATTTTTTTTTCCTGTTACAGTATTTGGCGAAGTTGTGCGAATGATTATAAGGATACTGGAAATAAATCTTATGTATCAAAAGCACCTTTTCCCATTCAGATTAACATAACTAGATAACTAGATATAGATAAAATGTTTATTAATTCTTATGATTAGAACTCGAATTATTCGAATTTAGAACTTTTTCTGATTTTCATAGCATTAAAACAGATAATGACAATTTACGAAACAAATGCGGAAATATATAGTCTATGGGAGAAAATTTATAATGTACACTATGGATGTAAATAGTATTAAATTTATAATGTACACTGTGGATGTAAATAGTATTAAATTTATAATGTACACTATGGATGTAAATAGTATTAAATTTATAATGTACACTGTGGATGTAAATAGTATTAAATTTATAATGTACACTATGGATGTAAATAGTATTAAATTTATAATGTACACTGTGGATGTAAATAGTATTAAATTTATAATGTACACTATGGATGTAAATAGTATTAAATTTATAATGTACACTATGGATGTAAATAGTATTAAATTTATAATGTACACTATGGATGTAAATAGAATTAAAATAGTTTATATTAACAGACCTCTCTCACCCTTCAGATAAGAAAAATGTATCCTGTTTATCGACATCACTAAATTGTCAAAAACTTGAAAAAACTTTAAAATACTTTTTTAAGAAATATTAAAAAAAAAGTCTTAGGTAAGATATCTGAAAAAGCGATATCTTTTTTCATTCTGATAATCTTTCTGATTTTTAACACTTTACAACATAATTGAAAAGTGTTTATGACTTTGTTCATTCTGTCTGTCTGTCTGTCCCTTCACGCGATAACTGCCGTCAAAATGACTTTATCAAAATGAAATTTTAGAATGTTCAGACGGTTAATGGGACCTATAGGAATATAAATGAATAACATCACCCAATTAGTTTTGGACTGAACCCGGGTTGAAAAAATGAAATACGTTGAGCGCTATAGAACCTAATTTTTCAAATATTTTTTAAGCGAATTTAAAATTCACAAATTACTTCAAAAGTTTTAGGAAATATTCAAATTATCCCATAAAAAATATAAAAAAATCTGATGTGGGCAGCACATGGCTTTCCTTATATAATGCTATGAATTTACTACTTTTCAGTAAAAAAAAATAGGTTATTCTTATAGTAGATACTTCATGAATTTTCATCAATTTGTCGTCATTTTCATTAATTTAGCGTCATTTTTATCCATTTGGTGAGATTTTTGTTAATTTGGCAACATTCCGCCAAATTCATCGCCAAAATTTCGCCAACCGTTATGGACGGACAAATAAGTGGCAAATAAATGGCTATTGGCGTTCAAATGCAAAAGTATTACTCAAAGTATCTTTTCTCATGAATGGAACAAGTTAGATCTATGAGAATGATGTAACCAAATTCATGGCATGATATTACATATGAAAAGTAAACATGTGTTTCAACAGTTAATATTTTTTTAATTCATGGGATTTTTTGATAAATTTATTTGAAAAATGGGCAATATCTCGAGAACGGTTCATGCTAGCATTCTAAAGTTTATGTCAATCGTTTTCTAATGAAAAATTACATAAGAAATGTCTATTTGCTTAACTTATTACAGGTTTTGGTTTTTTGATGATTTTTTCAAAATTTCACTCGAAAATTTAGGGGGGGGGGGTTCTAAACATTCGATTGTGTTTAGAAACAATAGGCTTCCAGTATTCATGGATTGCAACTTTTCGTACCAAATTTTCGTTCGTGAGATAGCGTCTCCACAGACTCACTGAAGCACACATACTTTCACACACACACATACTTTCACACACACACACATACTTTCACACACACACACATACTTTCACACACACTCACATACACACCCACACCCACACATACACACAGACAGACATCACCTCAAAAATGTTCTCTTCGTGATCAGGGATGCTTGAAACGTGCACCCGTCGAAAACTCGAATTCGAATTTTCGACCCCGTTACAATACTTTCCTTATACATTATTACTTCCTTTGTATACATAATGTATAAGGAAAGTATTGTGACGGGGTCTAAAATTCGAATTCGAGTTTTCGATGGGAAAGCACGTTTCAAGCATCCCTGATCACGAATCAAACATTTTTAAGGGGATGTCTGTGTGTGTGTGTGTGTGTGTCAGTGAGTCTGTGGAGATGATATTTCTCGAACAAATAGAGCGACTCGAATGAAATTTGGTACAAAAATTACAATCCGTAAATACTGGAAGCCTATGGTTTTTAAACGTAATCGAATGTTCAGAACCCCCCTAACTTTTCGAGTGAAATTTAAAAAAAAATCATCAAAAAATCAAAATCTTTAATAGAGTTGCGCAAATAGACATTTCTTTTGTAATTTTTTCTTAGAAAACGATTGACGCAAACTTTAGAACGCTAGCATGAACCGTTCTCGAAATATTGCACATGTTTAAAATAAATTTATTAAAAAAATCCCATAAATTAAAAAAATATATTAACTGTTGAGAAACATGTTCACTTTTCATATGTAATATCATGCGATAAATTTGGTGACATCAGTCTCGTGGATCTAGCTCGTTCCATTCATGAGATAATATACTTTGAGTAATACTTTTGTAATTGAACGCCAATAGTTATTTATCTGCTCTAAGAATAACTTATTTCTCCGTCCATAACGCTTGGCGAGATTTTGGCGCCGAATTTGGCGGAACGTTGCCAACTTGGCGACTTTTTTAAATATTGCAACATTAACGAAAATCTTACCAAATGGATAAAAATGACACTAAATCGATGAAAATGACGACTAACTGACGAAAATTCAATATCTTGGAAAGAATATAAATATCTACTGTAAGAAAAACCAATTTTTTTATTGTAAAAGTAGTAAATTCATTGCATTATATAAGGAAAGTCATGTGTTGCCCACATCAGATTTTTGTATATAAGGAAAGTAAAAATTTCAGCAAAATATATTTGGTAGTTTTTAAAATAAAAATTAAAACAATAATTACACCCATATTATTTGAAGAGTTCACGGGACCCACTACAAAATAAAAAAAATCTGATGTGGGCAACACATGATTTTCCTTATATAATGTAATGAATTTACTACTTGTACAGTAAAAATAATACGTTTTTCTTATAGTAGATACTAATATTCTTTTCAAGATATTGAATTTTCGACAATTAGTCGTCATTTTCATTGATTTAGCGTCATTTTTATCCATTTGACGAGATTTTCGTTAATTTGGCAACATTTCAAAAAGTCGCCAAGTTGGCGACATTCCGCCAAATTTTCGCTAAAATCTCACCAAGCGCTATGAACGAAGAAATAAGTTATTTTTACAACAGATAAATGACCATTGGCGTTCAAATACAGAAGCATTAACCAAAGTATGTTTTTCATGAATGGAACGAGCTAGATCCACGAGAATGATGTCACCCAATTTATCGCATGATATTACATATGAAAAATGAACATGTTTCTCAATAGGAAATATGTTTTTTTTATTTTATGACTTTTTGATAATTTTTTTGAAAAATGCGCAATATCTCGAGAACGGTTCATATTAGCGTTCTAAAATTTATGTCAATCGTTTTCTAATATAAAATTACATAAGAAATGTCTATTTGCGTAACTTTATTAGTGGTTTTGATTTTTTGACGATTTTTTCAAAATTTCATTCGAAAATTTAGAGGAGTGTTCTGAACATTCGATTGCGTATGAAAACAATAGGCTTCCAGTGTTTATGGATTGTCATTTTTGTACCAAATTTGGTTCAAAGTGATCCATTCGTTCGTCAGTTATCGTCTCCACAGTCTCACTGACACACACACACACACACACACACCCACACACACACACACACACACACACACAGACATCACTTCAAAAATGCTTGATTCGTGATCAGGGTTGCTTGAAACATGCTGTCCCGTCGAAAACTCGAAATCGAATTTTCGACACCGTCACAATTCTTTCCTTATACATTATGTATATAAGGAAAGTAATATGACATCCGTCTTGTGTCAAAATCGTGATTTTTAAAGTTTTTAATTTATATTAATGATGCATCCGTCCTAAAACCTCTTTATTTTTGCATTTTTTCCGTGCATCTATAAGCTGCCCCAACGTAATTATAATATATATGAGTTTAAATGATCATCAAACTTTGGTTATTTCTACAAAAAACTTTGGTTATTCTTTTTAAGCATAGAGTTAGAAATTACTTTTTCTTCCATGGTGTTATGTTTTTAAGTAAAATAAATTATTACTTTCTTTATATACATAATGTATAAGGAAAGTATTGTGACGGGGTCAAAAATTCGAATTCGAGTTTTCGACAGGAGGGCACGTTTCAAGCATCCCTGATCACGAATAGAACATTTTTGAGATGATGTCGGTCTGTGTGTGTGTGTGTGTGTGTGTGTGAGTGTGTATGTGAGTGTGTGTGAAAGTATGTGTGTGTGAAAATATGTGTGCGTCAGTGAGTCTGTGGAGACGATATATCACGAACGAATGGAGCAATTCGAATGAAATTTGGTACAAAAATCACAATCCATGAATACTGGAAGCCTATTGTTTAAAAACACAATCGAATGTTCTGAACCTAACTACATTTTTGAGTGAAATTTTGAAAAAATCATCAAAAAATCAAAACCTTTAATATAGTTACGCAAATAGACATTTCTTGTGTAATTTTTCCTTAGAAAACGATTGACATAAACTTTAGAACACTAGCATGAACCGTTCTCGAGATATTGCACATTTTTCAAATAAATTTATGAAAAAAATCCCATAAATTAGAAACAAATATTAACTCTTGAGAAACATGTTTATTTTTCATATGTAATATCATGCGATGAATTCGGTGGCATGATTCTCATGGATCTAACTCATTCACGAGAAAAGATAATTTGAGTAATACTTTTGTATTTGAACGCCAATAGTTATTTATCTGCTATAAGAATAACTTATTTCTTCGTCCATAACGCTTGGCGAGATTTTGGCCACGAATTTGGTGAAATGTCGCCAACTTAGCGACTTTTTAAATGTTGCTAAATTAACGAAAAACTCGCCAAATGGATAAAAATGAAGCTAGATTAATGAAAATGACGACTAATTGAAGAAAATTCAATATCTTATAAAGAATATAAGTATCTACTATAAGAATAACATTTTTTTAACAGTAAAAGTAGTAAATTCATTCCATTACATAAGGAAAGTCATGTGTTGCCCATATCAGATTTTTGTAGTATCGTGATGAATGAAAGGAATGAAATGAATGAAATATTTACTGCTTTTGCATAGACAGCCAGGCGATTTATATTTCGATGACGTCATTTGAATAAAGTTCATATTTTTTTCGTAGCAGTTTTAAATTTTCAAATATAATAAATTATTGTAGTATTGTGATAATTTTAAAAATATCACCGCTGAATGTATCGAATTTTAGATATGTTTAAATAAAATTGCATTGCAGTTGGAAAGTGTTTCATAATCAATGCTTTATTCATGATTGATCTTTCTTGTTTTTAAATTCGAACGAAAACTTTAAAATTTTATATATTCTTAATATAGCAGTATAGGACAAATTTCACATAACTATGTATAAAAGGAGTTATTCATGACTTAATGATCACAAAATTTAACAGTTTCAGTCGTTATAGTGTAGTAAAAAGTAGCCGTAATACAATTTTTGTGCTCGTGACATCATTAGTTTCCTCACGGAGAGACGGAAAATTACCCCCCCCCCCCCTCCCACCACCACCTTCCCGAAGAGGTAAAATTGTTACACTTGTATCAATCGAAGGATTTTTTCAAGTCCTTTAAAATGAAGGGTAACATGCTATAATTCTGATCATTTACTACATTTCAGTTAATTTATTCGTGTGATGTAGGCTGATACTATGGAATTATTCATTTTACTTTCCCTGCAATACATGGTAATGTATAGGGAAAGTATTGGAATCGTGTCGAAAATCGCAACTCGAGTTTTCGACGGATCTACACGTTTCAAGACCTCTAGAATACGAAAAAACTATTTTTAGCGTGAAGTCTGTGTGTGTGTCTGTGTGTCTGTGTGTCTGTGTGTCTGTCTGTGTGTCTGTCTGTCTGTCTGTCTGTGCAGATTTTGTATCCACTCTAACTAAAAAACTAATACACCGAATTTCACAAAATTTTGTAAGTAAGTCACTTGTAGGCGAGTCTGGTGCTGATTAGTTTTGGGTACGATTCGGGATAAAAGAACCCGCCTTTTTTTGCGAAATGGCCCGCAAAAGTTTGAATCCACTCTAGCTGAAAAACTAATGGATCGAATTTCACAAAATTCGGTAGATGCGTCACGTATAGGTCACCCTGGTGCTGATTAGATTTTGGTACGATTCAGAAAAAAATAACCTGCCCTTTTTTGCAAAATGGCCCGCAAAAATCATCAAAATCTAAACTTAAGAATTACGTATGCTCAAATATATCCATTAAATGCTTGTTTAATACGTAATTTTTAACGAAGAAAAGAATAAGATCATCCCCATTACACTAGGACTAGCCGTTCTCGAGATATATTAGTTTTTTTCGTATTTTCTCCACGCCACGTTTGAAAATAAGTCCAGTTATCAAATGAGAACGAAAATTGAATTAAAAGTGAATTAAATTTAATTGAAATAAAGAAAACGTGGATATAAGTCTGCGGGGAAAGTCATGTGCTGCCCACATCAGATTTTTTCATCTTTTTAAATAGACTAATTAATTCTTTAAAATAAAAAAAATATTTCTGCTTTTATTTTCCATTCCAAGCAGCAATTAGCGAAAGAGCAACTTTCATTAATGGGAGACAAGGCAACCGCGCGTACAACAAGTGTTGAATGTTGAAGATGTACCCATGGCAACCGTTCATCGAATGTGTTGCTATGATTTGCCCGATAAAAGAACAGTCGATTACGTGAAACACATCGACAAACACAGATAGAAATAACCCAAACAATAAATTTTCGGGCTTTCGTGTTTCATTAGAACTTACTACTTTTCGTGTCTATTGTTATGGGGAGAGGTCGAGAAAATATGGATTATGTCATTTGTTGAATCTAGTCAAGTGAAACAGCTATCAAAGTTTTTCGAATTTCTGGAAATTTTAGTTGAATAACGAATCATATTAAACATGTCCCCTCGTGTATGTTATAAAGTAATATGTAATCAATAAAATTATAAATCTACTAGTATTATCAAGAATAGAGAAACTATCACTCTTGAAAAATAAAATTGCAAGAATTTTTTAATCAGTTTTACCAATATAGGGTGTCCACCGTCGAAAATGGTTGTCTAAATCGAAAACCCGGTTCGGTTAGGTTTTGCATAATAATTGATACTGTATGTATGCAGAGATTTAGCCATTAAGTCACGGAGAGCTACTTGAGGGTCTGGACAGTCTTTTCAAATCCCCCTATTTTCCCTGGCCCGTATAAAATCGAAAATTCGGCTCAGTTAGGTTCTATCGCATGGTCCATACAGTAAATATGCAAAGATTCAGCCTTTTATATCACCGAGGGCAGATTAATTTTCACTGGCAGGAGATGCCTGGGGATTTACGTTCGTATTCTGCTAGGAAATCACCAGGGGGATAGATAAATTTCAACTGGTAGAGACGACCTGGGGGATTTACGCCAGTGATTTGCCGGAGAAGTCATTGGGGGAAGGGACAGATTTACGTAACCTCCCGTAGCGACCTGGAGGTTTACGTCACTACGAGGGAGGAAAGAGCAGGTTGGTTATCAGCTACCCAGGGAGACCAGGGCCAGGAACGCGAGAGTCAGTAGAACCATTCACCGGACAGGGCCAGAAAGTTTCCAGCAAGACTCGACCCCAGTCGCCGACGGGTCTGGTAACAGGCTACAAAAACACCATTCTTTTCTGCCGCCTGGAAGCGCCTGCTTCAAAGACCACGAGCGCAAGCACTCGGGTCTATTCGCAGATTGATTTTCCTTCCAGGTCAGGAGGACCAGAGTTATATGGAGCTAAGATCCATACACCACTCTCTAGGAGTGGACCTCCTGGGGGGAGAAGTCACTGGGGAAAAGGGCGGTTCTGTAGGGTATGGGAAGGCTTTTGAAAACCACCCCATTTTTATGCTCCCCGCTAGGGAAAACCGAAAATTCGGAGCCGTATTCTGTCCAGTGATTGATATTATAAATGAGCAAAGACACAGTCTTCTACATTAACGAGAGAGGCTTCTGGAGGATCGGAGAATATTTACCCCCATTTTCTTTGCCACTATGTTCTTTTCCTCGGAGAGGAAAATGAAAACCCGGCTTCGTTCGACTTTTTACCGTGTTCGATACCATAAGTGTGCAAAGTTTTAGTCCTCTAGTTCCTCGAGGGGTTTATGGAGGGTCTAGAAAGACACAAATATATTGTACAATTATTATTGCGATTTTCAATTTAGCGATTAAATGTTATCAAGAAACATACCATAGAATTATAGAAAATATTGAAACTGAGTCCTCTCATCAGAAGGTTTAAACGAATCTATTCTCTTATTCATCTTTTCGATTATGGTCTTTAAATGCTAAGTTGAACACATAAGAGAGCAAAATAATTGAAAAATAATTGGAAAACAGTAACAAATGAAATAAGCAAATCAAATCAGCTTAAAAATTTCCCGCGTAGCCCTCAATCTATACATAGCAACCTACATTGTAACAAACATTTTATTTACTTCTGAAATACGAAACATAATACGCTGTCAACTATACCAACATGTACAAATACACTGCATGCCTAAAATTAGCTGAAGTCTTCGAACCTTGCGTACACATGTAATATTTATGGTAAAAACTGATCACACTATGTAAAATGTTAAAAACTTTTAGTCTATTGATATATATTAACATCATTATGCTCATGCATATATAAATAGATTTATATTTATTACTTATATTACATTTTAAATGTCTTATTAAACTACGAATAAAAAATATCAGAAAATTGATACTTAAATTCAACACTATTCCACTTCGACCATTTAAAGAATTCTCTTGAATTCCTTTACAAGGTTTTTTTAAAAAAAAAAAAAAAAAAGACTGTAAAAAAGATTTTTTGTAAGAAAGTAACTAATTTGATCTTATACATTTTATTCTCCTGAGATAAACTGCCGAAACTATATGATGTACAATTCACTCGATAAATCCATTACATTAATGAAAGCACAAGCACCTACTTTTACTTTCCCTATAATATATAGTAATGTGTAGGGAAAGTATTGGAACAGTGTAGAAAATCGCAACTCAAGTTTTCGACGAATCTACACGTTCCGAGCACTCTTGCACCCGAAAAGCTACTTTTAGCGTGACGTCTGTGATCTGTTTGAACGTTTGTCTGTTCAATGTATATATCTACTCCAGCTGAAAAACTAATTGACCAATTTTCAGGAAATTTAGTAGATAGGTAACTTGTGGGTTACTCTCATGCTGATTGTATTTTCGTACGATTCGGGAGAAAGGAACATGCCATTTTTTGCAAAATGGCCAGCTAAAATCGTATGTATCTAATCTAATTGAATGACTAACCGACCAAATTTTACAAAATTTGGTAAATAAGTCACTCGTAGGTTGCCCTGGTGTTAATTAGATTTTGGTAGGATTCGGAAATAAAGAACCTGCAAAATGGACTGCAAAATTCGTCAAAATCTAAAAAGACTATGGATACTCAAATGTATCAATTAAATGCTCGTTTTTTGCACAATTTTTGACGACAAAAATATAGAGACTAACCCCATAACTTTAGGACTAACCACTCATGAGATATTTCAGCTTTTTCGCAGATTTACTACGTCGCCTTTGAAAATAAATCGAGTTGCCAAATGAAACAAAAATTAGGTTAAAACGGAGAATTCAGTGTCATTTCAAATAATTATTTGTGTTATTTTGTGCAATTGAACTCAATTTGATAATGAACTGAATTTAATCTTGAGTCTGTAAGGAGAGTCACGCGCTGTCCACATCAGATTTTTATTGATCGGTGGCTAAGAGTTTATGTATGCGTTCCTGCATTTCTAAATTAATTCGAAATGGCCTTCACTCACCGCAAATAATCGACTTTCAATATTGAACCAATCAAAACAGAAATTTAATACAAGTTGCCAAGGCGACATCGTGAAAGACTTGTTGCCCACACTAGCAGCTGTTGTTATCTGTTTTACTTTTGTAAATTTGTTCTGTCAATGAAATTTATTTGTTATATATTGTTCGGAGATGTAAAGAAAATCAAAAGTCAACTGTCATTATAGTTGAATTGCTATAAAAGGAAATCGATTACTCTATCTAAAACATTGTTTTATTAGTTGTTAAGCCTGCAGATAGGACTCATTACCAATAACTAGGAGTCATGCTCCTACCGTAAAAACAAGAAAGATCAATCATGCATAAGCATTGATTATGAAACACTTTCCAACTGAAATGCAATTTCATTTAAAAATGTTTAAAATGCGATACATTCAGTAGTGATATCTTTTACATTATCACAGTGCTACAGTAATTTATTATACTTAAATATTTAAAACTGTATCGAAATATAAATCATCCGATTCTCTATGAAAAATCAATGAATATTTCATTCATATAACTTGTATTCCAGACTCCAGAACTAAATAATTTTGTGTGAAAAAAATTCAGCAATTCTCATGTAACTCACCTTACAATCGCTTCAGATATTTGCATTCTGCATAAGTTAAAATTAGGCTTCGTTGAAGAAATAATAAAAGTTTAGGGATCATTTAAAATCACAACTATTGGAATTGCATAGGCACAGAAATTAGATACACAGATAATACACAGATACGCAGATAATATATATGTGTGTGTGTGTGTGTGTATGTATTCAAAGTATTAGAATCGTGCCGAAGATCGGAACTCGAATTTTCGAAGGATCTATACGTTTTAGGACTTCTAGAACACGAAAAAACTATTTTTAGGAAGACGTCTGTGTGTGTAAGAGTGTATCTGTGTATGTTTCTGTGTGTCTGTGAGGATATTACATCCACTCTAATTGAAAAACTAAAGGACCGAATTTCATAAAATTTGGTAGGTATGTTTTTTGTGGGAAATCCTGATGTTCATTAGATTATAGTACGATTCGTAATAAAAGAATCTGCCTTCTTTGCGAAATGGCCGGCAGAAATTGCCTTTATCCATTCTAGCTAAAAACTAATGGAACAAATTTAACAAAATTTGGTGTATAATATTTCAATGACCTACAAGTGATTTATATACCACATTTAACAAACTTTGGTACATAAATCATTTGTAGGTTATTCTAGTACGATTCGGGAAAAAGGAACTGGCTATTTTTGCGAAATGGCCCGCAAAAATCGTTAAATATAAAAATAAAGGACTACGTGTGCTCAATTATATCAATTAAATTCCTATTTTATACGTGATTTTTGACAACAAAAATAAAAATCTGATGTGGGCAACAAATGACTTTCCTTATATAATGAAATGAATTTACTACTTTTACAGTAAAATAAATAGGTTTTTCATCTAGTAGATACTAATATCCTTTCCAAGATATTGAATTTTCGACAATTAGTCGTCATTTTCATTGATTTATCGTCATTTTTATCCATTTGGCGAGATTTTCGTTAATTTGGCAACATTTCAAAAAGTCGCCAAGTTGGCGACATTCCGCCAATTTCGTCGCCAACATCTCGCCAAGCGTTATGGACGAAGAAATAAGTTATATATATATATATATAACTTATTAGATATTGAATTTTCGACATATATTATATAACTATTATTATATATTTATATATTATATAACTTATTAGATATTGAATGTTCCGCAATTAGTCGTCATTTTCATTGATTTAGCGTCATTTTTATTCATTTGGCGAGATTTTCGTTAATTTGGCAACATTTCAAAAAGTCGCCAAGTTGGCGACATTCCGCCAATTTCGTCGCCAAAATCTCGCCAAGCGTTATGGACGAAGAAATAAGTTATTCTTACAGCAGATAAATTGGCGTTCAAATGCAAAAGTGTTACTCAAAGTATCTTTTTTCATGAATGGAACGAGCTAGATCCACGAGAATGATGTCACCCAATTTATCGCATGATATTATATATGAAAAGTGAACATGTTTCTCAATAGGAAATTTTTTTTTCTATTTTATATGACTTTTTGATAATTTTTTTTTAAAATGTGCAATATCTCGAGAACGGTTCATGTTAGCGTTCTAAAATTTATGTCAATCTTTTTCTAATGAAAAATTACATAAGAAATGTCTATTTACGTAAATTTATTATTGGTTTTGATTTTTTGACGATTTTTTCAAAATTTCATTCGAAAATTTAGGGGGTTCTGAACATTCGATTGCGTATAAAAACAATAGGCTTCCAGTGTTTACAAATTGTGATTTTTGTACCAAATTTGGTTCGAATCGGTCCATTCGTTCGTCAGTTTCGTCTCCACAGACCCACTGACACACACACACACACACACACACACACGTACTTTCACACACACACACACACACACACACACACACACAGACATCCCTTCAAAAATGTTTGATTCGTGATCAGGGATGCTTGAAACGTGCTCTCCCGTCGAAAACTCGAATTCGAATTTTCGACCCCGTCACAATACTTTCCTTATACATTATGTATATAAGGAAAGTAATAAGACTAACCCCATTACTCTAGAACTAGCCGTTCTTGAGATAATCTATTTTTTTTTCGCGTTTTCCCTACGCCACCTTTGACAATAAGTCCAGCTATCAAATGAGAACCAAATTTAAGTTTAACGTGCAAATTCAATGTCATTTAAAATACTTATGGCTATTATTTTGTGCAGATAAACTCAAATTATTATTGAAGAAATAAAGAGAACGTGATGAGTCTGCAGGGAAAGACATGTGCTGCCCACATCAGAATTTTTAACAATATTACAACAATGATTTATAGAAGTGAACGGGGATTATTTGCAGGCCATTTCGAAAAAAATGTATGATCTACATTTAAAGATCCACCAAATTTTTGTAGAATAAAATGTTCAACACATTTAAGCTGTGTACCAAATTTTAAATCTCTAGGACGTAGTAAAGTGCATTAAAAATGTCATCAAATAAGTATATCATGAAGAGTTATAAAAAATTAAAAAAAAATTTGAAAAATTGTTATCTACCAAATTTATTTTAAAATGTGAAGCCTCTCTCCTATACAAAATGATTAAACTCTTGGAAAGATATTTATTATATAATATATCTCTTTTTTCTTTCTGGAGGATATCCCAGAAGTCAGAATTTAATTGAATTTGATTTTTTCCCTATATTAAATTAATTTTTAATTAAAAAAACTACTTGACATATTTTACTAAATTTTTTTTTATTTTTATATTTTATGGGGTAATGTGAATATTTCCTAAAAATTTCGAAGCAATTTGTGAATTTTAAATTTGCTTAAAAAATGTTTGAAAAATTAGGTCCCATAGGGTTCAATGTATTTCATTTTTTCAACCCGGGTTCAATAAAAAACTAATTGGATGATATTATTCATTTATATTCCCATAGGTCCCACAGACCGTCTGAAAACATACTAAAATTTCATTTTGATAAAGTCATTTTTACGGCAGTTATCGTGCTAACGGACAGACAGACAGACAGAATGAACAAAGTCATAAACACTTTTCAACTATGTTGTAAAGTGTTAATAAACGTCGGGGGACCGGTTTCACCAGTACCAAATTAACGTTAAACTGAAACGTAAAACAAATAATAATAGTAAAAAAAAAATAAAAAATAAAAATCACGATTTTGACACAAGATGGATGCCGTATTTTATTTTGATGTGGGTCACGTGATCTCTTCATATAATGATCACGTGATCGCTTTATATAATTGGTGTAATTATTAATTTAATTTTTATTTAAAAAACTACTGAATATATTTTGCTGAAATTTCTTTTTTATATATTTTATGGGATAATTTGAATATTTCATAAAACTTTCGAAGCAATTAGGGAATTTTACATCCGCTTAAAAATGTTTAAAAAATTAGGTCCCATAGGGTTCAATGTATTTCATTTTTTCAACCCGGGTTCAATCCAAAACTAATTGGGTGATATTATTCATTTATATTCCCATAGGTCCCACTGACCGTCTGAACAACATACTAAAATTTCATTTTGATAAAGTCATTTTTACGGCAGTTATCGTGCTAACGGACAGACAGACAGACAGACAGAATGAACAAAGTCATAAACACTTTTCAACTTTGTTGTAAAGTGTTAATAAAAATTTAAAAAAAAATAAATAAATAAAAATCGCACGCTAATACTGCAATGACTGTATTGGCGACAATTTTGGTTTAAAATAGTTCTCAGACAGTAGGTCACTTCATGGAAGTCATTAAATAATGCATCAGAGGACAGATTTTTCTGGCTAGACATCAGCTTAAATGAAGTTCAATCACTTATCAACCTGCTCCAGTATCTGCATGCAAATCCAACTTTGCGTACTGCTGTATATGTTTGTACAGCGTACTTATTGAAATAATTTGGTGGATATATTTCATAAAGGTGCTGTGGACTTCTCCATCATTATTTCGCATTGATAAAGTAGTTGTATTGTGTCGAGAAAATCATGTGCTGCCCACATAAGTTTTTTTTAACACTTTACAACATAGTTGAAAAGTGTTTATGACTTTGTTCATTCTGTCTGTCTGTCTGTCCGTTCTTTCGCACGATAACTGCCGTAAAAGTGTATCAAAATGAAATGTTAGTATGTTGTTGAGCCGGTCTGTGGGACATATGGGAATGTAAATGAATAATATCACCCAATTAGTTTTGGATTAAACCCGGGTTGAAAAAATGAAATACATTGAACCTATGGGACCTAATTCTTCAAACATTTTTTAAGCGAGTTTGAAATTCAAATTGCTTCGAAAATTTTAGGAAATATTCAAATTATCCCATAAAATATATAAAACAAATTTCAGTAAAATACGTTCGGTAGTTTATTAAATAAAAATTAAAATAATAATTGCACCCATATTATATGAAGAGATCGCGTGACACACTTCAAAATAAAATATAGCATCCATCTTGTGTCAAAATCGTGATTTTTAAAGTTCTTTTTAATGTATATTTAGTGTTGCATGCGTCCTAAACGGCTTTATTTTTTACTTTTTTCTGTGCATCTATATGCTACGCCAACGCAATTACAATATATTTGAGTTTAAATGATCATCAAACTTTGGTTATTTCTACAACTAAGCCTGATTTTAACGTATGCAGAATATAAACACATCAAGCTGTAAGATGAATTGTATAAGAATTGCTGAATTTCTTTAACGCAAAATTATTTAGCTCTGGAGTCTGCAATATATCTGATATGAATGAAACATTCATTGATTTTACATAGAGACGCAGACGATTTTATGGTATTGCGTTTTTCGATGAAGTTTAAAGCATGGAGTTAGAAAATACTTTTACCTCCATGGTTTTAAGTGAAATAAATTATTGTAATATTGTGATAATTTTAAAGATATTGCCGCTGAATGAAAGGAATAGAAAATAGTTTATGAATGAAATATTCGCTAATTTTATGTAGAGAGCCAAGCAATTTATATTTCGACGACGTTATTTGAATACAGTTCATTCTGTTTTCGATGAAGTTTTCAAATATAATAAATTTTTGTAGTATTGTGATAATTTGAAAAATATCACCGCTGAATGTATCACATTTTAGAGATGTTTAAATAAAATTGCATTGCAGTTGGAAAGTGTTTCATAATCGATGTTTTATGCATGATTGATCTTTCTTATTTTAATTTTTTTTCTCTCCCGGCTTGATATTATATTGATTTACAAAGTAGTATAAACAAATTTGTGCATTAATTTTTTAATCCAACTTTAAGTAACTAAGTAAAGTTTTAAGTAATCCAACTTTAAAAATAATTTGTAATCCAATGATAGAATAGAGAGAAGTTGCAACTCAAGAAATCTTAACTTTAGATGATGCCTACATACAAAAAAGAAGTATTATATAGAGAATCATCAATCATGTGGGAAACCAAATCCAAAGTTCTAGTCATCAAGCCAAAAATAATCAACAAATATCAATAGAATGGATTCGATATTAGAAAATCAAATAAAATCCTAGCTTTAAAGCTATACACGTGGATAAGCACTATGCCTAATTGAATTGTTCATTTCGAATAAACTCTTTTTCAAGTCCAGGTATTTAAACAAAATGAACACAAAATGCATGTTTCTGAAATTAGAGATAGATTATATCTATAACACTAATTACCTGGACTACGTGCATACAGATTGAAAAATGATGTTGGAAACAGGAATACCTAAAAAAAAAACACTACATATGTCCTATCCAATGTATCCTTGAATGATGAGACAAATGTTGCCAATCGTAAAAAGCAAAAGTAGAGATCTACTGTTATATAGTTATATATACATATATATATTTATATATATATATATATATATATATATATATAAATATATATATATATATAAAAATAAATTATTAAATCCAAAGTTAGAATGTATGTAGTAACTCATAATACACTATTCCAAAATTTTCTACAAATACAAAGAAATTAAGACAAAAAGAGGAATATATATATATATATATATATATATATATATATATATATATATTATGCTATTATTTGTAAAAAATTCTATATTCAATATCTGCTAGATTATTTAAAAAATAATAGTCTATTTAAAATTGATTCACACTCTCTTAATAGTATCAAATTGAAAATTATCAATATGTATAGTGATTTAGATATTAATAATAAATTTTTGACATTTCCATATATTGTGCTTATACCTAAATTTCATAAAAATCCTATTAAATTTAGAACTGTTACTAGTGGTCATAATTCATACTCTACTACTGCTAGTAAATTATTACTAAATTATTTAAATGTACTAAATAGCAATTTACGAGATTCTGGTGATAGCTACATTATTCTAAATAACAGTAAGGAATTAAAAAATAAATTAAAAACGCTTGGTAAAATAATAGGATTTCAAACTTTTGATTTTAAAGATCTATTTAATAATATTAAGATCACTGATCTATATGATGTCATTTTAGCTTTATATAATGCTTATATTACTAAACATTCTAATCTTACAAAATTTACCAATTTTCCTAAGCTTCTCCATTTTGTTCTTTTCAATAATTATATCTTTCAAGGTAATAAATTATACTTACAAGTCTCAGGTGTTCCACAAGGTGGCTGTAGTAGCAGTATGTTAGCTAATTTATACCTATATCATTATGAAAAATTCTTTACTTCAACTGATTATAAAATTTATAGATATGTAGATGATCTGATTTGTCTTGTATTTACTGATAACTATGTCATAGATATAGATTTCTATCCGGATAATTTGGAATTAATACCTAATGAAACTTCTATTAGTAATAATGTTTATTATTTGGATTTAAATCTAATTATAGAACCTGCTCATGGGATAGTTACTAAATTATATGATAAAAAAGATTTTTTTAAATTTAATATTAATAAATTATTACCCTTTAATTCCTGCAACTCGATTCAATTGTTTAGAAATATTATACTTAATCAACTTTTTAGAATTTATAGATTATCAGATAAAAAATTTCATGCTTTGCACATTAATAACCTCAAAATTACCAGTAAAATGTATCAATATCCTGCATATTTAGTCAATAGTATAGTTAATAAGTTTCGATTAGCCTAAAATTCTCATATTCTCCCCTTATTATCTTATTTTAGCCGTACTTCTTCATTCTCCTGCAATTATATTTTCATCTTTTTATCTCGAAGCTTTAACAGTTGAATAACTCATTTTATTGCTTTTGCGCAGTACTGTTTTTATTACTCTCTTTGGCAACAGCAAATCACATCTTTTCATTTTGGCATATGGCAACGTTGATCCAGTCATATTTTGCTCGTCATGGTTGCGCTGAAGATGTGATTTTTGAGGTATTTATGTTTCCTTTATTGTTCCAATCTTTATGCTTGTCGTCCATATAACACAAGTTTATAGATAAAATCTATCTTGTGTTTCAGAAACAAGCATTTTTGTGTTCATTTCGAAAAGATATATGGACCCGACGAGAATTTTTTCGAAATGAACTTTTTGTAAGCCTAATCTCGTAAGCCTAAATCTCCTCCATGTGCAAGCTTTTTTGCTTGATTTTTTTGTTTTCTTATTTGCATTCCTCATTTTTGAAATTTGTTGATTGTCTTTGTCCTTATGACTTGCATTATGCTTTATTATTTCCTCTTTTTGTCTTAATTTCTTTGTATTTGTAGAAAATTTTGGAATAGTGTATTATGAGTTACTACATACATTCTAACTTTGGATTTAATAATTTATTTTTATATATATATATATATATATATATATATATATATATATAGCGTGTGTGCTACAAATTTCATGCAACTAATATTACGTAACAAAAATTAGAACCCACGGAACATTTTAAATCTATAAAAATATCGAAAATCTCATCTTAAGAAAAACACATACAAAGTACACATTTTAGCACAATTTTTGGTGTATTACAATCTTCATCTGTTCAAAATTTTGGAAGTAAATATTTCATTTAAATATATGGTTTAATTGTAATCGATGTAAGAAAATGTATGTAATAATATTCTGCCAAAATAATTTTTTTTTTTTTTTTTTTTTTTTATAATTTTGTCGATTTTTGTTCAATTTTACGTCCACTGCCCTTTTAACCTTAAAATACCGTATTTACGACGTGAGGCAAATTCTATCTTATTTACGCGGACAAATTCAATCATATTTATTCCCATCTTTCACATGAATCAATTGACCTTATCAAGTCGGATGTTTTTGAGATATGAGTTACTGAATCAATTCTAACAGCTGAAATTGCAATGGCGGACGAAAACACAGAACGCACCTGTTAGTTTAAGTCTACATGTGAGTGTGTCAAGGTCCTATTCACGTTAAAATATTTATCATCGGATTACTCTTGCTGATTTTAACTCGAATAAAAAAAAATTCCATAAATGTAAAGTATGTTCTATTTATAAATGTAAAGTTTATTCTGGTGATAATACTTTAGAACAGGTGTCTGCAACTTTTTTGTTCGTGAGGACCGTAAGTCTGTAGTGCATACGTTTGGTGCTCGGCTTAAAAGTCTTGAAATGATTGCGAATATTTGATTTGAGTGATTCTTTTCAAAATTTTATTTATAAAAAAAATTATTTTGAATTATATACATTTTATTTAGATAAATATGTATTTAACTAGTCATTTCACCCGCGCTTCGCACGTTCTCAGTGGCTAGAGGTCATTAAATGTAACACTTACACATTTCATTATGCGGCATTTACACACTTGTTGATAACTTTTTCTGAATATCGAAAATCCTTTCAGATTTAAGTATAAAATTGGTGGACATTTTATAATTCTGTTAACGTGCTAAATGGGAAAATATATTGGATTTCATTTCCATGCGTGATAAATTGATTTAATTGTTTAACTTTCCGATTGGCAGCAAATCGTGTTTTTATTATAATACTGATGAATATCTCATGAATATCTTGAATACCATTTCCCCGTGACAAAATTATTTCTCTATTGTGAAACATTTTTTAACAATTAGAAAAGATATGTCATGTTATATTTATGAAGTAATTCCTTTTCTCCAGTTTTAATTGTTTGCAACGGAAGGATATCAAATTGAATATCCATTGTTTTTGAGAGACAAAGTGGGGTAAATTTTTTTAAAGTCCCTTACCTTCATCATGCATAATCCTAATTTTCGATCTTTCCGTTGATATGGAAGCTGAGACGGATTAAATGAAACCAAAACCGAGATTCTAGCGCAAGTCGAAATGTTCGATCGTTTTGATAATTGATTTTGAATTTTTAAAATATTCCTTTACATATTTACTTCTAATTCGAATTTTCAAAATATTGGATTTTTTCGCTGACCTGGAAGCAAAGAAAGATCGCCTGAGACCAAATCGTTTTGGTCTTATTCTGTCAAGAGAATTACAGAGTCCACTTCGATAAGAGCTTGCAATTTCGTCCCAGTAGCTCAACGGTAGAGCGTCGGCAGGCCAGTTCGAAAATCCAGGGTTCGATTCCCGGCAGGGGCAGCAGGACTTTTTACAATGTTGCCTGAAAAAATCAATCCGGTAGATTAGTGCAAAGATGTCGGAGGTCTGAAGAACCTAGGCCGTGCGACTCACATAGTGGGTTTAGAGTAGCTAGCTGCAAGGCCGGGAAAGGATACCTCCTACACTCAGGAGGCACCCAAGGTTTACCGTCCCGACAAACGAACATTTATTTAGATCTAAAACGATAACAATTGATGAAAAATATTGTGATTAAACAAACAGTTTTATATTATATTTGAACTTGACAAGTACGTCCATTTTTACTTTCCCTGCAATACATGGTAATGTATAGGGAAAGTATTGGAATCATATCGAAAATCGCAACTCGAGTTTTCGACGGATCTACAGGTTTCATGACCTCTAGAATATGAAAAAACCATTTTTAGCGTGACGTCTGTGTGTGTGTATCTGTGTGTCTGTCTGTCTGTATGTCTGTCTGTCTGTGCAGATTTTGTATCCACTCTAACTAAAAAACTAATTGACCGAATTTCACAAAATTTGGTAGGTAAGTCACTTGTGAGCGAGTCTGGTGCTGATTAGTTTTGGGTACGATTTGAAATAAAAGAACCCGCCTTTTTTTTTGCGAAATGGCCCGCAAAAGCTTGTATCCACTCTAACTGAAAAACTACTGGACCGAATTTCACAAAATTAGGTAGATGAGTCACTTGTGGGTTACCCTGGTGCTGATAAGATTTTGGTACGATTCGGAAAAAAATAACCTGTCTTTTTTTGCAAAATGGCCCGCAAAATTCGTCAAAATCTAAACTAAAGAACTAGGTATACTCAAATATATCCATTAAATGCTCGTTCAATATGTAATTTTTAACGAGGAAAAGAATAAGACCAACCCCATTACACTAGGACTAGCCGTTCTCGAGATATTTTAGTTTTCCGTATTTTCTCTACGCCACCTTTGAAAATAAGTCCGGTTACCGAATGAGAACGAAAATTGAATTAAAAGTGAAATAAATTTAATTAAAATAAAGAGAACGTTAATATAAGCCTGCAGGGAAAGTCAGGTGCTGCCCACATCAGATTTTTCAAAAATGGGAAAAGAGTTATTGCAAATATAGATAAAAAGATAATTAGAAAATAAAATTTAGAGTGAGGTATAATAACATAATAAAAAATCTGATGTGGGCAGCACATGACTTTCCCTGCAAACTTATATTAACGTTCTACTTATTTTAATTAAATTTATTTCACTTTATTCAATTTTTGTTCTCATTCGGTAACCGGGCTTATTTTCAAAGCTGGCGTAGGGAAAGTTCGAAAAACTAAAGTATCTCGAGAACGGCTAGTCCTAGTGTAATGGGGTTGGTCTTATTCTTTTCGTCATTAAAAATTACGTATTAAACGGGCATTTAATGGATACATCGGAGTATACCTAGTTCTTTAGTTTAGATTTTGACGATTTTTGCGGGCCATTTTGCAAAAAAAGGCAGGTTATTTTTTTCCGAATCGTACCAAAATCTAATCAGCACCAGGGTAACCCACAAGTGACTTAGCCACCGAATTTTGTGAAATTCGGTCCATTAGTTTTTCAGTTACAGTGGATACAAGATTTTTAGGGCCATTTCGCAAAAAAAGGCGGGTTCTTTTATCCCGAATCGTACCCAAAACTAATCAGTACCAGCCCCGACCACAAGTGACTTACCTACAAAATTTTGTGAAATTCGGTGTATTAGTTTTTTAGTTAGAGAGGATACAAAATCTGCACAGACAGACAGACATACAGACAGACAGACAGTCAGACACACACACAGACGTCACGCTAAAAAT